>BMAC01000193.1:664775-730781 GCA_014905375.1 Phtheirospermum japonicum
AGTAGGCTGACTGGTTGTGTTTGTCGGGCAACCAGGCCGCGCATGGTCGGCGATTGACGCGAAAAATTATGGGCGTATAGTTGACCGTGTGACAAGTGGTATCAGAGCCCCGTTTATTTCTTCGGGTGCTCTTGATCAAAAGTTCCGTGCTGACCGGAACTTGATGCAGCGAGTCGTGACGCTGTGCGATGCGGGCATTGACGGGTTCTTGCGAGAACGGGCTGCGAAGATCCGTGAGCTTGGTGGCATGGATTAGACGGGTGCGAGAAAGGTACGTGTTATTGTCGGCTATGAATGTTTGATTTCTGTAAATGCCGTAGATATGATATTGTTGCCTTGTTGTTGGTTTGGTTGGTTTGATCCAACGAGTGTGCTCGTTGTTTGGCTATGTTGAGTGCCAAACGGATATGGAGAGGGTGGACCGAGACGGTTGAAGGTTGATTCCTAGTCTTCGTACGTTCAATCGATATATGGCTCTGTCGATTGGGGATATTGACTGTAGATTGGCTCGTTAATCCGGTGTGAGGTCTTGGTTGGTGCGTTAGTAGTCGGTATTATGGCTCTGCCGATGAAAAGTATTTTCTGAAGGCTGCATTCGTTTCCTTGCGGGCATGAATTCATTGTTGCTGCACATGCTGGCGGGTGAGGAGATGTCTCCATGGCTAGAACATTATGTTGCTGGCCGGCGTCATTCTTGGTGGTGACGCTAAATCGTGGGAAAATTGGAGATCGCGTAGATTTCCGTGGCGCTTTGTGTTAGACATGAGGCGTGGATGGGTTTTGGAATGGATGAACGTCGTGGGCAAAGTTGGGTTGTTGTTTCGTGCGTCGGAAGTATTGTTTCGAGGGAGGCAGTTTCGTTGATTGTTGCTGCAGGCGGTGGGTCAGTTAACACCGAATACCCTTCGTCATTGTGAAGTCCAGACTCATGTTGATGCTTGCGTATAAGAAGCATCGACGGTGCTGCTGTGTTGGCACCAAAGTTGCGGCGTTGTTACGAGCAACTGTGGGGCAGATTGGTACGGGTTGATGGCCAAGACATGTCCCGAACGAAAGAGATTCTTGGAAGCTGAAAGCTTGTTCGTGTCAAGTGGGTTGATGCGGTTCAGACGTATGTTTAAGGCTCGGTGTCGGAGATCAAGTTGCGAGCTGATCACTCGACGGCTTGTAGTGCATTGTAGGGCGTGCCGTTCGGCAGACTTAGACGGTTATGTCGTGAATAAGGATTATTATCTTGTCGTTCATTTATTTTTGTGGAATATTGCTGTTATTCCCTACTTGTTGCTGTTTTTGTGTGGAAAATGGCGGGATATACTTGTGCAAGGTATATCCAAGGTCGGACTCGGTTTGATAAAGATGACGCGTGGATGGTGGCTAAGTCCCGTTTAGCCAAGGTGATATGCTTCAGTTTGCTGGAAAGAGACCACGAGTTTCAGCGGCTGACCGTCCGGACATTTGAGTAGATGTCGACGTTGAAGTCCCGTTATCGAGACAAATCAGACGAGGCGCATTGTTGAAGTCTTGAAAAATGTGCGAGGGGTTGCAGTCCTTTCACGTTCCAGAGGGATCATTATTTCCGTCTAATGATCTAATGCGGCTGGTTTTCAACTTGTAATAGTTGTTAGACTTCATAGATACGTAAGACCAAATGTTGTAATTTTGYTAATGGTAGGTTAGTAATTTTACATTCGAACCTAGCATGCAGGGGATGTCCGATGCATACTGTTGTAATGTGTCTAAGTAGTGCCTTAGCCGAATTATGTAAAGCAGGTGACGGGATGCTGGTTTCCGTGCAGGAAGTCAGAAGAACAAACGACGCGGACGTCGTTTAAACTGGTGGGGGTGGTTTGTTACAGGGTAACTTTCAGGCCTCGCCGGGCGACTCGAGTTGGTGCGCATGCTGTGCACCAACGTCGGGAAAGGGTAATATTCGAGGGTTGTCGGATGTTGGCTTCGGTTTTAGCTTAGCCGCACGATTGGCTTGAGCTTGTGGGCATTTGTGGGCAAGGTTCGGACAGTTGTTCGAAGTTGGCTTAGACGGTGCGATACATGCGGGCGAGACTCGGCACTGACTTAAGTGGTGCGCGAGCAAATGCGGGCGGTAATGGGCGGTGACCGAAGAGCTCGTATATGTGTGCGAGAGATGCCTCTCGAAGCACACGGGCTCGACCCAATGCATATTTACTTGATGGGGGTCGGGACCTTGGCGCAAGGTGTTGTAGCAATTGTGCCAGAATTGTGGGAACGGCGCGAGCATGACGCGGAGTGTCGGGCAGGCACGAGCAGCTAAGTGCGGAGTAGCTAGTGATGGTTATTCTCATTGGGGCAACAAGTGGCGGGCGGATCCGACCCGGCCATAAAGATCCGCGGAAATGGCAGTTACTAGGCGGTTCCCAGATTAGGGTTGAGGCGGCTCCCTTGACCTAATCAACTGACGGTTATCTTRGCGGTAATCGGACGAAGGCTAGGACACGTGTCGTGGTCTAGCCGAGTGGGCAGTTATCTTGGCGGTTATTGTCCAGCTTGTATAAATAAGGYTGCGGCCTTCACAAGCAAAGGTTGGGCTGAGAGTGCGAGATTCAAACTCATACGAGGGCGAGACTAAGACTCCTTCGTGGGTCGAGGGCGGTACTCCCATTCCGGTGGCGTTACCTTGGCGGTTCCGGCCACAAGTGACGATACGTGTTTGATCGGTCGTCGGCGGAGGAGAAGCATGAGGGTGTGGCCATGGTTCGGAAAAGACGGATCGGTGGTAGGGCTTCTCGGCGGTAGCTCCGGCTACCTGTGCGGCGGTGTGCAACCGTCGCCGATGTGCCTAGCGGATGGGGTTGTCATCGATAGCTTTGATGTTAGGCAGATCATTAGGCTTGGCTCGGCGTTTTGTGATTCGAGTTGCCGGCCAAGGCCTTTCCTTGTATATGAACTCGAGGCATAGTATATGAGGTTRGGGATGCGTCCCCGTAATATTGTTGTGCTTGTCGTGTGCGTGTGTTTTAAGTCTTCCGCTGACGTATTAAGCATACGGCGAGATAACTCGGATCCTCCTTGGACGAGTGTCGGTTAAGGAGTAAGTAGGCTGACTGGTTGTGTTTGTCGGGCAACCAGGCCGCGCATGGTCGGCGATTGACGCGAAAAATTATGGGCGTATAGTTGACCGTGTGACAACTACTATCGTGAGATGAATAAATAGGAAAATAGACTGTTTGTAGGAACCCCGCGAAGTAGTACTCAAATATCATTTTATTGTCGGATCTTCGGTTGATGGAATTAATAAATTGTGATTGGTAAGTTATGAGTAATGGCAACGCCAGCACTACATATGATTGGTAAGTTATGGGGAATGAGAATGTGTGTAGATGTGATTATATGGATACATGGGTTTTATAACTTTCATTTGGTGGGGCTATATATAGTTTATTCCTTAAAATAGGAAATTAAGTACAACTTTGATTCTCGGTCCTCACTCCCAAACCCCGTAGCAAAGTTCTAATCGTATGTGGTCTGGGTTTTCATGGTTTCTAAAAACCAGTTCTCCACTGTTGGAAGGTCAAATAAATAGTAGAAACACTGTTTATTTAGAAGTTTTAAATAAAGTTTTTATTGTAGCAGTTGTTATATTATTTTATTATATTGTTGGGAGAAAAATAATAATTTATTTGTGGGTGTGTCAATGTAATGATGAGCAGATTTTTGTATCATTGTATTTTCATTTGTACATACCTTCTAGGTACGCCATTTTTATCCACATATTTCTTCACCAAAGATGTGTGGGACCCATCAACAACTTATGTGATAATTAAATGTATCTAACAATTATTCTCATGAAATTAGTGAACATATAATCTTGCCAGGGCCAATTAATTAACGACTGTATATTAACCAACGGTGCCCGTGAAGTTACATTTTGGGTCTCACTTTACGGGAATAATTCATGTGCCTTTATTGTCCACATTTTTTGGACAATACACGTCAACATCGCCTCCACCTCATTCAATACGTACGTGCTACATAGATAAACCTGGCTTCTTATAAGTCCTTCTTGGAATTCGTAGAGAAGTAAGACAGAAGTTTAAAAAAAATTTAGATCCAACAAATATATACTGTGAACGAATGTATTTATATAATAAATAAACGAGAGACAACATAAAAATCTTATAGTAAATCCAGATCGAGTTCAATATTAAAATAATCACGCAATTAATTTTCCGACTGCAAGATCCAACTTTCGTATATTGCTATCGTTAAGAAAGGTTAGACTTTATATTATATTTAAATTAGGTATATAAGAGAACCCTAATCATAAAAAGGGTTGGACTGTCCAAGACATGGGCCCAAATTTTTTTTGATTCAAGTACCTTTATTAATATAACATAGATAATTAAATACAAATCAAATTTAATTTAATTAAATAATTTCTATCAAATAGAAACTAACATCATAATTATTAAATATTACAATTCCAAATAGAATATTTATTACTTTCTTGATACACTCTTTAGTCGGAAAAGTAATCGCATATAGTGTGACCCTTTAGGCCTTTATATATGACATCAATCTTGATGATCTAAACAAAACTCCTAAATGGCTTAGTTGGACAAACTCAATATATAAAGAACATTCACTTGAACTCAACGGATTATAACCTTTATACAAAATTTTGGTGAAATTTCTTTCATTTAGAATCACTCGATTAAGTTTAAGATTTATCCAATTGTCTATCTCAATGGCTTAATTAATTTATCTCATCTTTATTAGTCGACAACTAGACCATACCCAACTACTATATTGAATATGTCTCTTGCATTGGTCAATGACTTTAGTCGTCCTAATATAGAGATTATGAGTGATCACTCTCGAAATTCCAATCGAGTAATGAATTCTTTCTTGACTCAACTATCACCTTCATTTATATCATGATGTACCAACATAAGCCATATCTACCCCGAAAAGGAGTGCAAGATTTGATCATGTCAAAGTACATCATTCATTAAACAAGGTGCGTATTGATCTCAAAGTCAAAGGAATATCACACGCTTTATACACTGATAAGTTTATAGACATACAATAAATAACTTATCGCTAGTGTTTACCAATACTCTTTAAAGTATCCATGTGTCCATCAGGAATAACTATTATTTGCAGTCGTGAGACTAACTGCATTCTCTAAGAATGTGATGCAGACCACATGTCGACATATATTATATTATCAATATCCCAATCTTGATAATCATTAGTCGGGGCTATTTTAAGAGTAATGTTCTATCACTGACAACTCACCATATCAATGGTAACATTAACTCATGGGAACATTTATATGAATAATCACAAACAATCAAAACAATAATTTAATAAATGCATTGCCATATATATAACTATATATATAATAATTGTGATCAAGTATAATATTTTTAAATCTGATTATCTGTGACATTTATACTTTCACTCCTACACGTGAAAAATATGTACATTTCAAAACCATTTCCCAACTTTAGACAGTTTGAGTTTGGTTCATTTATTATAGGTCGATATCAAAATATTGATTATCAATTTAATTATTTTTTAATTTATTACAAAAATAAATTAAAGAAAAATTATAAACTACATAATATGTCCACTAGAATCTTCAAATAAATAGTTTATTTATATTTTTAATATTAAAAATAAATTTATTTTATTTCTATATTATTCATATGAACAAGTACACAAACTAAAATAAAAATCAAATTATTAGTTTAATTAATTTGCTTAATTCAAAACAATTTAAACACACACCCGTGCCAAAACTTAACAATCAATTGATGATAACATTAGTGCGAATGTTAGTGCTGGTGTTACTAACACTCCAGCCTGTTCTGTTTTGCCGAATGTCGTCGCCTGTTGCTGGTGACACTTATGATGATTCTGCACGAAATTTTTAGTTGGAGGTTAGGTTCGATTTTCCGAAATTCAAATACCCAACGTTTCATGGCGCGATACACTCTTTTTTTACTATACCGATCTCTAGCCCGATTGATGATGGTAAACCTATTAGCCATGTGTTTTCACGTCTCTTCATATAGAGCAAGGGCATTATTTCTGATTCCTCTATCCCTCGGTTGAGTACTATTCCTAAGATCTTAAGTAATGAGAAATTTTCTGTCGAGGATGTTTCTAGACTGCCCATGCATACTTTTGATTTTGCTAATAGTCATACCATGGATAATAAGGTCAGCTTTGTATACAAAGATGTTGCTGCAGTTGCTGCTGCAGGTGTTACTGGAAATGTTGCTGAGGATGTTTCAACACCCGAGCCAACATTCAGTTCTGATATTGATATGGGTAACATTTTTTCTGAACCTTTTTATTCTAAGGCTGTTTATAGTAGGTTTGTCTTATTTTTGATGGTCATTCCTTGATTAAAAAAAAGAATTGGGTTCAAATGAGAACCCCATCATTATATGTAAACCTAGTTACTAATCCTGGCCTTAGATTTAATAGTGTGTGTGGACCAGAATTTTTCTATTTTTTTAATTTCATTAAATTAATTATATGGTAGGAAAGGGTGTTTATGTAATTTTACATAAACCTCTGAATCAAATTTAATCCCAAAATCAATTATGTCAATCATATCCCGTCTCTTCCCCAAACCCTATCTCTTCCCCAAATCTCAGCCGCCAAGCTCAGCCGCCGCGCGGTCCTCTCTCCACCAAGATCAGTTGCCCGACTGCTGGAAGTGCGGCGTTGCCCCAAATTTCCCAATTTTAGAAATCGGCGACCCGCAACACCGACGAACAGACGGCGATGGTGATGGCGATGACAATTAGGGTGGCGGCGTTAGACAGCGACAGTGGTGACCCAACAGAGGTGGGGGTGTCTCCGGCTTAAACCGACAGACGACCTCTCCACCTTCTCCGAACGACGGCTTCAGGCCGACTAAAATCGACGGCCGGCGTTGGCGAATGCTCCAGTGGTGATGGCGTTCGGCGGCTCTTCCGGCGAATGTGGGCAGCGCGTCGAAGGAGACGGCTTCAATCGGTAGGCAATAGCACTCGACGGCCGGTGTTGGCAAGGGCTCCAACAGCTGTGGCTTGGCGAATGGAAAACGGAGGCGGAGAGCGGCGGTGGCGCTCGATTTAAAATCGTCGGCGGTTTGTGGTGGCTCGGAGGCGAAACCGTGACTTTGGGTCCTTTAGTGCCGGCTGAGGTGATGGGTTGGAATCGGGCTGTCGTGGTGATGGTGGCTGTGTCGGGGATTGAATTAGGAGGCGGTCTGTCGACAGTCGGTTTTAGGTATTGGGACTTCCGGTGCAGCGAACGGCGGCAGTGGGGTCAATTGGATGGTGGCGATTTTGGATTGTCGGGATTGATTTGGACGGCTGTAGTTGGGGTTTAGATCATTTGTTTGCTGGCTGTCATTTGGCGGCTATGGCCGGGGGGTTTTGGGTTGGGTTTCGAACGGCGGCGATGGTGAAAAATAAAAAGCAGTGGTAGTGTAGTTCAAAAGCACTGTAACAATATAAGAAAAAGCACTTCAAATATTGCATAGTGCAATTATATGTCTAGATTCATTGTGCTTTTTATACAGTACTGTAGTGCTAAAATCAGTCACGTGCGATGCTTTTACTATCCAATTTTTTTTATATTATATATATATATATATATATATATATATATATATATATATATATATATATATATATATATATATATATATATATATATATATATATATTTTCTCATTTTAAAACATGCAATATGTATCTTAAATTGTAAATCTTGAGAATGTGATTAATTTGATATATATATTTAATTCAAAACGAATAAATATTGAAAAAGTTATGGTTTGTTGAAGATTTGAGTTTTATTTCAAAATTTTGAATTTGCAGTTTATAGACGAAATTTGCGATACTTCTTGTATACAATCGTGGTGTTTTTTTTCTTAATCTATTGTGTTTTCTAAAGAACAACGTAGTGCTCTTTATAAACGTTGATATATGACCAGAATACCATTTTTAATTAGTTAATTTATTTTTTTACAATATTATCATGCTGACATGTCATGTTCTCAACCATCAAGATTATCCAATCTAATGGTCAAGATAAGTCCCTAGGTTCACATATAATAACGGGTTCTCATTTGAACCCAACCCAACCCTATATATATATATCACCCCTATATATTAATGCAAAATCCTTCTAACCTATGTGTCTGCGTCGTATGCTTCGTTTGATAAATAAAAAATTATGGTGCTTCGTTTGCTTATGTGTCATCCGAGCCTAATATTTACCTATTTTCTTTTTATTGTATCTTACCTAATTTTTTTTTATTATATTTCCTTATTCAATACTTCCTTTGATTCTACTAATATAAAAATAGAAATAAATCATATATAATAAGTAGATAAGATCTAAATTAGTTATTTTAATTAAAATAAAAACAACATATGAAATTAATTTATTTAAAAAAACTTTATTATGGAAATAATTAAATAAGTTTTATTGATAATATAATTTAAAATAATTTTATTTTTGGAGTTTCAAATATTATATATAGGTAAAATATGAGTTATTTACAATAATCTAAGTATTTAACTAAATTTTAGTAATTTATTCAATTTAAATATAAAAATATTAAATTATATACTAATAATTAATAAACATTGATTAGACACAGTACAATGCGGCACGGGTAATAAACATTTATTAGACACAGTACAATGCGACACGGGTTGAGAGTATGATATCTTTTGAATATCTCAAAGTATGTAACTAATATTTAATAATGAATTTATCCTAAATATTAATATATAAAATAATTTAATAATAATTATTAATAATAAAAATAGATATTAGACACGGGTTTAAAATGTGACGCCTTTTGAATTTTTGCAAGTATATAACTAAGATTTAATGAATTTAATTTAAACATCAAATACAAAAATATTTAATATTTATAATAATTATTAAATAGATTAGACATGTACTACGGGTTGGGAATAATTATTTTAATTTTTTATTTTAGATTTAAATTCAGTAATTATCACAAATATTATTTATATTTATCTTTTGATAAGTTCTGTGTAATACACGTGTGTTAAACAAGTATATTAATTCAAAATCCTCCTAATTTATGTGTCTTCTTCGTCTGTTTCGCTTGATAATAAAAAATCTTGGTGCTTCGTTTGCTTATGTGTCATCCGAGCCTAATATATACCTAATTTAATATTTTCCTTTTACTATATCTTGCCTAATTTAATATTTTCTTTTATTATATTTAGCCTAAATTAATAGTTTTCTTTTATTATATTTTATCTAATTCAATAATTTTTTTTATACTCCTAATATAAAAATATAAATAATTCATATATAATTAGTACAAAAAATTCAGATTAATTATATTAATTAAAAGACAAATTACATATGAAATAATTTTAATTACAAAAAAATTTATATATGAAAATAATTAATAAATTGTATTATAATAAAAGTTGAAATCTAATTCAATAATTTTCTTTTATACTCCTAATATAAAAATATAAATAAGTCATATATAATTAGTAGAAAAAAGTC
Source organism: Phtheirospermum japonicum (assembly GCA_014905375.1). Taxonomy (NCBI): domain Eukaryota; kingdom Viridiplantae; phylum Streptophyta; class Magnoliopsida; order Lamiales; family Orobanchaceae; genus Phtheirospermum; species Phtheirospermum japonicum. Next base: position 674,325 of record BMAC01000193.1, read on the forward strand.
TAAATTAATTATATTAATTAAAAGATAAATTACATATGAAATAATCTTAATTACAAAAAAAATTATATATGAAAATCATTAATAAATTTTATATATAATAAAAGTTGAAATAATTAAATTCTAAAATTCTAAATACTTTGTATAGGTAAATCATGATATATTTCTAATAATTGGAGTATGTAACAAAATATTAGTAATGAACTCAATCTAAATATAAGAAAATAAAATTATATAATGATTAAAATGATTAATTAATATTTATTAGACAATGACACAATGCGAGGACGATTGAGAGTATGATACATTTTGAATTTTTCAAAATATGTAACCATATTTACTAACAAAATTAGTTTAAATATAAAAATATAAGATTATTTAATAATAATTAATTAATATATATTAGAGACGGGTTGAAAATGTGACATCTTTTGAATTTTCATAAGTATGCAAATATAATTATTAATGAATTTAATCTGAACATTAAAATATAATATTAATCAATAATTATAATAATTAATAAATTGAACAGGGTACGAGTTGAGATACACATCCTTTCAATTTATTATTTTAAATTTAAAATTTTATAATTTTCATAAATATTTTTTATATTTAGTTTTTTATAAATCCCGTGTAATACATGAGTGTTAAACTAGTATATATATATATATATAGGATTAGGTTCAAACGAGAACCATATTCCTATATGTGAACCTGTGGTCAATTATGGGCCTTAGATCTAATTAAATGGATGGATCAGATTTTTTGTGTATTTTCTTATTTATTTAAAGTATTATGATTGTATAATAAAAGCACTACTGGTGTATATAACTAAAAATAATAATAAAGCACTGTGATTGTATAATAAAAGCACTGCTGATATATAATAAAAGCACTAGTTCGCAGGTTCGCATATAATGACATGGTTCTATTTGAACCCACCCCTATATATATATATATTAGTTTGAATACCCGCGTTTACGCGGGCATATCAAAACAGGTATAAAAATAAAAGATTTATCAAAAATATTATTAAGATTAAAAAGTAAATTATTAATACAATAAAAAAATATTTGATATAAATATAAGATGTGTAAAAGATTAAATTCCATATGTTACGACCTCTTCTCATAATCAGCCTCCCTTTGTTACCAATTTCTTTTATATAAATCCCAAAAATTTCTTTTAAACATTATTCATTCAAATCAAGTTTTAGAATTACTTCAAATATATCTTTAAGGTCCTAAAAAAAACAAAAAAACCATGGATTCTAATAATATACTCACATATAATAAATACTTCAAATATATGATTTTAGATATCAAACCACCGGTATATCAATTTAATCAATTTATTATGCTGTAATGTTCACCATATTTGATCATTGTAAGTTATTTAAAACGGTCTGGCAGCCTCTTCATCGTCTTCTTCACTCTCCCATTGCCTTCTTTATTGTTACCAATCTTTCTATCTCCTCAAGAACCTATTTAACAAAAATGGATCAACTAAATCTTGGTTGAAAATAAATTAATAATTACAGAAACCATCCATGTTAATTAATTAGAGATAAATATTTTAACTCATTTTGTGAAGCAATATAAAGTGACAAAATATAAATAGATAAAAAATATTTATTTATTAGATACAAATGTAATATGTATTCAATGAACATTGTATCATAAATAAATATTAAATATTATAAATATTTATTTAACTACGATAACTTTTTATACCTATATATAGTGTTGTCATCTTCGATAACATTTTTAAATATGTAAGAGAGAATTAATTTGATTTTTATTTATAGGCATAATATTTTGAATTGCTATATTAGGAAATTCCAATATACGTCGTGAAATTTATTGTTTTGCTCGTGCAAAACATGGGGTGTATATATTTTTTAAATTTTATCCAATGATAAAACTTAATAACAAAAAATTATGAATTACACTCCACCATCTTTATGACATCTAATAAATAAGAAATTATTGTTGAATGTAACATATTTTTCATAATAAACTTTTCAAAAATAATAATTTACAAAATAAGTAATACATGATTCAAAAATTATGTTTGTTAATCTGTCTTCCTTATTATGTTTTCTAATTAGTGTAATATTTAGGAGAGTACTTGGACGTAAATATACTATTAAATTATAAAAATCATGTATGTAAATAATATACTTTATATTTGATGATTAGATAAATTGATTCAAATCTTATCACAAATAAAAAAGAAATAAAAACATTGATAAATCTCTCTTTGATGATTAAGAAAATTAATTCAAAACTTTCTATATAATTAAAAAAATATAAGAAATGCAAAATTAAAAAAATAACGTAAAATTGATCAAAAAGACTAAAAACCTATCCATGAATAATGAAATTGGCAAGAATCAAGTGTAACACGGTCGTTTTAAATTTGGAATGACACTTTTAATGTGTTGAATATAAAATAACTATTTATATACGTAATTATCATTTTCTGATGAGTGATTGGTTTTAATAGTTTGAGTGAATCATTTTTAAAACATATTGTGTGAAATTTATATTCCTTTTTTGAAGTTTTTTTTTATTAAATTGCGAGGTTGTAGGTCCAAAATAGTTTTCCAATTTTTTAAAAATTGTATTTTGAAACAATTAATGATATAGACGGCTGTTATAAACTTGGAATGATATTTTTATAGAATTACAATATTGGTAATATATCGATAAATAACAGAATTATATAATTTTGGCATGATTTTTAGAATTTAATGGATTGAGTTTTTCTTTTTAAAATGCGAGATAGTAGGCTCAGAGTTATTTGTATGATTTTTAAAATTGTACATGGTTATAAATAATATAATTGGTCACAAAAATATTAAGTATAAAATCATTCTTTGAAATTTGGAATGACATTTTTAATTTGAAGAAAATAATGAACGACGCTGATTTTGAAATTTTATGTGTGATGAGCTATTGATTTCTTAAAATTGGCTTGCCAAAAACATTTCATAATAAATGTTGTGTGAGATTAGTTATGCTCCTCTTAAATCAAGGCTAAAAATCCTAGATTTAGGCTAAAAATCGCAAGAGTTAGAATTAACATCGTGTGAGATTAATTATGCTCCTCTTAAATCAAGGATAAAAATCGCGAGAGTTAGAACTAACACCGCTGGAGGGTCTATTAGATATTTTTTTTCTAAAGGGGTGAAACAATTCTGCAAATTGATCCATGTTTCATTTTCTTCTTGCAAGATTAATTCTCTCTTCGACCAGTTTGTATATCGAATTTGAAGATTTTTTTTTTTTGGAATGAGATTTGTTCAGAACATGAGCAGTAAGAATATTCCTATGCATCCAATGAACTCTCCCCAAATATTATTCGTCCTCTAGATTTTCTTCTTTTTCACAACGAAAAGGTCCATCCAAGTAACTGGTCCACCTGCGGAAATAAGCCCCAAGCAGACTTCTACGTTCAAGCCTACCCAAAAGGGTACGCATGGTCTTCTTGCGCGTATGAACCAACAGAATCTTTGCCTTGGTGCATGATCCTAAAGAGAGGTACGTAAGAGGAATAGACTTGGGTGAATGTGATAAATTTTCTTTGTAGTGACCACCAATAGTCAAAACTCAAAAGCCCATCTTTTAATTAAGCGCACAAAATCAAACTCTCCAAAAACACAAGTTTAATTAAGTTAACTATCAATGAATGTGAATAAGTAAATCCCAAGTCGTACTCCTGAATAACTTAATGATAAATTTTTCACACTAGACATAGTAAGAAAGATCCGAGTTTAGTTATGATTTCATTAAAAATATATTGCACACAACTAATAACATAGGAATCTAATATAATTAAGCAAACTGAGAATTTCATTAGTGATGGAGTCCTGTAAATTTTCAACACATAAAAACTAACATGCAAAATACATATGAACAAATATAAAATACAATGCATCCATTAATATCAGAAAAACGTGAATTTCATAATTTCGGCAATGTTAATTAACAAATCCAGTACATAGGATAACCATTTTTACTTTATCAATCCTTGCAGAACAGTTAAACAAAAGAAYATTCCCAAAATGCACTCTACTGATGAAACGAAATTGGGAAACAAMATTTATATGTTTACCTCACAACAAAAACTCCATAAGCATATGCAAAAAAACGAATGATATATATCAGCAGTAAGGAGATTTTAACGTCATCCTGCAACTTAAACTTGTAATTCAACGGCTTCTACCCGTACCCGTAATCATCTTAGTTGTCATATAAGTTCTCGTAGAATATCCCTCCTCAAAATCTTCATCGAAAAATCAATACCACAAGGAACAAAAAAATAATTACATTAGATATGTGAACAAAAATCAAAGAACACACTCCGGACACAAATTTAAATTAAAAAAAAGGTGAAAATCAAAACTAAAAATAACCTTATTAAGAACACAAAGGCACTTGAAGGGGAGAATTAAAATCAAACTCTATTTAGTAAGGCCAGAATAATACTTCTATATGCATAACTTGTTCAACGCACACTACTAATTACTCCACCCTGAGAGGAAACATATAACTGGTATAATTCAGTTGTCATTTTGACTACAATATAATATTATTATGTACATAATTTATTGTGTCTATAGATTAAATCACAGGTTGAGATTATTTTATGAGATTAGAAAATCAAACAAATTATTGGATTGATGATGACATGGATGATGATTAATTTGCACTTGAATGTGAAGAACATATAGAGAGAGATCATCAATAAATACAATATATAAGACATTTCTTCAGTTCTATGAACTTTTTAAACTCATATTTAACACAATTTTATAACTATTAATTCTGGACAACATTTACCTATAATAACGATAGGTAGAAGTTAGAACCCCGGCGGTTCGGTTCTTTTGCCGTTATATGAAATCATAAAAACAAATCGTGCCCAAAAAAACTGAATCTATAATAAATATAAGAAAATCGCAAAAAAAAAAATAATAATTATGTTCATAAACTGCCATACCATTTGTACTTATGAAAAAAATACATGAACTTAAAAAAAAAAACCAACCCAGACGCTATCTTTTCATACTTCCACTGAAATTGCTCCGTTTTTTCCCCAAAATCAAACTCCGGAAATAAACCCAGCAGCCTCAATTGACCCTAGAAAGAAATCACACAAATCAAATAAAAAAAAGCTAATCAAAATTAGATGGTTAAGTTTGATAGAAATAACTTTGATTCACAAACAATCTCAAAAAATGGTTTGGTTTCCAGAATTTTTGATTTCAGAGATTTTTGAGATTTTTCTGTTTCAATAAATACGCAAGAAAGAAACAACGTATTTTCGATTTCAGAAGGAAACAACCTATTATATATATATATATATATATATATATATATGTTGCGGCTAGGGCTGGAAAAAACGATGCAATTCATAGATCCACTTGTTTTCGGCGGTGAAGGAGAAAAAGAGAAAATGAGATTCGTAGATCCACTTGTTTTCTAATCTTTTTGCATAGAACTAAAAATTGGAGAATCGTGTGTTCGAGGAAGGAGAAATTGAAAAATCAGAATTTGGAGAATAGCAGAAAATTGGAGAAGCGGCGAGGAAGAAACCCTAATATGATGACAAAATAATGAAAAAAAAAAGTGCTAGTTAAGGTTTAGAACAGCGAGGCAAAAGCGGCTACGTTATTAGGGTTGAGAGACGGGATTTTTATCGCTTAATGAGAATCGAAAAGAATAAGGAAAAAAAAAATTCTATTTTATACCCCTAACCAAAAACTATAAAAGGAAACAATTAATAGAGTTTTTTTACAAAATGACAAATCAACTTTTTGATTATTAAGAAAATTACACATGGAAAATAGAGGTATATGGAGTTGACACCTCAGCAAGGTGTCAACAGATTTAACAAATAGGGTGGATATATATATATATATATATACGTGTGTGTGTGTGTGTGTGTTTGTGTTAAGTTTTATGTAAATATAATTTACTAATTTTTAATTATATCTTTTGTAAAAATCTAAAACTAAAAGTATAATAAGTAAGATATGAAAACCTGGAAAAAAATATTTACTTTCGTATTATTTCATTCAAATAAAAATTTAATTTTTTATTATTTTTAAGTTAATATTTAGTAAATCTTTAATACTAACTACTAAAAAAAAAAATAATAATCTCGGGGGCATCCACCCCCAAACCCCCACGCACTTCTTGTTTATTTAAACCTCTCAACTTTGCCCTGTTTCCTTAAAAATCTTTCATCCATCCCTGGTCTGCACATTAAAGTATTTAATGAATGTGGCTTAGGAGAAGACATCTTTTTTATTTATTACTCACTTTGTCCCATAAAAGAGAATACATTTTTCGCTATGACAAAAATTAAGGAAAAATAGTTTGTATAGTTGAACATATAAAATTTACATGTATTTTTTTATTTATACCCTTCATTTCAGTACTAATAATTTATTAATTATTGATATAAATGTGTATTAAATATGATTATGTAAGTAAATGTATGAAATAAATATGTGAAGTTTGATATTGTTTAAAAATAAATTATAATTATGTAATGGATTGTTATTTTGTTTTGAGCAAAGACTTGATTTTTTTTTTTATTTAATTGTAAAGAATCATGTGACTAATAATAGTCCGTTTTACTTTTTCTTCTTGTGAGTGTTTGACTTGTTCAATGGTGACGAATACATTATCTTTCCACTGGGTTTGACTTGTTCACGCGTATGACCCGCCAATCATAAAATGACCGAAATTAACCCTACATTCCTTCAAAATAATGATAATAATAATAATAAAATAATTAATAAATATATCAAAATGCAAAACACTTCTTGCACTATTTATTGTTTATTATATATTTATATTCGTCCATTCCTTAAATAAGTTTATCAAAATGACACATTTATTTGTACTATTTAAGCATATTATTATAGTTACGTCCATAAAAAATAGGTATTATTTTCATTTTCATTTGTACATAAAATATAAGCAGATTTGTTTTTAAAAGTTAAAATACTACAAAAAAATAAAATACTTCTATTTAATTTATTTTGTTTATAAAAATTCTAAAAAGATAAAAGTAAAGTAGGAAAATATTAAAAAACTTACAATTTCAATTACAATCATTAAAATTCTAAAAAAAATAAAAGTAAAGTATTATTCTTCCATTCTTGTTAAAATTAAGACTGATTGCTTCATTCTATTCAATATTATAATTGGTTGGATACATTTGATATGTGGAGTTGTTTTATTTTTATCGTTATTTGGTTTATAAAGTTAACTTTATTTTCTATATAATATAAAGGGCACAATGGTCAGTTAAATACAAATGAACAAAGTTTAAACACAGAAAAAGATATTTTATGTTTCAAAGTCAATGAATGATCAACCATAGTCTCCACCACAATCCTGCACTTTACAGTTTACACCATTTTTTTCTGAAAGGATGAACTAAACCCTCTCCCTCTCTCTACACTCTACAGCCATGAATCGCAGAAACCATTGTTACACTACGATTCATCTTCTCTTCCTAACTTTCGTCATCAATTTCTTTTCCTGCCTCGCAGCTGACACCATTTCCGGTAACCGAACTCTCACCGGAAATCAAACCATCGTCTCCTCAGGTGGCAACTTCGAGCTTGGGTTTTTCACACCAGGTAACTCTTCTAAATTCTATATCGGAATATGGTACAGAAAAGTCAGAACACAAACCCTAGTTTGGGTCGCTAACAGAGAAACCCCAATTTTAGACCACAACTCTGCTCAACTCACCATCTCAGATGGGAATTTAGTGCTTTTAAACGAGTCACAATCCATAATTTGGTCCACCAATTTAAGTTCCACGGCCTCAAATCATTCTAGTGTAGTTGCAGTGCTTCTTGATGATGGCAACTTAGTTTTGAGAGATGGGTCAGGGTCAAATTCGTCTTTGTGGCAAAGTCTTGATTATCCGGGAAATACATGGTTGCCTGGTGGGAAAATCGCTTATAATAAAAGAACTCATCAAAAGCAGCTTTTAACTTCCTGGAAAAACGCTGACGACCCTGCGCCTGGGCTTTTTTCTCTTGAGCTTGATCCTAACGAGAGTCAATATATTATCAGATGGAGTAGGACTGTGCCGTATTGGACTAGTGGGCCTTGGAATGGTCATATTTTCAGCTTAGTCCCTGAAATGAGGTTGAATTACATCTATAACTTCAGCTATATCGATAATGAGAACGAGAGTTATTTCACGTACTCGCTTTATAACCCGTCCGTTATATCAAGATTCATTATGGATGTTTCGGGCCAAATTAAGCAGTTGTCTTGGTTCGATGAATCAGATTGGAATTTGTTTTGGTCTCAGCCGAGGCAGCAATGCACAGTCTATGCTTATTGTGGGGCTTTTGGTACCTGCAATGAGAACTCATTGCCGTTCTGTAATTGCTTGCCGGGATTTAGGCATAAGTACGAAAACGATTGGGATTTGAGAGACTATTCCGGTGGATGTGTGAGAGAGACGAATTTGCAGTGTGAGAATAATGCTACTAGTCCCAATGGTAGAAGAGATAGATTCTTGGCGCGTCCTTATGTTAAGCCGCCTGATAATTCACTACCATCGGCCGTTGGGACTGCAGGCGAATGCGAATCGGCCTGCTTGAACAATTGTTCTTGCACGGCTTATGCCTATGATGCGAACGGGTGTTCACTTTGGAACGGGGAGCTGTTCAATCTGCAACAGCTCTCCGAAGGAGATGGTACTGGAAGAACAATCTATATTAAGCTTTCTGCCTCGTCGTCCGTGTTTTCCGGTGGAAAAAACAACAAAGGGATCACGATCGGTACTATTCTGGGCTCGGTTGGTGTTGTGGTGGTCATATTGGCAATAATAACAGCGGTGATAATTAGAAAACAGAGGCGAACGATCGGTAGGTCGAAAACAGTGGAGGGTACTTTGGTGGCATTCGGGTACAAAGACTTGCAAAGTGCGACCAAGAATTTCTCGGACAAGTTGGGAGGGGGAGGTTTCGGGTCTGTCTTCAAAGGGGTTTTGGCAGACTCGACCGTCATTGCCGTGAAGAAGCTCGAGAGCATAAGCCAAGGTGAGAAGCAATTCCGAACAGAAGTGAGCACGATCGGGACGATTCAACACGTGAACCTCGTACGGCTTCGCGGGTTTTGCTCTGAGGGTAGTAAGAAGCTGTTGGTCTACGATTACATGGCGAACGGCTCGTTGGACTCTCATCTTTTCCGGCCCGACGGGCCGCAGGTTTTATCATGGAGAACGAGGTACGAGGTTGCGTTGGGGATTGCGAGGGGTTTGTCGTATTTACACGAGAAGTGTAGGGATTGCATCATTCACTGCGATATTAAGCCCGAGAATATACTGCTCGACGCCGAGTTCTGCTCCAAGGTGGCTGATTTCGGGCTGGCAAAGCTCGTGGGCCGTGATTTTAGCCGCGTGCTGACGACGATGCGGGGGACGAGGGGTTACCTCGCGCCCGAGTGGATATCGGGGGTTGCTATAACGGCGAAAGCCGATGTATATAGCTACGGGATGGTGCTTTTCGAGTTGGTGTCGGGGAGGCGAAATTCGGAGAGTTCGGAGGATGGGAAGGTGAGGTATTTCCCGTCGTTGGCGGCCCGTGTGGCAGTGGACGGAGGGGACGTGCTCGGGTTGTTGGACCCGGTTTTGGATGGTAATGCGGATGTTGAGGAGGTTTTGAAGATATGTAGGATTGGGTGTTGGTGTATACAGGATGACGAGAATGTTAGGCCGTCGATGGGTCAGGTGGTTCAGATTCTTGAAGGGCTTATGGATGTGAACTTACCTCCAGTTCCTAGGTCGCTGCAAGTGTTTGTTGAGAATGAGGAACATATAGTTTTCTTCACTGATTCATCTTCTGCTAGCCAGAGCTCGCAGACGAAGAGCGGCATTTCGAGTGGTTCGTCTCAGTCCAAGACCGATTGATCATTAGTTTCTGTGAGTCCTTAATAAATAATTCAGAATTATGTATTTTCAGTGTTTATAGAAAGAAATGTGAAAACCAAATAGAAAGATAGTTTCACATAGGCAGGCGTTACGTATTTGAGTTCTTGTTTGTATTGTATATGTATGTTGTTTTATTCCTCGTTTGTATCTTTCTTAATGCCTTTTTTTTTTTTTTTTTTGAGGATGTCTATTGAACATTTAAGGTGTGTATATCAGGTTTGTAACCAAGTTATGAAATTGGAATAAAATTAAGTTGGTTATCAAATTGCTGGTTTATCAAGGCTGGAATATGGAGTTAGTCCGAAATATATACTGATACCATGTATACCAAGTATTTTTATATATGCTGTAGTTCTTTGTTGTACCTGCAAATCGTCGAAATAATATAGTTGAGAAGTTAAGATTTGTAGAAAAGTTTTATTTACCTCCCAAATTTTACCCAATTTGATACTTTATCTCTTAATCTACTCCTCCGGATTCATATTAAGTATCACTTTAAAAGTTAATTTTTGTTTCTAATTAATTGTCATTTTAGAACTTTTTATTCATTTTTTCCAACTTTATTCCTACACATTTAAAGAAATCAATGTTTTAAAAATCAGATCGGTGAACGAACCGGTCTCCTCACYGGTTCACAGTTCAACCGGTCGGACCGGTTCGACCGCCGGTCCAACCGTAGTAATAAAAACATAATATTCTTAATTATATAGTATGAAATATTATGAAATGTATTAATATAAATATTCATTTGATTCGTATTTGGAAAAAGTAATTAATTTATTATATAAACATGCTTAATTTATTTACTCTATTAAACATATTAATATAATTCTTTGTTATGTGATATATTAGTTATAGATCACTATCTTAATTATTTGTCTAAATTATTAAGAGAGATAAAAATAAAAAAATAAAATTCACCGAACATAATTGATTTATTTTCATATCGCTTGATTAGGTTTCATGGATCATTAATATAATTATGCCAATTTAGTTGAATCATAAACATTATTTTGCACATAGAAAATGGTTTAACCGGTTCAACCGGATTTTTTTGCTGATTTTCAGCGGTTTAACTGGTTTTGACCGGTTCTTGACCTGTTTAACCGCTAAAACGATTTTATAGGTGTGATCGGATCGGGTCAATGGTCGGTCCCCGGTTTAACCGGACGGTCCGGTCCGATTTTTAAATCATCGAAAGAAACAACAACAACAACAAAAAAAAATTATAGTAATAAGATAATTATTAGTAAAGAGGTAAGAGAGTTTATTTATGAATATTATTAACTGATTGAGCGTGTATTAGTTAAATTTACAATTTTCCTTAATTCTAAACATAAACTCTAAAACGACATTTAATAAAAATGGAGGGAGTATATTTTTTTACATTTTGTCTCCTGAACTGTACGTTTTTTTATATTGAGTATTTTTTCAATGAAAATTATTGCCGGCAAAAGTTTTCATACAATTGCAGGGGAAAATCATCATTCCATGAACGATTTTACAGCAAATCGTGAAAAAGAGTCCTACGAAGGGACGATTTTACCTTTTAATTGTGTGAAAATTTCCGCCGAAAACAGTTTCTGCCAAAAAAATGTATAAGGAGATAAAATATAAAAACTGCACAATTCATGAAGCAAAAATACAAAGAAAAAAAATTTGAAGGCAAAGTGTCGAATTAAATTTAATTTAGAAGGAAAAAAAATATTTTATCTAATTTTTTGAACAAAAGATTTTTTATCCTATTGTGCAAGCAACAATTGCTGCACTTCAATAGAGTGGTTCACCTATTGATAAATTATCTTGGATATTAAATGGAGTAAATCATATTTTGATTAATAACTAACTCAAAAAAAAAATAAAAATTTATAATTGTAACATTGTAGAAGAAAAATAAATTGCATTCTATTTTTCACTTATATTACTAAAAGAAAATTAATTGTCACTTTTATATTAGGAATATTACTTTAAAAGGGAATCCACTCATGTTGTTAATAGTGTTAACTATTAATACTGGTGTGTTAAAAGGAGAGCGTTTTGGGGAATACATGGACCAATTAGATTTCTCCAAAAATGACGTGTCAGACTGTGGTTCATAGGGATCTATTTTGAGAGGAGACCAAAATTTTGACCAGGTATAAATAACAATTTTTTTATGTTAGTATTGGAAAAACTAGGGTTTACGTCCAGCACCCCCTACTCCATTTTTTTTCCGCCGCCAACTTCGATCGTGACCGATCTGTTTTCTCAATAACTAACAAGAATTTTTCAGATTAGAGCAATTTCTTGGATAAAGCAGAATTGTAGGAAAAAAAAGGTACGATACTCAACCCCGGTACGCAAGAAATACAAAACCCCAAATTCTCAATCAATTCAAAGCACCTATTAGTTCAGAATTAAAAAAAAAAAGAGGCGAACAGCGAGAGATGCGATTTATCAAAGGGTGATTGCACCTCTCTGTTTGCCGATGAATTTCATCGGAGGGGAAAAAAACAACATCCATTTTTCTTTGGTTTCTGAAATTATGCAAAACCTCAAAGGGTAGTTTTTTTTGTAATTATCGCTTTCTTTCTCTCTCTCACACACTACGACTGCGAATTTGTTTTTGCAATGGGTGGGTTAAGGTCAACTCATCCCCATTCAGGTTTTTTTTAGAGGTTGTGATGATATTTCTTTGGTAAATTGTGTTAATCTAAACTAATGGGTTGGGCATTTGTAAATTCAACCCGTGCAGCCACGGCGTGGTTGGTTTCCATTTGCCTGATATTAACAGATCTGAGCTTCAGGTTTGTTTTTATGCAAAGATTGATTTATTGATGATTTTCCCCCTCGCATGGTTTTTTCTTCCCATGGTTTTTGGGAACATATCGAATAGATAAAATCCGGCAACAGATTAAACGCCGGAACGAGCAGAGGAAAGCGGCAAACATGGAATGTGATAATTTGTCATGTGTTCGATTCTTACAAGAAAAGTTGACGAGATTAAAGGTATGTTGAAAAATTTCAAAGATATTGAATCGGTTGGTTTTTAATTCCCGATCTGTTTTTTCTTTCCATTTTTTTTTGGAAGGGTTTTTTCTCAGATCCGTGATATACGGAAGGGTTTTTTCTCTGAAATCTGCATTTTTTGTTTATATTTTTTTCCATCTTCATATTTTTTTTATTGGGAGCCTGCGCAGTCAAAAGACAACAATGAACTTTGGTTTGATCTGGAGATACAAGAACTGTTTGGTCAGGACATCTTTATTCCTCATCAATCATTCCTCTGATTTACCTTTCTATGGAAACCTCTTGTGCCAGGACTTTTGTTAATTATATCCCATATCAAGCATCTGAAGTATGTGCCCTTTATATTTTGTTGAGATAAAAAAAATACGGATTTTTGATTCTATATCGATATGGATGGAGTTTTTAACCTTTTTTTCTACATTCTAAAGTAGGTCTAAAATGGTCCAATGGGTCTAACCAATGAGCTTGGATTTGTGGATGTATCTGTGTTTGAATTCCCACAAATCTCAGTTTGGAATTGGATAAGATTTCATTTTGGGTTTAAAAAGATTTAATGTGGTTTGATATTTGATAGTTAGAATTTTGTCAGTGAGTGAATAACATTGTTCTAAAAATCGAGTTGCGTGGGCACCTAGGCGCTAGGGTAACTCTGGGCTCTGTGATTTTTGTCTAGGCGGCCTTCTCAAGCACCCGAGTAATTAGGTGGTGCCTGGGAGGGCTAGGTGGCACCCAGACGGGTTTAGGCTCCATATGTGTACTACTAATTTGACATTTATACAACAATGGTAAATAGTCAAAATGTGTACTACTAATTTGCTATATTTAAAAACCCAGTGGATATATCGATAAGAGAAAAAGTGAGTGGGTGAAAGTATATGTATGTCCTTGGAAATTTTGGCAAATAATAAGTTTTGGAGAACCATGGAATATGAGTAAAATGAGATGCCACGTAACCTATCATTCTCTGGGCCTAGGGTGTCAGAGAATAAAAGGGAGGGGGTCCGGGAGACTTGAGAGGATAAATGCCCATTTGATGCGGTACCTTATATTTATTTCTCAAATCCAGTGACCAGAATTATGAGTTGCTAATGTTGTACCATTTACTGCGACTGGCTCATATTCCTTAGTAGCACGTCTCTAAGATTTCATTCTGCAAGATATTCAATTTAATGAATAATAAATACAAAAAAAATTTATTTACCAATTTTTTTGACTAATCTATTTATTTGATCTTTTCTTGACTAATCTGCTATTAACCTATATTAGAATATTAAAAATAAACTCATCTTATTTTATTCATTTATTTTCTGTTACTTTATACAAGAGTAAAGCACTTCCGTTTTTGCCCTCGACTCCTTTTCCATAACTGCCCCTAAATCTGTTTTGTAACAATACTAACATAATTAGTTACACTACCGTTGACCGTTGACTTGCTACAACTCAATACACCCCTGTTTCAAACTAAACCACTCGGATTACAAAGACTGGATTTTGAACGTAAAGTCTGAAAACGAGCAACAACTAATGGCTTTGTGAGAGCATCGGAAAGTTGATTGTTAGAGGCAATATGACGAATATCGATAAGTTGTTGATGCACCTTCTCTCGAATAAAGTGAACGTCCACTTCAATATGTTTTGTTCGTGCATGAATCAATGTATTAGATGCTAGAGAAATCGCCCCAATATTATCACACCATAAGACAGGAGATGAGGCAGCTACATAGCCTAGCTCTAGAGTAGAGCTTTGATCCAAAGGATTTCAGCTGTTGCAGAGGCTAGAGCCCGATATTCTGACTCTGTGCTACTTCGTGCCACGACATTCTGCCTTTTGGAGCTCCAAGATATTAAGTTTAGACCAAGAAAAACACAAAAGCCACTGGTGGAGCGTCTGTCATTAACTGAACTTGCCCAATTTGCATCCGAAAATGCTTGCAAGTAGACTGTGGGTGTAGATTTAAAAAGAAGACCTAGACTAGGGCTTCCTCTGAGATAGCGCAATACCCTCTTTACAGCTATACAGTGATTAATGCTAGGAGCATGAAGAAACTGACTGAGCTTATTGACAATATAAGAAATGTCTGGCCTAGTCATAGTTAGGTATTGCATTGCACTAACTGTGCTCCTATAAAGAGTGTGGTTGAGGAATGGAGCACTGTCACTTAAAAATAGTTTTTGAGAGCTGTTGTAAGGGCTGGGACAAGGCTTAGAGTGGCTCATTCCTGATTTTCGAAACAGATCAATGATATATTTTGTTTGGTTAATAATATACCATCAGACTCATAGTGAGCTTCTAATCCCAAGAAATAACTTACCCTTCCCATATTTTTCAAGGAAGAATACTTGTCCAACAAGAGAATAACCTGCTGTACTTCAGAAAAATCATCACCTCCCAGTAAAATATCATCTACATAGACCATAACTAACAATAGCTTGCCAGCTTTCTTTCTGTGGAAAAGAGAAGAGTCAAAGGCAGATACCTTGAGACCCTGGGCTACAATGGACTTTTTAAGTGTATCATTCCAGGATTTTGGGGCTTGTTTCAAACCATAAATGGCCTTATTCAGCTTACACACATGATTTGGAAAGGCAGAGTTCACATACCCTTGAGGTTGAGTCATGTAAACTGTTTCCTGTAATTTTCCATGAAGAAAAACATTATTGATGTCAACTTGCTGTATTTCCCAGCCCCTAGAGAGTGCAATATTAAACAAAAGTCTGATAGTAACAGGTTTTACAACTGGACTAAAAGTGTCAAAGTAGTCAATTCCTGCTTGTTGTTGACAACCCTTTGCTACAAGTCTGGCCTTGCACAAATCCACCTCTCCATCAGCCCTGTATTTAGCCCTAAACACCCATTTGTGATCAACCAGTTGCATCCTTGTATCATATGGTACCAGATCTCAAGTGTGATTGAGGAGTAAGGCATTGAATTCGGTATTCATAGCTTGTCTCCAATGTTGGTGAGAAAGAGCCTCACTGATAGATAATGGTTCAATGACTTTGGAAAAAATTTTGTGAGCAGTGTAAATTTTAGGTTTGAATATACATGCTTAGACCTGGTGACCATAGAGTGAGAGGGAGCTTATGGAAGGGAGGGTAAATGTAAAGAAGTATGAGTGTTCTGTGGTTCAGAGGAGGGTGAAACAGAAGACACAGTAGGATTCTGGAACTGAGATAGAGAGGGTGAATTGTTGGATAATGGAGCAGAATTGTGAGAAGAGGAGTCAGAAGAGAGAGTCTGTGTGTTTGGCTCTGTACTAGGATGAATTGAAGTTGGTGTAGAGGTATTGGATGAAGGAGAATCTGAAGTGATTGAGGGAAAAAGAGAAGAGTAGGGAAATTCAAGTTCATTGAAACTAACAGCCTTGGAAATGTAGATTTTGCCACTAGGGTGGAGACATCTATAGCCTTTATCCGATGGACTATACCCTAGGAACATACATCTTGAAGATCTGAACTGCATCTTTTTGTTATTATATGGTCTAAGATAGGGAAAGCAAGAGCAGCCAAACACTTTTAGAAAATTATAGTCAGGAGGGTGACTATAGAGTTTTTGAAAAGGGGACATATTTGACAGAGTGGGAGAAGGTAGCCTATTTATAATGTAAATAGCTGTAACAAAGGAATCCCACCAGAAACTGTATGGCAATGAGGCATTTGCTAAGAGAGTTAGTCCCATATCCACTATGTGTTGATGTTTTCTTTCAGGAAGGCCATTTTGATGATGTGTGTGAGGAAAAGGATGTCTAACTTGAACACCTTGTGAGATGAGTAGAGTGGCAATTGGTCTATATTCACCACCAAAATCAGATTGAAAAGCTTTAATTTTGCAGTTGAATTGTCTTTCAACAAAGACATTAAAATGTTTAAAAATAGACAGAGCTTCACCTTTGGAGTGCATTAAGTAAATCCAAGTAAATCTGGTAAAAGCATCAATGAGATGTATGTAGTATTTATAACCATCAGTAGAGGCAACAGAAGATGGACACCAAACATCAGAAAAAATTAGTTCAAAAGGTGCTTTTACATTTGAAACAACTGAAGGAAAGGAGATATTATGAAGTTTTCCTTTTTTACAAGCATCACAAAAAGAAAACTGAGACACAGAGATATGTTTTGACAGCTTATTACACACTTTGGAAACTATTGATGGTCAAGTATGACCTAATCTGGCATGCCACAGTTGAGCAGTGGAGGAGACAGCAGCAAGGAGAGACTGAGGAGAATTGAGTTGTAGAGGGAGGATGTCAGCTTTGTAAGATCCAATTGATAGAGATCTCCTTTAAGTGTGCCTTTTAGAAGGATGGCTTGAGTAGGTTTGTCCTTAACATAACAAGCATTGGAGTTAAATTCTATAGACACATTATTTTCTAGAGTAAACTGAGATATGCTAAGCAGATTTTGTGTTATGGATGGGACATAAAGAATGTTGCTCATAATGAAAGACTTTTGAGTGTGAGGATGAGTTACATAAGAGGAGCCAGTGTGAGATATCATGAGTTTTGAACCATTACCTACAGTTAGCTGATCCTGACCAGTGTATGGAGAGTGAAGACTAAGATTACTGAAGTCAGATGTGACATGAGAGTTTGATCCACTATCTAAGAACCAGGGAGTTAATTCAGTGAGATGGGAAGAGCCTGTAGAATGAGCACCACCTCCTCTGTTTTCCATTGTTGCTGAGAAGACCTGGTTAGAAGGTGGACAGCCTAGAATTGATTGCTCAGACTGAGGTAATATAGGAATCTGTTTCTGCTCAAAGCCACTATTTCCATAACATGTAAAAGGTATGTGCCCTGAAGAATTAGTACCATAGCCAAAGTCAGACTGAACACCTAGTGTAGTCACATAATGAGCTTGTGCTGAGCTTAAATTGATTTATTGAAAGTTTGTGTCAAATCTCTTGAAGCATTTTGAGGCCATATGATTGGGTTTTCCATAGATTTAGCAAGCAAGACGATTACTATTGCCAAAACTACCACGATCACATCCTCTAAAGTTGTTACCACTTCGAGACTAAAAATTACCAACCTGCCTTTGACCAACAAAATTACCAGGGGACTGTTGCGAGAAATTTACAGATGGAGCTGATATTTGTGATACATTACCAGCAAATTGAGTACTGTTAATTTGCTGAAGACGCATTTCATGAGATTGAAGGGTAAATTGAGCTTCAGACAGAGTGACACTACCAATCCTACTAGTTAAATTCACAATTACGGCTTCAAATTCAGAGCCTAAACCACTTAGAATATACAATACAAGATCATCATCAGAAACATTCTGACCAGCCACAATTAATTGATCCGCAATATTACGCATTTTGAGAAAATATTGATCAATTGATAGATCCCCTTTCTTAGTAATTTGTAATTGGAATCGTAGATTCATAATACGAGCTTTAGATTGCCCTTGAAATAGAGTTTCGAGAATAGACCAGACCTGAGAGGCATGAGAGCAGCGAGAAACATGACCTAGCATTGATTCAGGAATTGATGAAAGGAGCCAGCTAACAAGAAATTGATCACGACGATTCCACAGAACATACTCAGGATTCGATTCACCAGTAGTAGAAGCAGATGAACCAGATAAGAATCGGGTCGGAATTGGAGAAGTGCTGAGTAGTATGCCCTCAAATCCGTGTGTTGTGACATTAGAGAGAATCTGAGCTCGCCAATAGGAGTAGTTTTGACGATTGAGCTTTAGGCTCACTGGATTGAAAATTGGCAGGGCTGAAGAAGACGCCATAGATGAAGAGCTCGAGGAAGCGTGAAATGACTTCAGGGAGAAAAAAATAGAACTCTGACTGCTGATACCATATTAGAATATTAAAAATAAACTCATCTTATTTTATTCATTTGTTTTCTGTTGGTTTATACAAGAGTAAAGCACTTCCATTTTTGCCCTCGACTCCTTTTCCATAACCGCCCCTAAATCTGTTTTGTAACAATACTAACATAATTAGTTACACTATCGTTGACCGTTGACTTGGTACAATTCAATAACCTAATGCATCTTTTTATACTATCTGTTATTGCCTAATATTAGGATATATATTTCATCTAATGCATACAAATGGATCTCTCCATTGTTCAAGTGTTTACGAAGTCGCTGGTGATGACAGTGTTATAGGAGATCAGAGACAAGACCTTTTTCGCAGCTGCTATATTAGCAATGCGTCATCCGAGGAGACTTGTGCTGTCGAGTTGCTTGGAGCTTTGATAGTTATGAATATCTTATCAGCCGTGGTTGGTTGGGCTGCTCCAAATCTGATCCCACGTAAGTGGACTCATCACATCAAAACATTATTATTATTTTTGAGATTTGGCATTTGGTCTCAATGGGATGAATTTAACGAAGGGGAGCCTGAAGATTTGGCTGAAGTTGAAAAAGAATCGAATGCTGATATAAAAGTAATGTGGAAGCCAAACAAAATAATAAGGATGTGGATGATATGAAAAGGCAAAGCCGGTCCTTTCTTACTCAATTATTTTCCCCAATATTGCTGAAGGCTTTTTGAATAAACCGGTCAAAGGTTCCTAATTTGCTTCAAGTCGAGTGTGATGTGGAAAGCATGGCATTATTACAAACCTCCTAAAAGTCACATTAAATTTTCAGATTTAGTTAATTTATTCAAAATCTTACAAGAACATGTATGCGGGAATTAAAGTTCGCAGCTTTCTTTAGATATAAAGTTTAGATAATAATCAATGCATGACCTAAACATCAGCAGGACAAAATCATATTAGAGCACAAAAACTGAATATAAATAAATAAAATAAAAATAACACACTAAAAAATTAGAAATAAAACCCCAAGTTCATGACTGTATTGACAAATTCTATATTGTGTAAAAATGTCAAACACACCTTACAAAGATAAATAAATAAATAATAAAATCCCGAGAAATAATGTCTAGGTCTAGTGCAAAAAGATACATGCAGATGCAAGAAATAACAAACCTCATGTTTTAGGTCTCGATGAGCCACTCCTGGAGATGACAATACGCAACCACACTTAAAATCTGTACCATAATGGTTTTTGCATCCTCTTCCGAATATTTTCAACCCCTGGTCTGAACAAATGAGAAAATTACTTACAAGCTCGAAGCATGACAACACTGTCCTATATATTAAAAGAGAAAAGAAAATCAAAAAAAAAATCGAGCACACCTAGAAATTATACGATCAAGAAGCTCTCCTCCTTTGCATAACCTAGATCAAAAGAAAAAAAAATGGTTTTTAGGCTTTAAATATTTAATTAGCAGAGTTAACCTCACACGAAAGTGTAATATTATAATCGGTTAAACACATTTCGACCCCACTGGACAAATAAAAGTAGAAAAGGAGAAAGGAAAAAAGCTAAACTTTGTCTTTATATCAAATTTGTATAAAAATACAGTTTTGCCAGAAGAGAAGAGAGGTGCTATAATAATGATAAAACAAGAAAGGTAGCATAATTCAAACTTACTCCATCACCACATATACATTGTCTTCATCCTCATAGGCATCATAGAATTGCACTAAGTTCTTATGTCCTGTTAGCACACGTAACATCTTCACTTCTCTTCTCATGTCCTCTATGGCAATTGTTGTAGTCATCCGCAAGAGCCAATAAACAGAAGAAAAATAAAATATTAGGATCTTCCTTCCCACTAATATACTAAAATATATTATTTCTTAAAATAATTCATAAATTTGCTCAACACCACTCTCTATATATAGTTGCTACAAATCTCGAATCTATATTTTGTTTAGCTAATGGATTCGAACACGAAACCTCAAAATGATGTCCCAAATCACACTTGCATTGTATCAAGAAACAAAATTGGTATATGTCTTTAATTTATGCCAAATTTTATTTATAAAAATCTTATAAATATGTCGACTAATTTATCCTTTTATAAACTTTTTGCTATGTTTCATTAAATATTTTTTAATTTAAACAAGTATTCCCATACTACATAATAATATTATTCGAATAAACATCCTTCAATAAATATTATTGAAATGTAATTAAAATCACTATTAATTTTATAATAATATTAAATAATGATTTCATAACTATAAAGTAATGCACGTTTAGTGTCGTATCAAGCAACTTAACGTATATATTTTACATGATTATACTATTAACATATATTATGAATAAAAATAGAACTAATGTCGTAGTTTTCTACTTAATTAAAGATAATATATAATAGAATGCAATAAAGTATATTCCGTTCTTTTTTAGCAACTCATCTTCTTTGAATATAAACTATAAAAAAGACAGCTTCACAATTGAAATTGACCTATAAACTCATGACCGTCCCTCATTGGTTGCCAATGGATCTCATTATCAATAATGTAGCCTATAAAGAAGTTTTTAAAAATTTAAAATGAACAACATTTTTATATTTTTGATATTTTAAATTCACATTCTTAAAAAAAAAATCCTGAAAATTTTACTATTTGTTTTGCATTTCTCATATTTGTCCGCGAAAATCGTGGGCTTTACACTAGTTATGATCACTAATTTCCCACGAATACAATGTCTAATATGAAATAGGGATTATGCACATATTGATCACTAATTCTCCACGAATACAATCTATATTACCTTTTTCACTAATCTGTTTTTAACTGAAAATAGGAATCACGTACGTATTGATCACTAATTTTCCACTTGAGCAATAACACAAACCCAATGGTATACTTTTAAACATTGTGGTTTCACTATAAAACCCAATTCCCGACCATGAACTAACTAGACATATTCAAACAGTTCGAACTTCGATTTGCCTAAAAATCTCAAACCGCAACTGAACCGTGAAACCGACCAGTTGCTGGCGGTTTGTAAACCGTCTGTACACGATTCGGCCATGGTTCGTTTTGCCCCCCCCCCTTTTTTGAATTTTTAAACTTTATATTTTTTTTTGTTTTTTTCATATGTTTATTTATTTTAAATTTTATTAAAAAACTATAGTTAAGTAAGCGAGAAAATAAGAATAAATAAGACTTTGAGTTAATTTTTAAAAAAAATTAATAAGATATTAAACTTAAAATATTTAAAATATCTGAAGTTAAAATAAAAATCTTTAATTAGAATATGTGAAATCATTGAAGTTAATTTTTTTTATTGTTTAATTATTATAATTCTCTTAAAATTTACGAGGTTAAATGAGAAAATAAAATAGAACTAACACTTTGAAATTTTGAATTTATTAAAAAGAAATTAAAATTGAACCATTTAAATATGATGTCAAAATAAAAAAAATAAATTAGAAGAAATTTGAAAATTTGAAGTTAAGTGAGAAAATAAAAATAATATTTTTAATAAATTCAAAAAAAAAATTAAAAAGAAATTGGACTTGAACTATATTCAAATATTTAAAGTTAAGATTTAAGATTTTAATTTCAAATAATTGAAGATAGTTGCATACGTATCCCTTACCTTAGGAATTAAAACCCACGTAGTTCTCAGTTACCTTACTTACCATAGGAATCAAATGCGGTGGTGCGGGGGGTGTAATGCTCATGTATTTGCCGACTCATTACTAGATTCCGTATCATAACACATCTCGCTCTCTTCATCTTCACTAAGAACGTTTTTTTGTTTGCGTCGGTCGGCGTTGACCCAATCATACAACAACATTTGATACTCGATATTGTGAGGCCTAATGTTGGATCTTTGCGAGTCCAGCATGTACCCCCTTCACTGAATGCTTGTTCGACTGAAATGGTTGGTATGAGAATGACCAATATCTCCTCCGCAATGAGGTTAACAATGGGATAAAGTGATTTCCTCGATGCCCACCATTTCAAAATATAAAACTCGATATCGACTTCATTTTCTCCCAACGTTTCATACTCAAAAGCCATTGTTAGATAAGTTTCAAGGTCTCGATAAGGGTTAGAACTGAATGAGTAACCCGAACGTCCCATTCTTGATTTTTTTTTTTTTACAAAAAATCCTGAAATCCCTAAATTTCTCGTCTCCGTCACCACTTCTACTAGGATTACCACTTCAAATATAAGTGTGCCGCCCATAACTCATAGGAAGAGGACCATCAAATTTATACTATATTCTTTAAATATATCAAATAAAGACTTTTTCACATTTTGAATAATATTTTCAATGGAAGGATATTCAAACTCTTCAAACGGCAATAAAACATCATAACAACTGTTAAGATAAAGTTCTAAACCACTTTCTCTATTATTAGGATCTAATAATGTAGCAACTAACTACTTGCTATGTAATAAAAATACTTCAACCATTCTTGTTTCATAAAAACAACACATTCTTCCAATCATTCATTTTTCATGCACTCCCTAAAGATGAACGCAGTTTTAACACCGTATTCAACAACAAGGTGAAAAGTAGGATAATAAATACCGAAAAATAAATTAAAAGTATCATCAAACACCTTTAATAGTTTTTTCAAATAATTACAAGCAGTCTATTAGTTTGTATATAACATAATTCCAGTTTCTTGTTGGCTAGCACCCATCTCAACAACTCTCTATACGAATATGTATATTTCAATAATTTATATGTAGAGTTCCAACGAGTAGGCACATTGGTTGAATTTTGTTTTTCTTCAAACTTATTTTCCTTATAAAACCTCACCCATTTTTGTTGCAAAGATTTATTTCTATGAATACACATGATTGCCGAGAAAGCTCATTTTTCAAAGCATTCAAACCATCTTGAGCACAAAAATTTAAGATATGACATATACATCTAATATGAAAAAACAAGCCACCAATAGATGGTTTACAAATACTAATAAGCTCATTAATACTCGCCCTATTAGGAGTTGCTTTATCAAATGAAATAGAAAGTATTTTTTCAACTAGACCATATTCTTAATAAATCATATGAATTAATTGATAAATACTATATGCATTATGAAGAGGTTTAAAATCTCCAAATACAAGCAAGTGTTTTTGTAAAGTCCATGACTTATCAATCCAATGATGTGAAACATCCATGTAAGAGTTTCATTCCCAATGATCACTCCAAACATTCGAGCAATTTAAAATTTTGTTTCGTAAACTAGCCAATTCATTACATAATTTTAACTTATATTCACCAATAAATTTTTTAATACCACAAGTAACGGTAGAGCGTGATACTCTCGTACTCGAGGGATTAAAAGAAAGTTTGGTGAACTTTTCATATAAATCATCATTGGTAAAGTTAAACGGAAGAGACCTAGAAGAAACAAAATTTTCCAATTCCTTTCTTTGAATAGCATCAAAATATGTAAATAAAAGAGAGGAGTTCATACTTACTTGTCCTCCTTGTAGTTGCGTTTGAGTCTTATTGATATCGGCTTTATCGGGGTGTTTGTTGTTGAGATGGGTGCGCATATTTCCATAACCACCTCCTTCTAGGCATTGGTAAGATGATGCACAGTAGTTGCATTGGACACGATAACTCTTTCTCCATTTTTTGCCATCTTCTGGAGACGGCTCGTTTGCGGGTGGCAGGATCTCGATTTCTTCAAAATATTTGTGAAAATGTCAGATTTTAACGCCGTTGTTTCCCGAGAACGAGTTTCTTGGGAAGGATGGATAGGAGGAGGCGAATCATCTTCATCCATCTCCTCTTGATCGGGCATTTCTTCATCGGCAAAGGCGGTGGCAGCTCGATAAGTTCGATTAATGTCGGTACCACTCCAATCTTCGTCAATGTCGATGCGTTTGGGATTGTAATCATTGACCGAAGGAGTTTTGCCTTGTGATAATCTGAAGTGATGGAAATTGACGTCATCATCGAGTGCTATGCTCTTCACTGTCATGGATTCGGGATTGTTGGGGCGGGAGGGTGGAGATGGATTAAAAGCAAACCCTAATTTGGGTGGAGAAGGAGGAAAAATGGGATCTTTTGGAAAAACTCAATCAAGCCACGCCTTGGTGAAGGGAAACGAGTCGGACGATGAATTAGATAGGGAAGGGCCAGAAAGTGTGGAGAATCGGGTGGACAACTTATTCAAGTAAATGGGCCAAAGTTTATGTCTATATGGTCTTGAAATGGAATTTAATTGTTATTTAAATTAAGCCCAACTTATGGGTATTGTTAGAGGGGTTTTTAGTAAACTGGAATTAGGTGGTCCAGAGCCACATGTGGCTATATTGAGGGAAAATCGTACCGATGGAATCAAGCAGTTACATGGATTTTATCATCTTCTCGCTTTCTCTCTCCTCCAATCCTTTTCTACTTCTTCCCCAAGTTTCTTCATTATGAGAATATTGATACCAATTGTTTACAAAACAATTAAGAAAGTTACAATGAAAATTACAGTTACAGTAAACCACTACAATTGGCACTAGAGCTGACGATCCTCGTACATGGCCAAAATCACACGCTTCAAGGATCTACAGGAAGCTCAAAAATGCCTTGACCAAGTGCTGCAAGCAGAATCCCAGAAAACATGAAGCCTCGGAGCTGAAATTACATGAGCAGATATCAGATAATAATTCAGAAACTCAAGCCCATATTTCACATATTAGATCAGATATCCAAGAGCAAACACAAAACCTGAACAACAAGCTGGAACACCCCACAGCTGCCTTAGCCACCATCTAGATGCAGCTATTGAGCCTAGAGAAGGGGAGAAGTCAGACTGAAGGGGAATCCGTCTTAGGCAAACAATTTTCTACACCTGCAACTGACATGGGGTACAGATCAGCCACAACAACCAGAATTAAACCACAGACTGATTACCCAGGTAACCTGATTAACATGAATTTATCTTGATTCTTGTTAGTATTTTAGTTAGTTTTTGTTATTAATTTTGGTATAAGTTGGATGGATTGAGCTTATTTTTGTATTTTCATATATCCAGCTTATTTTACCATGTTATGATCATAATTGATGCAATTGGGTGATTATTATCTGTTTTCCCCATACATCTAAGTAGCCAAGGAAGCTCGGTGCTGAAAATAGAAGCTTGCAAACCGATGTGAGAACTTAGAGACGAAAACGAGCTATTCGGTGAATAAGTAGCAATTTTTATCACTTAACGGTAGGGTTAGCGGTTGCTCTCACCGCTAATGTTAGTGCAAAACCCTTGCGGCTATTATAACACTATCTGAACCATTAAGGGCCGACAGAGAGATTCAGAGAGAAGTTAACGACAGGCTTAACGGTCCCCTGATCGTTAGCATAGGCGTTAGGTGGCTTCAGAGAGGTTTAACGGCGAGACTAACGATGACCTAACCGTTAGCTCGAACGCTAGGAGTCAACAGAGAGTTTCAGCAAGAGGTTAACGGTAACATTAGCGATAACCCTTACCGCTAAGGTAACCATTAACGGGCCCAGATCTGAAATTAATAAGAAAACTTGTGCTCTAAGTCTTGAGAATCTATATATACCCTTCTATAATTCGTCTAGGGTACGCTTTAACATCTTCCTAGGGTTCTGAGATGCAGAGAGAGTCCGTTTCCACCGCCCGTTACATAGATAGAAGATCGAGATTGAAGATTCGAGATTACAAGTACTAGAGCTCCTTCCTTCGTTTGTGATTCATTCTTTGATCTAGATCGTCGTTCTTTACTCCGGAATAGCTGGAGATTTACTACCTTTTCTAGTTCTAATAAGTTTTTAATCGCTTTATAGAATAGTTGTTAGTTAATTTATGATTTTTGATGCTTTGTTCTTTATTTTCGGATCTTGAATTTTTCATGCTTGATACTTTGGATTTCTTGGATAATATAGTTCTTAATCTTTAAACTTTCAATTCCGTTTCTTTCGTTTATGCTTGATGATCTTAGTATAAGTTAAGTTCTTTAATCTTTAATTGCTCTTTAATTTTCAAAACTCTAGTTCATAGTTCTTAAGATATTAAGCTTTTAAATTCTAGTTGGTTAATTAGCTTAAGATAATTAATCTAATTCAATAATTGCTCTTGCTTTTCAATTCTTAGTTTATAAAATTAAAAACAAACAAAACCCCCAATTATACTTGTTCGTGTGTGACACTGTGATTAAACAAACATCCGCAATTCCGATTGTTTGTTCCTCGAGAGATTTGACTCGGTTCAGCTTGCCAACCAACAAACGAACTTGTACTCTTGCGAGCGAGCTTTCAAGCTTTGACAAAGTTATATTTAAAATTAAGTGCGGAAAGTTTGAATCAAAATTTTGGCGTCGTTGCCTGGGGACAAAGCAAAGGTTTTTAAGATGTTTGTTAGTTTTACTTTTTGTTTATCCGTCTATTTGTATAATTAAACATAGGACACGTTTTGACATTCGGTACGTTAGATATGTTGTTGAGTGCATGCAGGGTAGACGATCACTTCGACTAGATCTTGCACCATTCATTGACAACATTCATCATTCCAATCAAGCAAAATCAAAGCCTATTTCCATTCCTGCAAGTGTTCTTCCATCACTACTGATTTATTTGCGACAAGATTCCTGGAAAAATGTCAAGAAGAGCGAATTATGTTCATAATGAGAACGACGATAATGAGCTACCTCGACAGTGAGACACAAAACGGGTCACATCACGGCAAATAGTAGGCCAAAAGTAAGAACGCTGAATAAGTTAAATAGAACGGTCACGCCCCACATGGACTGCACTGTGGAGCTCCGTGATAAGCCAGAGGCGAAGGCTCGTGTTGGGGATACAAAGGCAAGTTCCCTTAAATAGGAAGCCATCAACCAACACGAAATCAGAAGGATTAACTGCCTCGAGGCGAGCAAAAATCAGGCTAAAGAAGCGATCATCAGCATAAGACTCCCCCAACAACTCAAGGCCGGGGACCGATATACGGAGATCGGTGAGCACCAACACACGTCAACTCAATGTATCCTCAACCCTGTTCGATGATCCCGAACGATGCTGCAATACAAACGTAAACTGTTGTAGAAAGGCAACCCAAGAAGCATGTCGAGCAGATAGATTATCCTATGTGACCAAGTGACGAAGAGCCTCGTGATCCGAATAAAGAACAAATTCCCGGTGAAAGAGGTAGTGGCACCAATGTCGAACAGTGTGAACCACGACATAGAACTCCACATCGTAAGTACTGTAGCGACCACGAGGACCGGATAATTTTTCACTGAAAAAGGCCACAGTGCGGCCCCCTTGACTCAAAACCACTCCAATGCCGGCCTTCGAGGCATCACAAGATAACTCGAAGGGCCGTCTAAAATCGGGTAATAACAACACCGGGGCCGAAATAAGGCGCTCTTTAATCTGTAAAAAGGCAGCCTCTGCAGCAGGAGTCCAAATAGGGTCCATGATGGCACTGAATGCACAATGAAACAGCGGTAAAAAGAAGCAAAGCCATGAAAGCTACGGGCCTCGGTCACAGAGGTGGGAGAAGGCCAATCTTGGATAGCGACAATCTTTTCATCATCCACACGAATCCTTGCAGAGGAAATAACATAGCCCAAAAATAGGACAAAATCAACACCGAAAAGATACTTAGTAGAACCTTTCAGAAAGTAAGATAGTAAGAACAACACATAAATGCCCCACATGCTCATTAAACGAACGGCTGTACACGAGGA
The DNA here is from genome assembly GCA_014905375.1 of Phtheirospermum japonicum. NCBI lineage: Eukaryota > Viridiplantae > Streptophyta > Magnoliopsida > Lamiales > Orobanchaceae > Phtheirospermum > Phtheirospermum japonicum. The sequence continues at coordinate 702,824 of BMAC01000193.1, forward strand.
TGTCATCAAAATACACAACCACACAGGAACCAATCAAAGCCTGAAGGGATTGGTTCATAATGCGCATAAATGTACTCGACGCATTATAAAGACCAATGGGCATGACCAACCACTCAAACAAGCCCTCCCGAGTTTTGAAGGCCATCTTCCACTCATCACCAGGACGGATATGAATTTGGTGATAGCCACTACGCAAGTCTAGCTTACTAAAAATCACAACACCACTGAGTTGATCTAACAAATCATTTAAATGAGGGATACGAAAATATTACCTGACAGTAATTTTGTTGATAGCCCGACTATCAACACACATCCGCCAAGAAACATCTTTCTTGGGATTAAGGATAGTCGGCACCGCACACGGACTCAAGCTTTGTCGAACAGAACCCCTCTGAACCAATTCCTCCACTTGGTGCCGAAGTTCCTCATGCACAAGAAGACTCATGCGGTAATGAGGGCGGTTAAGGAGAGAAGCTCCAGGAATCAAATCAATGTGATACTGAATATCACGTAATGGTGGCAAACCTGGGGGTAACTCATCAAGAAAAACATCAGCGAAATCATCAAGGAGTTGACGAACAATAAGATGAACGACTGAAACCACCTCAGAATGCTCAACACCCAAAAGACAAACCACAAACAGCACAGAGGTAACCTCACGCAAGAAACCTGACTTAGACAGCAATAATAAAGGATTAGACTGGGGTGGGGGTGAAGGAACCACAGAGTGCAAGACAATTTTTGAGCCCTCAAACATAAAACTGTGTGTATTCTGACGTCCATCATGAACGACAGACCTATCAAACTACCAAGGACGACCCAAAAGTAAATGACACACATCTATAGGTACAACATCACAACACAATGTATACTTATATTTGACCCAACAGAAAACAGAACATGCACAGACGATCAAGCGTCATAGAACTACCACGTTTAATCCAAGCCAAAGTTTAGGGGCAAGGGTGATGTTCCGTAGACAGATTCAATTTACTGACAGCATCAGCGGAAATAACATTTTCACAAGAACCCGAATCAATAATAAAACAGCAAACCTTACCCCCAATCGTACATGTGGACTCAAAAATATGATTCTGTTGTTCTTGGGACTGAACCGAGGCCTTCGGGGTCAAGCAAGAATGATGAATGCCCAATAATGGGCCCACGTCTCCCTGAACATAGACCTCGGGAACCTCTTCAGATGGACCCTCATCGAAAACACGCACACTTGGTGATGCAGTGTCGTGTGACGTAGCAGAAGACGGTGGAAGATGGCGGGTTGCCGAACTAGGCGCCGGTTGCGCTGATGGTGGTTGCGTGTTGGGGAACCCCTGGCCCGCCGTACGCCGGGACGCCTGTTGCTCGAGAAGGAGGGCGCGCTAGTGTGCCTCGGACACGGTGAACGGTCCGAAGAGGGTGAGGGTGTCCTGAACCGAGGGCATCAAGCCGGCGATATAGCGCGCAACCAACTGGCTGGGCGAGTCACCAATATCAATCCGCGATAGGTACTGATAGAAATCCTTGGTTTAGGCATCCACCGAACGAGACCCTTGTTTTAAATTGTGGAGCTTTTGAAATAATGTACCCTCAAAATTGAATGGGAGGAATTTACTGCGTAAATACTTTCTAAACTTACCCGACGACGTGATCGGAGGCTTATGCAAGCGGCTGCGGGCCTGCTTCAGCTGTTGTCACCACACTGCGGCGCGCCCACGAAAATGGGTCGTAACTAGGTTTACACGTTAATTCTCCGGGATGAATTTAAAATCCAAGAGATCTTCAATGGTATTAAACCAATCGAGATTATCACAAGGATCGAGGCCACCTGCAAATTCCGGGAATTTCGAGCTTAAATTTTGATTCCCATCGACGGTCGTCGTTGCGGCCTGCCCGCGGCAGATCGTTGCCCAAATCGGCAAACGGATTTTCATTGATAGTCTCCTCTTCATCCAAGTCCGACTCACTGTGTACCTGCTGGTTCCGCGGGGCGTGCGGCTGTCGTCGGCCAGCGAAGTCGCGAGCAGGTGGTGGTTGAGGGTCGTGGCCCTACTGCGGCAACGAGTTGGCGACCAAAATCAGGATATTGTCCATACCGGCAGCCAAAGCGGCGACCTGGCGACTCAATTCCGTGATGTTGGCATCGCGTCCGGCATCGGGCTGAGCGGCGGCGGCGAGATGTGGCTGGTCGAAAGGCTCAAAGTCCTTTATAAAGAGAAAATAGACTTCTTGGACGAACAGATAGATAGACTAACGGACAGTTACGTCAGTGATCGACTAATCGCTAAGAAAAGGAGGGAAGTGAGCGCACTAATAGCAGACTTTAACAGCAAAGCCACTCCACTACAAAGAAGGAGAGAACAATTAGAACTGGCTCTTAAAGCACTAGCACAGGAAGAAGCCGAGGCTACACAGCTGGCTGTTCCGAAAAGCGGTCTAAAGCCAATATCGATGAAAGGGGCGTAGCGGGAAAAACATAAGCTTTGATAGGTTAGCTAGAAGAATCAAGAGAATAACGAAATTCGTAAGAATTCTTCCCAATTCCATGGTACTTCACAAGTAGTCATTCGTATTGGTGACTCTTAGACATTCCATTTTCCATTAGGGCATAGCAGCTATGCCACACCAATGTTGCTACTGGTGGAGGTATGAATCTCTTTGACCGGACTTGAATGGACATGCGATTCGGTGCTGCAACTCCCGACTCGGTTAATGGGGCGGCTCTTCATCATTCTCTGCTAGCTTCAGTATCGGAGGACTTTGTACCATCCATTCTGGTATGATTGATTTCTGTTCAAAATCCTCGTCTTTCTTGAGCAGGACTTGAAAAAGGTTCGAAATGGAGTTCCAAAGCAAGGGGAATTGATTGCTAATAGCTGGAATCAGACTTTGATGGAGGCATCGTGCCCGATCTGCTGATAACAACTGATGTAGCGTAAGTGTGAACACGAAAGAGAAGAGTCGTAAATCGGCGACTCTCAAAGTTTTATTCAAACTCAAAATTGAACAATCCTAAAAATAATGTCAAGACTCAAATAAATAGTGCATAAAGCCCATGTAAGGGTCCAATCAAAATAATCTGAACAGCGACGTCCGACCGGATTGGTGCATGCGTTCGGTCGGATAAAACAAACTGGACTGCCATCCGACCGGATTGGGGGGATATTCGACTGGACGACGTTGTTGGGTTTTATTAAACGTAAGAAAAATTAGAAATAAATAAATTACATATTCGGTTTAAAGATATGATCATTGGCCTCCAAGTACTTCAACAACTCGTTGTCCACGTCACCTCCCAAACTAATTATTTCATGTCAGCATCACAGATCTAAATATTTAAAATCTCTAGAGTTGAACAAAAAAAATTTGTGCTGTTGTTATTTTGCAGTAGTCACTCTAATGGAGAACCAGGCATGCCTGATTGTTTAGAAAAAGAGGAACTGGATTAAAATAAATCTTTAAAAGAAACAACAAGTTTTATTTTGGGTCAATTCTCCCTTTGGTCAAACGTTCACCAGGTTCCAAGAAGAAAGAATAAGTTGACTTCAGTCAACCAATTTATCGGATAAAAAAACATGCTATGTTATATAAGCACGTTTTCCTCATTTGCCAGACAAAACTGCGATCATTTTTCAAACAATGCAATAATTTGACAGTACACGGGTGACATATATGTGCACAACATAGATAATCGTGTGACATCCCCACATAAGTAATACAAAAATCGTTATATAATTCGGTACAATCTCTCACTATAATTTGGATTACCTAATACTAAAAGTGAAGACGAATTTGAAGCAGTTGATAGTTAAATTTGTTTTTCTCAAAATTGAGCATCTTTAAATCGAAAGATTTGAGCATATTAGAACACAATTTTTGTATTTGGCTCCTAATTTCTTATTTTCTCAACATTAAAAGGTGCAATAGATTAACTTTCACTTAAATGCAATTGATTATTGAAGTTGTTTTGGCACTTTAGAATTGAAGAATGAAATCTCACGATCTGAATTTGTTTATTTATTTATTTATTTTTTGAAAAAAAGAGAAGAAGAAACGATAATAGTACACCATAAATTGACAATTACATGACAAATAAAGTACAATAACTGAGAACGAAATGAGAGAAGTGATTAAGTAATTTAACATATTGAATGTATAAGGAAATGTATTAACTTGATAATTTTCTTTGTCATATATTTAGAAAGTTAAATTTTGTTTCATATTAATTTATAATTTTTTTTCTATTTTTTCTGACTGTGTCCCTACTCACTTAAAAAATAAAATAAATTTATAATAATAAGATAATTTATAAATAAAGAACGAAGAAAATTTAATTATGAATATTATTAATTAATTAAGGATGTATTTTTAAATTTATAATTTAAATTATGAAATAACACTTAATAAAAAAAAAGTATAATTTATGAATAAAGTGAGAAGAGAATTTAATTATAAATATTATTAAATAAGTGAAAGAATCTTACTCCCTCTTGTTTTTTATTAAGTACTATATTAGAGTAAATTAAATATTATTATATAAATTTGACTATTAATTGATTAAATATCAATTAGTGAAATTTATATATTATCTAATATTTAATTTAAACTCTAAAAAATTACTTAATAAAAAAGAAGAGGGAGTAAGATTCGTTCACTTATTGACAAATATTTTACGTTGGTGATGTTCTTACAAATGATATTAGAATCAATTTTAAGGGTATTATATATAGGGGGACTTTTACGGTGTCGTGAATGTACCATTCCCCACTTAATTAGAACCATTAGATCAAAAGTTATTTCCTATATATAGTCATGATAAGTTCGACAGAGTTTGTACGGATAAATAAGGTCTTGAATGTTTTTATGAGCGGACAAGAATTAACTCCGAATTAATTCCAATAATCACTTTTTAAAAAGTGAATGCAGAATAATTGTTATTTTTTCCATTCTAAAATAATAGTCCTGCGGTTAATACCACACAGATTAAAAAATGAGTAGTTTATATAGTTAAGTCATTAATTTAATTAGTATTTTTTAATTTTACCCTTTTTGAATTTATTAATATCAATTAATGCTAATAGAAATTAGTATTGGAATTAGTATATTTGTTATTGGAATAGTAAAATTTTACATTGTAATCATCAATTTTCAATTTACCATGTAGAACACTAGTATTTCAAAAATATGTTAAATATAGTAACTGGACTGCTTTTGTGGGATGGGGGAAAATGAAATACTGGACTATTTTTATGGGACGGGTGGTAATAAAATCTGTAAGAGCATCTCCAATGCAATAGTGTTAATTGAACATACGTGGCAAATGAAATTGACATTTTATAAAAAAAAGTTCTCAAATGCATCAATGTTAATGTTATATATGTGATAATTTATTTTATATATTTTTAGAAAAAATAAAGAGAGATAAATAACATGATTGGATGATATATTTAAAATTAATTGTAGACATTGTCAATAGCATATCTAGAATTTAACATTACTCTTGACAATATCAAACATCTAATGTGCTATATCATTATTTTAATGTGCCACATAATTATTTTTATGTCATGTGATAATTTTTTCATTTTCAATATTATTGTATTAGAAATGCTCGGTACGACGTGATAATAGCTTTCATAAAATTAAATAATAGTAGTCGTTCACCGAGAAACATTACATGTGTAATAGCTCTAAACAGTACTCTTCGCACAGACGTGTAGTGCACATATATAAAAAGTACAAATCTTCGACTATATATTTTGACTTTATATTTCTTATTGTATGGTGTCAAACTTGTATGCCTTGAAAAATCAGTACACGTGCTTAAATAGTCCACTCGGAAAAATTCAAGTTCCCATGATGTGAACACGCTTTGTTTACACGTTTGTTTTCGTCTTTCTCAAATATAGTATGTGGTTTTACTTAAAGATATTCACTTTTAGTTCATTCAAATTTTATTGAGGTCGACAGCAATTATTGAATTAAAGTACTAATTTAGTTTAAAAAAAAAGGTACCATTCGTTTTAGTTAAAAATTCTATGGGTCTAGTTGAGCGTTATAGAATTTCTTCGTTTTAGAAGAGGTATTTTAAAATAAAATTTTGCTTAAATAATATTTGGCTTAATATTTATTTTCTTTTCACTTAAAGCAACTTTTTTTCACCTTAATAAGAGAAACGAACAAACTTTGAGTTGTGTTAATTAACTCAAATGATAAAAATATTCTAATTGAAGTAGACTCAAACATCACTTTTTTTTTTCTCTCTCTCTACGAATAGATTTCTATTTGTGGTAGCATTCGCTCCCTAGCTTAAGAAGCTAGAAGAAGAGCTCGTGCATATTTTCTCTTTTGCTAATACGATATGGGAGTTGGTCCAACTCAAAATACAATATTATTTTAATTAAGGCCTTAGGTGCTATCACCTATTCACTTAGTTATGCTTTGAATGGATATCGCTCTGGCGTGATACATAGATGAGGGAAAAATAGAGGAGGGAAAATGAGATTTTCACTTCATTCTAGTTCTTTGGAAAGGGTTTTCCATGTATCTTTTCCATTATAAGTTGACACTGAGCTTTCAGCCTATTACGGTGAGACCAACTCCATCTAGTATTCTAGTGGAATGTGGCTAGCTCAAGATGAACGTTGGCGGCATGCTTAATTAACACAGAGTTGGAGTCACTTAGAGGACGAGTTGTAAAGAGATTATCTCACTTTTACGATTATGTCTAATGTAATTAAAGAAAAAAAGTAATTTTCTAATCAACACTTTTTGCTAAACCACATAGCTACTCTCTCTCTCTCTCTCTCWATATATATATATATATATATATATATATATATATATATATATAATGAGAGAACCACTTATAAATAGAAGTGGCCTCTTTTCCCCGTCAAAAAATATGTTATTATAGTACTTTAAATCTATTAATTAATATTAATATTCTATATTTGAAGGTTGAAAGTATTAATTATAATTATTATATTTAGTTTTTATCTAAAATACATTAAATATCATTTTGTGATTTTTTTTTTATTTTTAAAAAGCAATAACTTTTTTTATTATGCACCATTCTTTTTGAATTTATAATCCATAAAATTAATTATCATTTGACGATCTTTGATTTGACATCCATATAACATATATAACATAAAAAATTATATCTATCTATATAAAACTAAGTTTATATTTATATATTTATTTTAAGAAAAATATGTATGTCACCAAAAGCAACCACCCCAGCAAGTCTACCCATGAAAAAAAATGAATATAGAATTCTAAATTATTACTGAATGCAAAATATCGTAAAATAAGTAATTAGCAAATATAATAAACTCAATTTATTTAAATAATATTTTAATTTATCTAAATAACTTCTTGATCTTAGAAAAACTTAATTTGTAATAATATTAATAACATTAATTCATTTTATATTACACATACACACACACACACAAAAAAAAAATAGATATATTATTTAAAAACAAGTAATTAAGAAATAAAATTTAAAAACTTATCTAACAAATAGTGACTAAAAATGATAAATCAACAAGCCAAATTTTATGTTCATTCGACCAACTATTGTGTGAATTACTAAACTTATATATAATATAATTTTCGGTTTAGTAAAAAGTGTGTCAATACAATATACAAACAAAGATTTAAAGAGCTCGAGAGGTGATGCTTTGTAAGGAAAGAATTTTCAAATATTTTTTTTCATTAACTTGAATTATTTATATGATACTTTTTCTTTATCTCACTTGGTTGATTACTTCCTTAATTGTCATGATCTTCCTATCTTGCTTTCATTCTTCATTTGTGATCTAGATCATTTGTACTTCAGTTCTATAAAATAACTAGTATTGTACTCGTGCGTTGCACGGTAATTTTTTATTTATTTTATCTAAAATAAAAATAATTGGCTTGGATTTATTAAAATATTTAAATAAGTATGTATATATGTATACTATAGTTTATATATATATATATATATATATATATATATACATATATATATATATATATATATATATATATATATATATATCGGTGAGAACCATACCTGATTCTCACACGAGAGATGATTTTTACCTTAATCGCTCCCTATATATAAATTATTTAAATATTATTCAAAGATCGAATAGTATTGAAAATAATATAACCTGGTTCATAAAAGGATTGTTATTAGACGAAATGTATTTACAAATTATGAAAAATCTCTTATACTAGTTTTGTTACTATTTTTATTCTCATCATTGTCGATCAATATTTTTAACCCTTTACAATTGGCCACCCTTGATATAGCAACGTACAACTGACCATGATTGAAAACTGACTTCTTTAGGAAAAGTCCAACGTAAGAGAAAGATTGTCCTTAAATTTTGTTGATCATCATAGAGTATGACACAGCTAGAGGAAATTGTCTTCATTGGAACTTGAAAGGTAACCCCGAATTAGATGGTGGGACAGTCATTCTAGGGATGAATACCAATTTACATGCTTTTCTTTTTTTGTGAAATATTAGCCTATATAATATGATCGTCAAGTTTTTAAACAACCAACATTACACAACACAAGAGAATGATCTATATTTGTCAACAACATGAGTAGAATCTAATTTTTAGTTTTAGCTCATATATAGTTCGGCAATCCATAACATTTAATGGTGTTTAGAAACTCTAGTGAGTGGACGTCTTACAATATGTCAATGTCTGAATCAGATTTGTATGCATTATCAGAGCTAAGATATACTTTACATTCTCCATCATTTTATGACATCATATATTTACTAATCAAATCGACGACATCAAGTGTTGGAGAAAGAATAACACGACCCTCCAAATAAGCGAAGCATTCAGTAGTTTTTCTAAATTATGGATATGTGTTCGCCACAACTGACAGAACATGATCACCATCATCTTTCAATAATAGATAATCTGGATATTAATTTGAATGATACCATCGTTTGGTCCTCCAACCATTCAATCTCCTATACTATTTATTGAATTGACAAATTTATTTAACTTGATACAATCAGAATCTGAATTATGATTTTGCATCCCCACATTCTTGGTGAACTTCAAAACCATGTAATGAGTCTATAAATGCAAAAATTTGATCACCATGTGAACTATGTCTGGTCTAGTGCCTTTTGGAAAAATCGACAAAATTTGATGAAAATCTCCACCAATAATTATTATTTTGCTACCAAATGGAAGTTGCGTATTAGAATTGTTTTGCAATCTCATCACGTCTTTCAATTTTGTCTAGAGTTTTAAAATAATAGCTATGCATCATTGGAACTTCGTCCCTAATAATGTGTTGCGCATCCACCATTAATTGCAAGTGGAGTTCCAATAAAGACCGAGTCTTGGTCGATATTAAAGGAACCATAATCTAGAATGCCCAGTTCTTCCTTTCAAAGAAGAAGAGAAGCTATGCCATTAGATGTCACATTAAGAACAATTCCACCATTAAATTTAACTGTCGTAGAAAGCGTCCTTCGTATCAATGGATGAGAAATACACCACCCTTTGTTAAATATACTGCATCCATGACTTTATCATAAACATAATGGTGATTAACATTCAAATTATCAACCAATTTACCATGTTCTTCAATGAGTGTCTCACGATCGCACTCCGATTCTTCACCAATAAATCTATTACGATACATAATCGAATTAGGCCTTCAGAATTGGTATGAGAGGAATATCCTTTAAACTCTTACCCATACTCTATAATAATTTGTCAACTTCAAGGAAATTAAGGTTCGAAATTTCAGCATCACTCATTTTTAAATATGAAAAGGAAAAAGTGCATTGTAAATATAATAAAAATACTGGTAATAAAAATAATATAATATAATATAATATAATTTATAGAGTATAAGAAAATTATCAATAATTTCTACACTTAAATTTATTCAACTTTCGTTCATTGTATAAAATGTCATATGAAAAATCTTCTTATCATTCCTCTTACACTTTTTTGGGATGTGCTAAAGATTTTAATGCAAGTAAGGTTGTGAATAATGATCTCACAGAATGTGCTGATCCCCAATTATTTATTTCCGATATACTGTTAATATATCCTCTCTCATATAACAAAAACCCCAGAGAATATCATACACCGTGATATGTATCGTATTGCGTGTTGTAAAATTTTTTAATATCATCGTGACATTGGACTTCTGGAATGACATTTAGACAAAACCAAGCATAATAGTTATCACCTGATTTTGGCGGAATATAGTAAATTACTAATGAAAACAAGTTTATATTTTTTTTCTCTCTTACATGTTTTTTTAATTGTTTTCACATGGGTTGTATATTTGCTACAATTCCGTTTGAAGATATATTTCTTCCTCCGCACAATGAAAAAATGATAGTATAAGTATTAAATAGAATATAAATATTACAATGTTGAAGTGATTAGTATGTAAAATATAAATGCATACCTCACGAAACTAATTCAATTTTAAATTTCGATAGAAATTAAGTATGGAATGAATGCTTTCAAAATTACTGTATTTAGCAACATTTACTTTCAGAGGCGGTCTTCTCCTTTTTTGTTTTAGAATTAGTTGATCTTTTTCCAAATTTATTGTAATTGATGCCTAAATGTTCATTCTACTTAATGTTAGGTTTGCACTTATATTGTTTTAAATCGGTTTCTGAGATAGTAACAAAATATATTATTTTATGAGATCAATTTAAATAAAAAAAAAGTGTTGAATAGTAATAATATTTTATAAACAACCCAATAAAAATATCAAATTATATTGTATTGTGCATTTTTGTATAATTTAATTAAATAAAGTGGTCAAATTATTGTGAGAAAAAGTGACAAATTTGATATTGTTGTACTCAAAATGAGAAAAATAATGAAAATATATAAAAAAAAAACTCATAATAAAAATCAAAATAACATATAAGTGAATATATATATATATATATATATATATATATATATATATATATAATATTAATTATTATTATTTTTAATGTTAATTAGAGTATCTATCCTAATTATGTTAAGAAGATTTCTAAATAATTAATAAAGAAAACTAATCCTAAGTGACTTTTTAATTTAAAAAAAAACCCAAATCATCATTAATATTAATTAGAGTATCTATCATAATTATGTTAAGAAAACTTTTACATAACTTAAAAAAGAAAATAATCCTACGTGACATTCTTTCTCTTTCCTACTCATTATTTTTTCTCTCTCCGTACCTCTTTATATATATATATATATATATATATATATATATATATATATATATATATATACCATTCAAACTGAAATACAAATCTATTGAAAAGGCACAATTCCAATAAATCAAATTGTTAGTCTAGTAAATATATAAAATGAAAGTATATTATTATTATTATTAAATAAATCAAAACACAATCAATAAACTGTTTGTGATAAATTATGACAATCTTCATATATTTATACGCAGTGTTTCAAAGTATTAACATGACTTAATAAAGTGTATTAAAGTGAATTTAGGTGTTCATTAGTAACATAACTACACATATTGAGGCTGATTTATGTTGGTGATTTTATTTTTATTGTGTTATAACTTATAATCATAATTTATAGTGGCCTCGTTTGGTAAGAAGAGGTTTGAGCCAAAATTAGAGGATTTGACTCAATTGAGAGGATTGACCAGTAAAATCATCTAATTGGTATGTTTGATAAATAGATGTTACAATTAGCTTTTTGGGTCCAAAAAACTAATTTTGAAAAAACTCCATATAAGAGCTTTTTGAGAAGAGAGGTTTTGAAGATGAATTGAAATGACAATTTTGTCCTCAAATTAACAATTTTTTTTATTAATGTACATACAAAAATTTATTACAATTAATAATAGTAATAATTATCCAAATTAAATTTAATGTATTAAAAAATTTACAGCTCAAGTTTTTTTATAAATAATTATTTTTAAATAATGATTGTTGTTTTGTAAAAATTACTTTAATTATTCAATATATTATAAATTTTGTTATTAACAAAAGAAATACTCAACAATAAATTGTACAAATGCCCCCTTTTGGGTCATTACACAATCATCTATCAGCTCTCAAATATTTGCCAAATACTTTTATTCAACTGCTAATACAATCAGCTAGTCAAATCAGTTAATACAATTAGCTATCCGTTATCCATTATCCGCTTATTGCTAAACGGGTTGAATATGAATTCTTATACTTTATTTTACATTTTATAAGTTTTCATTGGCGTTTTATATTTAAAAACTGATAACTTTATGATGATGTTATTTAACAACATTCTCTATTTGGCTGTGGATTAATCAAATATTTTAAGACATTTCTTTTTTGACCTAGTATTTTCTTTCTTCTATTTCTTCTCTATTTTTTTGGTTAAATTTTTCCCTCCCATATAATCTGAAATCCACAAAAGTCATAGGAAATATTTTGGTTGAATTCACTCCTGTTGAAACAGTAGTTTGTATTATTCTGCCCTAAACAATGACTTATTATTGCATTTGCCAATGATTTGGATTTCCACGTTGTAGTTACTTTCCATTAATTCATACATGTACGTTGACATCATAACACAGGTCACCAGCTAGGCTAAAATGAATCTAACACGAATTATATTGTACTACTATAATTACTTAATTTCTTGCGTATTATCTTTGTTCTGAAAAGATACAGTTATTTATATTTCAAATGTATAAAAATAACGCCATTAATTAGTGTGCACATTGCATACATAATTTTCAATCAAGTGGCAACATATCAAAACCAAATAAAAATCGCAAATACTTGTGTTAGTCCAAATTGATGGATCATGACCCGTTAGGCCATCTGATTCGATAATATAATGTATTGATTTTTGTACTATAATATATTAATTTTTGTACTCGAAGGTCTAAACGATTGATCCGTTAATTCAGCATAAGAAAATCGCTGCGCAATCAAAATTATATTTTGTCCTACAATGATGAAAGCTATGGGCTACATATATTATTGGCAATTAAAAAAAGATGACACGTCATTGGGCTGGAGATCGAAGTCTCCCTGTTCCTTCTTCCTGGTCAATTCTTTAAACATGTTTCATTCCCCGCATGTTTTCAAATTACCTGTCTTCCTATGCAACTTCGTACATATTTTCATCCCATATATAAAAGAGTGAGCTTAATTTAATTTGTTTGTCATCCACCAAAAAAGGAAACAAAAGGAAAATGGTGAGGCCAGCTTCTGTTGACAGCAATGGAACGAAGAAAGGCGCTTGGAGCGAAGAAGAAGATAACAAGTTGAGGGCTTATATTCAGCGATATGGCCATTGGAACTGGAGGTTGCTCCCCAAGTATGCTGGTAATTATTTATAAGCCTGTGCCTGTGCCTGTGCCCCCAACTCCTAAAAAAAAAAAAAGAAAAAAGAAAAAGAACCCACTTATATAGTGTACTAATTGGGTTATTTTCTAGATTTAATTTCGCGATATGTTCAATTTCAGGTTTATCAAGATGCGGGAAAAGTTGCAGACTAAGGTGGGTCAATTATTTGAAGCCTGGGGTCAAAAGGGGAAACTTCAGCAAACAAGAAGAGGATTTGGTATTGGAATTGCATGCTCAGCTTGGAAATAAGTAGGATCCCTTCTTCAACCTGCACACATATTAATCGAATATTAATTCTCTTAATTTGGTGGTGATTAAGTTACAATTAGTTAGTGGCGTGTATATAAACAAATCTTCATAGTAGTGCACACAAAATAACAGCAAACTGAGAAATCAATTAAATTGTTGATATGCTATAATAATTAAATGATAACAATATTTTGTTGCTAGCTGTTGAGTTCGAATTATTAATGCAGGTGGTCAGCCATTGCAACGAGATTTCCTGGACGAACCGATAACGAAATCAAGAACTTTTGGCACACGCGTGTCGAGAATAAACAACGTAAACCACAATCACATAATCAACCAGCCAAGAAGATTATAAGCTCCAAGGATCAAGAGCTGGATGAGGATAATAAATCTTCTGAAACCACCACTTGCAATACAGCTCAAATCGAACCCGCTTTTGATACTAATCATTTTACGGAGCCTGGCCCGCTAGATTCATGGCCCGACTCATTTCTACCGGATACATCCTACAGCGAAAATGATTATTTCCCACCACTGCCGGAAGAAGATTCTTTCTACTCCGAATTTAGTTATAGCGAATTATCAAGCTCGGGCTCTTCTAATCCGAGTGCTCAACCGAGTTTTTGGATTGATCAATCTTTAGCGTCGAATGGTTCAAGTTCTCAAAGTGAGAGTAGTTATAATATTCCATCGGAAGAAATGGGAGGGGTTTATGATCCTTTCTTTGACTACTTTGATCATGGAATAAATTTGTTTAGCTAGCAATTATATGAAAGGATAATTAATTAACAGGGGATTATAGTAGTTAAGGGAAATATCTATGTGTATAAGGTTTTGCACAATGAGATGCCAAAACTTTATGTATGTGCAATTTATTACTAGCTAGAATATTAAGCATCGATCATGCTAGCTCTTGATGTTAATTTCAGCTTATCTTGTATTTGGATTCAAGAATCTACATAATGCGAAAGTTAGCAAACAAGTGATTATCAAATTTTGACGAAACAGAAGTGATTTTTATTAGTGTTTAATTTGCTAATGTTAAATTCTCTTCATCGGTTATGCATAATTTAATTAAAATCTAAAATTAGAGTTCTTGTAGGAGTTTTGCATACATACATATGATTCGTACGTATTTGTCATGTTTTTTTACATATTTCGAGTCATGTTTAAATCTTTTTGTTATCTTTTTCGGGTTAAGAATAGACTATTTTGCATAGGTCTGCATTCTACAGTTTTTTACTTAATTTTTTTATTTTTTCGATCATTAATTGGTCATTTTGAGATGACTTTTGTGTTTTCTCATGCAGTTAGAGCGTTTGACGAATCCGGGAGACGAGAACGAGAAAGTCAGCGCCCAAAAGTAGCCACAAGGACACTTATCCGGTCGGATGGTTCTGACATCCGACCGGATTGATCTTCTAAACTCGCACCGATCAGATGACCTGGCGGATAGACCTACTGGACTAACATCCGGTCAGATGGATCTGACATCCGGCCGGATTGGCTGGCAGAAACCCCCATCCGGTCGAATACCTCTGACCATCCGGCCAGATGCAGGCGTTACAAACTCGAATTTTGAAAAGATTTTCAGTTACGTTGGGGATTGATGGGGGTTTGGAAGCTACAAAAGACCAGGGATTGTCAGATATGAAGAACCATCTTTTGGGGAGAGATCTGACACATCTCTCTTAACAGTTCGTTGGAGCCCTCTCGGCAAATGATATAAATATTCGATCAGTTTTGTTGTTGATCTTTCATCACGGGAATCGGGAGTTCGTGACAAGCTTCCAAGTTCCTTACGTAGAGTCTCTTTTCTCCGGAATCGCTGGAGATAGCATATCTTTCATCATTCTAGTTGATTGTATTTTTGTCAGAACTCGGTATTCTCTAAACTCTATTTATAATTAGTAGTTTCGAAACTTTCGTTGGTATTTCTTGTTTGGGAACTGAGTATTAGAACAGTGTGTTTGAATCCTTTGTGAATGATTTGAGTTATATGTTGAGCCTTGAGTTCGTAGAATTAGTTATTTAAATCTTGCTTTTATTATGTTGTTGGTTTGGAATTTGATCTTATTAGAATCGTAGTTGGTAATTGCACTCCAAGTGTTCGATAATATGTCCTGTCTTTTATTTGTAGTTTGGATCTCTTGCTAAAGTGTTTAAGTAGTTCGCTAATCATTTGTTAGGTTCTTGCAAAGAGATTGGCACTCTCGTTGCAAGATTAGTTTCAAATTTAGTTCGTTCAATTCCACAACTCAAAAATCCCCTTCGATCGTGTGTTTAGGATTAGAACTTGTGATTTCTTTATAATAAACTTCGTCAATTCCGAATTTCCACTCATCGAGAGAATCGACTCGGTTTAACTTGTCAGTCTACTGCGACCCCATTCTCTTGCGGGCGAACTTATTTTCAAAACATATACGCGCATTATTTGACTTAGATTTAATTTTGAAAGACAAAAAAATCGACTCAACATATATAGTATTTTTTCAGCATATTGATTAATACTCTCTTTTCAAATATTCAACTTGTAGCTTTATTAGTTGTGCATGTTGGTTTGAACTTCACTAATGAAAGAATTCCAAACTTCGATTCACAAAATAAAAGACACATATATAAAAATTTTAGTTATAAGAATAATATTTATTTTTTTAGTAGAGCAAACAAGGCAAGAACTTTTACTAATTTAAGCTTGCGTTTTAATGATTACAAAGAGTCGTAATCTACTAATTAAAAATAAATTAAAAACTCCTAAAAAGTAGATATGATCTAAAACAGTACGATTATTACAAAAACTAAGATTTGAAACCACAATATTAGATCTTAACGATAATTAAAAACAATGGAAGAAAACAATTCAAACCGCATGATGTGATCACAGATGCCAAAATCATTCACAGTCGCATTTGTAAATTCAAGAATCTGCACCTTGAATAATATAGTACTCAACTTATCTTGCTTTGGTTTTTCTCTCTAACTTCATGAGTTAGTTGTGAGCAATCTCTCATCTTTATATAGGCTCACCTTACTTGTAAAAGAGACCTACAAAATAAGAAAAAAAAAGATATATACAAAATATATTGCTAGTAAGTATCATTATTAAATTAAGATCAAATCTTTATAGTCCTAATAATATTTACTAACCTATAAATGTTTTCTACTATAAGGAAAAATATATATTATAGATAAATATTAATATAAAAGAGTCAAGATAAAATCTTAAACTCGTAAATAATAAATACTACAATACACAATTTCTATGCTACAAAAAGAGAATTACAATCTAATCTAAGACTAAATAATATACATGATAATTACCAGATATGATAAATATCAAATCTTTTCTAAACAATTAAATCTTAGCAAGAAAGTCAAAATATTAAACATGACAAAATAAATCATTAATTATTAAATCACATATTTTACAAATGCATGACTCAACAATCTCCCAGTTTTGTCTTTCTTGGCCAAACTCATATGGTGAAAATACCAAGTATGAACTTGTAAATCACCAAAATTACTCCGCCTAAATTGCTGCAATTAAACATAGAATGGTTAAGAAGAATGCTATGACATGCGGGACAATATTTGAAAAAACAAACAAGTTTTAATAAATTAGGGTAGAATAGTAGCATCCGCAATAATATGAACATCATCACTACTAAATTTCGTGTGTTCTAACGAGGAGCAATAATACCATGATCCTATGCACCATTATCATCAATAACTACTCCATCTTTTTGGCCAAAAAGATTAGAATCACTAAGTTGACTAAGATAATAAGTGCATAGAGCAATAAAACACGGAATAAGATTGGTACCATACTGCACTTATTCCTGTAAAAATGAATAAGACACGGGAATAAGTAAAGTAGGTGCTGAAACTGCAGAAAAAGGAATGCCAGAGGAGATGTGATCAATATCAGCGACAACATTCGTAACAACATTCATAGTCAGATCAACTCTCCTTGAATTCAGATCTCCTTCGAAACCATGCACAATCTCTTGAGTTGCATCCCCAAAAATAGAACTAACCTGACTAGTGTCACATGTAAATTTATCTATAATATCATATGTAGGCGTGAGAGGTCTAAAATCATCACCAGTCATAGGATTCTCATCACTTGACTTGTCAAGAAAAGGAATAGGCCAAGGGCACGAAGGACAAGAAATAATGGCTTTTCCCTTAGGTTCAAGATCATCATCAAGGAGATCGAAGATCAGAGTAAAGAAGGAATGAGCATGCCTAGCCATAAAGAACATGAGGCCTCACAATCAGAATCTTCACAAACCTCAATAAGCATAGTGGGTGCACGATAAATAGGGATTTTCACAGCTGGAGGAGTGTCATTTGGAGAGTCAAATCTTTTTGGGATGTGAGAAACATCAACCATCACATCTCTCCCTTCTTGAACTCCTACCAGACTTCTTCTTATTGAATTTCTTGGAGCTAGACTTTCTCTTCTTAGAGATTCCAAAAATAGAGCCAGGGGACTCAAAAACTTCAGGTCCATGGCCTTGAAGACGTTTGTACTTGCGTGAGGAGGATGTATAGTTTGACTTGAGAGATTCATGGATAAGCTCAAAGTTAGATGAACTCCGACATCGATCTCGTTCCTTTTATCAATAGGGAATATTACTGCGTGTGGATTAATTGACTCGGTGATCGGAAAAATAGCAGTGTTGGGATCACAGGGCAGAATATTAATGGAGATTAACGTGGAAGCGAGTAGGCCGGAGACTAAGATGGAGTCGAATACTTCTTGTTAGTTTGAACAGTAGGAGGTTGTGGTTGTGCAATAGACGGAGACGGTGTGGCTGAGATAGAATGCATCGGTGTAATGGATTTGGATGCAGTCCCAAATACCATCACATCCGCTGGTTCATTAAGCATATATAACTCCATGCCATAATTATCGATGGGCGTAGACAGTGTTTGTAACGAGTTTTCAGGCATGACGGCGGATCTTGGAGCGGTGGCGATAGATGTGGGGGATGATGAACTTTAACTTGAACTTGTAAAAAATAATTTGACACCTAAAAATAACTTATCCATAATTGCAAAAAAATGGCCAATTCAAGAGTCATACCTACCCAAAAAAAACAAATTAGAGAAAGGATCTCAAAATATACATAAAGATTTGAAACAATAAGCGTGGATGTGGTGCGAGAGTGACGTGCGTATGGATATATACATATTAAAGAATAAGAAGCTCAAGATTCCCAATAAAACAAACTTGGGATATATTATGTTGTAAGCAACTCTAAAAGGTAATAATATCTAGGTTAAAATCCCAAAAAATGGTAATCTTAAATAAATTAAGGAAAAATAGCAAACATTGAACCCACATTACCATAACTCATGAAATTCCTAAATTGTGACAAGGTCTCACCTTCCAGATTAGTGCACTCGTGTATAACACCTCACGAAATTCGATATCACCATATTTTTTAAAAGGAGAAGAAATTCATAATCTTAATTCGTGTGTACAAACCAAAAATAAACAAGAATCCAACTAAAACCAAGTGATGCATGTTCTAGAAGTTTTATGGCTAAAATATGTTAAGAAAAACTTTCACACAAAAAGAAATAAATATAAATAAGTTTAACTATTGAAGAAGCGGTCTCAAATGTGAATGACATCCAGGGTGATATTCGTCTGCAAGGTCAATGGATTATGAATTCTTAACCCAAAAATGAATTAACATTTTAAATTGCTAAACAAATTTGGTATATTGTGTCTGGGAGTAAATAGTACCTTTTCTTTATAGAGCAACAAAACTAAACATCTCATTTGATCGCTTTGATCATTGATTTGTAAGCATGGGCTTCTTTATTAGATCGCATTGATTATTAAATTAACACAATTTTCACCCCTTTTATAATGGCTCTGGACTTCCTGCATTAGACAAGATAATGTTTTTGTATTTTCGGGAGAAACGCACGTTTCTGCAATAAACAATCCACATTTTAGTTTTCGAAACATTCAACCTTTTTACCAGCGCACTTCAAAAAACATCTACAACAGCTGAGATATAATGCATAATATGTCTAACAACTTCAAAAAAAGCATAATGTACAATGCCACGACAGATGTGATGGTAAATGCCATGACATGCATACTCACATCAAATAACACCCATATTGAGACATCTTCTCAAAGATAAAAACCTCTCATAATCTAATATCTTGGTAAAAGTGTCTGAAAGTTGATTTTCACTGTTGACACACTCCATGCGAATAGTGTCTTTCTCAATCAAATCTTATATAAAGTCATGCTGAATATCAATGTGTTTTGTACGAGAATGTTGAACTGGATCCCTAGAAATGTTAATAGTACTAGAGTTATCGCAGAAAATAGTAAGAGTTTCATTATTTACACTATAGTTCTCAATCATTTGATTCATCCATAACAATTGGGAATAACAACTTCCTACAACTTCATAATCAGACTCAATTATAGATAATGACATCATCTTTAGATAACCTTTGGCTGGAACCCATGAGAGTTTTCATATGAGATGCAAGTTCTCATATGTTAAAACTTTTATTCAAGCTGTGTTCATACTTTATTTATGAAATAAAAATACTATTATGCATCAACTCAATTTGAAATATCAAGAAGTAACTTAATTCAAAAACTATTCAAAAGTTTTAAAAACAATGACATCCCCATTGTTGGGATCAGATAAAAGGTACCAAAAATCATTTTTAGTAAACTTATTAAGCTCTTTTTGCATGCCTTTAAATCAAAACTCATCTTTAAAAGCTTCATTAACTTTCTTGGATTTATAAGGAGACACATAAATAGTTTCTTCTCATTATGGAGCACTGTGTATATATGTGTGTTAACCTTACAATTTCTGCTTCAGTAAGTTCAATTGTCACCACGGATGTTGGTGCATCATGAATCACATTCACAATCGCATCTGCAGACACATTAGTAATAACATTACAACATACTTTACTTTTATCAAGTTGGTAGCAATTATCTACATATCTCATCCCTGTAAGAGCACAAATATTAGAAGCATCAAACACAATGTTAATGGTAATGAAACCATCCTTAAGTTTAGGTTCGATTTCAGCAAAATTGGATGTTACTGCGAATGTCAACCCATCTGTAGTGATGTGACTCATTTAAGCATACACGGGTGGTATCATTCTGAACAACATTCTTAAAATTAGAACAAAAAGCTTCATCAGAACCAGTTTCAGTTTTGGCATGTTCAGATGCTGTTGCGGGTGTCGGCACATTTAAAGTCGCATCTCTAGTAACACCTGCAGTCACATTTTCAGCAAACATTTCTGTATCATTGGTAACATGCTCAATATATTATGAACTATCACAGAAGTAAGAGGTACTTCCAAAAAATCTTAAGTGTCGCATTCTCTACTCGTTTTCTTCAAACCTGAAAGATTATCAAAGAGAACATTCACAATTTTCAAAATAGTTCTTGTGCATAAGTTGAACACCCAGTACCCATGACCAATCAAGGAATAGCCTAAGAATAAACACTTGCCACTTTCAAAATCAACACATTTATAAACAACTTAACATGTAATAAAACAAATTTATTCGAACGCACGGAATTTTTACAAATACTTTTACAAATACGTGACTCAACAAATAAAATGGACACCCTAATTCTATGAAAAGAATTCTCTCATGCCCTCTAAAAGCGTGTATTTGATGTTATGATTGTTTAAAAGCAGCGTGCAGAAAAGTTGGGTTAAATAAGTTTATTGGGTCAAAGTCTAGTAAAACACATACTTGAGCCTGGCACTAGGTCCTAATTCTAGTCGGCTACTTCAAAATCCTGGGTAAACTCGTTGGAGCTCCATTAGTGGCATATAAGAGAATGGCTTGTTCTCCCCGGCCAGAATAAGCGTATTAATTCCTTCCCTTAGATCTCATTCCAGAATACCAATTTATCTGAAATAGACAGTTTAATAGAAATGAAAGTACACAAAGATGAAGGTCCTCGTCGTCATTTAGCGAATAATTAATAATTGATTGTATTAGCTGTTAGCGGGATAATTAATTATATTAGTTGTTTTGACTAAATGATTGTATTAATAATTTGTATATAATTAGTAAATAATCAGAGGCTGATAGCTATTTAATTGTATACAATGACCAAATAGGCATTCACACTATTTATTCTTGGATATTTTCATTTGATAATAACATATATTTACTAATTAAAATAATATTTACGAAATAAATATCCATTATTAAAAATTATTATATATAACAATTCTTTATCCACAAATTACTGAATATATAAAGTTTAATTTGATTAGTTATTACTGATATTTAATAAAAAAAATAGTTATAAATAATTTTTGTACATAAATTCATAATAAATAATCTTTTTTTATTTATTCTTTCAATTTGACGACAAAATTTTCATCTTACCTCACATTTCGAACCTTTTTTTTCCAAAAAGCTCCTACATAGAACTATTCTAAAATCAGCTTTTTTAACCAAAAAACTAATTCTAACCTCATTTACCAAACAAGTTGATTAGATAATTTGACTCGTCAATCCTCTAAAATGAACTAAAACCTCTAATCTAACCCAAACTGACTGCCAACACTCCCAAAGTATGATTAGTCGTGAAATAAACGAATCCAGTGAATTCTAAATTATAAAAAGAAAATGACAAAATTAACCTTTAATTCATGCCTCTTTTTTTTTTTTTTTTATGTCCGCTTGTCCAGAAAAAGTACCCTTTATCCAATCCCCTAAATTCATGCCCTTTTTCATTTATCACACCCATTCTTTTTTAAAACGTTTTTGATATACTATTCTCTCCCGAATTAAAATACACCAAACGGAATAACAAGTAATCGCCCCCTTTTAAACCGTACTTGCTAGTTGATTTTGATTTTTGCCCAACGTTTCGATGGATATCTGCTCTCTGTGCATTAAGCCAATTTTGTTAATGAGCTTTTTATGATTTTCAATCCGAGGCCCATAACCCAAGCGGACGAATGCTTGAATTATTAATTTATTATTATAACCGCTTAATTACAATACTAGGCTGCCAAGCGATTCTCCCGACTAAATACATTAATTGATATATTTATCAATTATCAAAAAAGAATTTATTTTTTAGTGTATAGAGCTTTTTCTATATTTATCTTGTTCTCTGTCACCATCTTGTAAAAAATTTTAAGCTAGGTATTTTGGGCCTTAGCATTTGACGATCGACTACATTTCTGGGTTTGGCCCAACTAGTGTTTAAGCTGTAGTGATTATGTGCACTTTCACCTTACAACATACACGCGACACGAATGTTCATACGTGTGAGGTTCGTTAATTTAGGCATAAATATTCATCAGTTTAAACTAAGAAACTCACTCAACATCAATTTTAAGTACAAATGATTAATGTTTACGTCAATCTAAACATAAATATTCATTAGTTTAAAATAAAATATTCACCCATGATTATCAACTTAAGTACAAATGATTCAACTGTTTTTAACCTTTAACAAAAAAATTTCATCACCCTGAACAAAATGTTCATAATTTTAATGCACAAATTTATCAGTTGACACATAAGTTAATCAATTTACTTTAAAGGTTCATTTGTGTGTATGTACCATTTTTTCAGAACACTAAACTTTAAGAGAATAGATTGTCTAACTTCTAACCCAAAAAGGCACGAGTATTTTTAGATTAAAAATGTGAAAATCACTTTCTTTTTTCTTTTTTTCTTTTTTCCAAGTTTGCAAACAATCCATATGTGATTGAAATAACTACCAATAACAATTTTCGTATTAAAGATGAAAAGCCATACTCTAAAACAATTATTTACTTGAAAAGTATACGATAAGTTTTCAACACACATAATTGACGGCTATACAATAGTTTTGTGATATATCCAAACAAAAAAAGGTTTTATGAAAAAAGTGGAGAGTGTAAGTTGGACTGACAAAATTTTAACCATTGCCACATATGGTGGTCCAATTTAATGCTTAACGATTGTATTGTTTCTTTCACCAACTGATTATGGAGATATCAGTTGTGGGTCCATATATATTTCATGTGAAAACGAAAATGCACACCATTTAACGGGACCATTTGTAATTATCAAAAATAGTAACCATGAAACAAAATAATGAAATCAAAAGTAAATAAAATGATAAGTGGAAAGCTGCAGCTTAAATCCTAGGCACTTGACAGAAGTTCTATTAAATTTCCTATACATTATATAATAGGAAGAAATATAATTAAAGTATAATAAATTGGAGATAAAGGGCATGATGAGGAAAAAAATTGGTGCTATCAAGAATGGGGTTCGAATCTTCACAAGAAGCGGTTCAAACTTGCAAAGTATTAGGGTTAACTCCGACATAAAAACTTCGAGAATCAAATTGGAAAACATATTATATGATGTGAATAAAATAACAAAATAATAATAGATAACACGGATAATTCGTAGAAAATAAACGTATTTCAAACAAAAGAAGAATATTAATAAAAGCATAAGGAATTAAAGTTTGAATGTCAAATATAATGTTAAATACTTATTTAAAGGTTCCAGTACCATAACACGTAAGAAAACGAGAAAATTAAACAAAATAAAAAAAAAAATTTAGAAAATAGAAAAGACCCCAAAGCTAATTGAAAACGTTCGAATTTGGACCTAGGTCCACGTGCATTATTGCGCGGTGCGCTACAACAGAAATGGCTTTAGGCCCTAAAGTCATAAAATGTTACAATAGACAACAATTAACATTTTAATTAGCTTTGCAGTTGTCCGATTTTATATCACCCTTCAATTCGAATTAGTGCTACTTATTATTAAAGATAACACTTTTTATGATAATTAGTAATAATTTTCATAAGTGCTAAGTTAAATCTCTAATTGTAACACTTATGGTAACACTTTAAAAGGAGATTATATGGTGTCGTGACTATATCACTATTCACTTAATTATAACAATTAGATTATTTCAGGTGATAAGTAATGCAGGGGAGTGGGCATGGTGCCTTCACGACACCATAGTCATTTCTCACTTTACAAATGTTACCAATATTTTTTATAACACTTTTTTCTTTTCTTTCTTTTTTTGGTTTGAACCTTTGACAGTGTGGATCAAGTAGCATAGCTAACCATCTAAACTACAATACTTTTGGATAAAATTAACAATATTTATGATATCATCTTTAATGTTGTCTCAATTTTAATTCAAGAAAAAATTGATATTATTAAGATTCAAATCAACAACCTCGTTTCTAAAAATATTACTTTATTTACTTTGATATGACCTTATAATATAATATCATTTTAATCATACCAAGTCGATCATAACCTTATTTTATGTGGTTAGTTAATAAAACGTAAATGAATGTTAGATTCTTAATTCATTAATAACTAATTGAAGAAAATAAACCAATTTTACTAGTTTAAATTAATATAAGAGAAATCTAATTCATCAACTAACAAATAATAACTATAAATAGTTTGATAACTATAAAATGTTACATATTCATAAATAAAATGTTACATATTTATAAATGTTATTTATTTAAAAGTATTACATAAAAGTGATAGTGATTTAAAAGCGTTACCTATAAATGCTACATAAAAGTGTTACTTATTTAAAAGTTATTCTTTTTTACCCCCAATGTATGCAGTTTTTCACACATTGCCCCCCAAAGCATTATTTTAAATTGCAATTGTATTGACAACATTGTGTGTGTGTGAGTATAAGATAAAAATTATATATCTTTTTCAAATATAGAATTTTAAGACAAAAACTCAATATTTATATTATTTTAATTTGCCACCAAAACTATAAGATTTTTTGCACTTTACCCTCCAAACTATAAGATTCTTGTACTTTGACCTCCATCTACCCGTCGATGGAATATAGAAGGAATATTCCGTCGAAAATAAAGTTTAGGGGGCAACGTCAAAAATTATTGTACATCAGGGGGCAAAGTGGAACAAAAAATACTTTGGGGGGCAATGTGTAAAAAACTGCATACATTGGGGGGCAAAAAGAAATCCCTATTTAAAAGTATTACCTATATGTGTTACTTATATAAGAATTGTATCTAAAAAGTTATTTTAAAGTGTCATATGTAACGTTATATATTAAAAACCCGTTACGAAAAGTGTTACTTATATATATATATATTATAAATTGAAAGTGTTACATTTATGTTAGTTACGTAAGGTCATTTATGTTGTAATGGTAATGAGTTCAATTTATTTCGTCTCTCCGTTTTCAGAAACATATTATAATATCTATTTCGAGCCCAACTCCAAAAGTTACGCCCGCTTCGATTATTGCCAATGAACACTCTTAACTCGATTCTCAGCAGCCAATTTCTCATTCGTCACGCGTTACACATCAATAAAGATTTATTCAGTTTAGGGTTTAGAAAGGGGTTATATATAGATTTTAGAAGACGTGTTCCTCAAAAATTGGGGCATCCGTCTTTCATGAATCAAAATCCTCGTAAATAGGGAGACTAAAACCAATTAGAATTATTGCTTTCTTATTCCTCTGAGATTTGAATACATCTCTTAATATAAGAGATAGGATTACCAAAATACTCGCTTAGGTTGACCAATTCATCAAAAATGGTCAAAAAAAAACTTGGCCGGGGCATTTTCCTAACGTGGCGTTATTCGATATTTTTTTATAATTTTTTTATTTAAACATTAAATTGAAGACAAAATCCTATTTACCCTTCATTCTTTTTCATTTGAATCAAATTAATATATTTTATTAAATAAAAAATTTAAAAAAAAACTAGTGATAAATATAAAAATATAAAGTAGATCTTACAAAGTTATAATATAAATATAAATATTTTTATAATTTTTTATAATTAATAATATTTTAATTAATAAATTAGAAATAAATATAAAAATATAAAATGAATTTTAAGAAATTATTAAAACTATAGATATTTATAAGAATAAATCTAATTTTATTCATATAAAATTTTATATATGTTTTATAATTTTTTATAATTTATTTTATGATTTTATATTTATATATAATTGTACTAGCTAAAATTTTTTTTATTAATAATTATTTTCTAATATAAACTTCTATAATTATCTTATAACTTCTTAATATTTATTTTATATTTTTATATTTATCTCAAATTTTTAATAATTCTTTATTGATTCAAATTTTATTGATTAGATAAAAGGAAAAATAAAAGAAAATGGAGGGCAAAACATATTTGTAATCTTTATAAATATTAGAAAAATGTTAAGAAAATATAGCACCGCGCCATGTCAGCAAAAATCTCGATTTTTTGGACATTTTTTGACCAATTGGCCAACTTAATGGACGTGGTTAGACGATGACCAATGCCACGTACCTTTTCTGCAATGTGACCAATATAAAATTAATTTATTTCTCCATTTTTTTTGTTTAATTCATGTTTAAAATTAAAAAAAATGATAAGAAAGTATTGAATCATGCCACGTCAGCAAAAAAGCCCGATCGGGATAATTTTATACCTTTTTTTGGTAATTTTAATAATTTAGTGTAGGTGTTTTGATATTGTACAATATCATGGTCCTTTTCTGAAATGTGGATAATATAATGAACTAAAAAAGCAATTTTCACGTTATAAACTCTACCTTTTACGAAGAAATATAATTATAAGCTCCCAAGATAATAAATTAAGATCTTATAAGATGTTTTAATAAAAGTGCGGGGAATTCCAAGTACAAGATATATTAAATGGTAAATTGTTAATAGTCCTTCAGGTGGAGGTCTATTTGTCAATTAGTCGCACATCCAATTTTAAGTCAAATAATTTAAAATTGTAATATGAATATACCACAACACCCTTATTATGAAAAAACTATAAATAATAATAATAATAATAATAATAATAATAATAATAGTAATAATTGGGGCAGCAGGTGAGCCACCTGCTGCCGCCGTCCGGTCGGATCCAGCCTCCGTAGTTCTTTTCTACCGCCGGAATTTTTTTTCGATCATCGAAAAATATTTTTCAGTTGTCGGATTGTTTTTTTCGGCGAGTCTTTCTTTTTCCGCCCAAAAAATATTTTACTGCATGTTTTAATTTCTTACTATATGTCCATGGAGTCATTGTAGTTTTATTTTTCAACCCACACAATTTCTTACTATATGTGAGAATTTTTACTATATGTCCAAATATTTCTTACTTAATATCCAAATATATTTTTTGTCACCGTAAATATTTTTTGCTATATGTACACATATTTCTGACAAAAGTATTACTTGATTTAAAAAGTTTCTTGCTTGATGTGCAAATGTTGTTATGTATTTCTTACTTATTATACACTTTTTTTTT
>BMAC01000193.1:749044-760727 GCA_014905375.1 Phtheirospermum japonicum
GTACCCTAATTTGCATTTTTGTCTCAATTTTCATACCCCACTTTAACTTTCTGTTAAAATCTAATGGTTTCAAAATGAGACAATTACAAAAGGCACCCAATAAAAACCTAATGTTCAACCAGGTCCCAGAGAACTATAAAAAACTCAGATCAACCCCAAAATACTTTAAAAGTGACCAAAAGGCCATCATCCCCAAAAAATCCACCAAAAATCTGCCACTCTAATCAATGCCTCACAACTGTCGCTGCCGCCTAATAGTCCACCGGAACACTTGACCAAGTAGACAAGGAGGTCGAATCATAATTGCTGAGACAACGGAGAAAATTAACCAACGGGCATACTCACTGCTAAATTCCTCACGTGCCGCCAACGATTTCGACGCCCTCAATCAAGTGTACAACAGCGCCGCCGCCGAACTCCACCAAAATCACCCAGCCGAAACGATAACCGAACTAACGAGCCTCCACTTCGAATCCAATTCCGCTAGCCCCTAAAACCCATTGCAGCCAGATTCCAGTCACCCCATCCCAGCCAGCGCCACCATCACCGAAGTCAACCCAATTCCAACCCAAGACACTATAAACCCCACCCATACCATCAAAACAAACCTGAACAAAACCAAAGCCATCAATCCAGCCCCGATTTAACTCGACGGCCGTAAAAATCACCACCGCCGGACACCTACGATTTCAGTCACAGCCCATGCCTACTACTTCGCCTTCATACACTCTCCATCATCCTTCCGTTACCATCTTCAAATCCGCTGCATGCTCATGCCATTTTTTTTTTCAGTCGGAGAGCCAAAGGCTGCCGCCAATTTTCGCCCCGCCGTAGACGCCAAATCGAGAAGCCATCTTGGCCGTGGGAAGGAAGACCACCGTGCCTGCTTGTTCGGAATATTCATATAGTCGTTGTATTATAAATTAGGTAACTATTAGAGAATCTCGGAAAATGGGGCGGGTGAATTGGGGGTAAGGTAGTTGGCTCCGTTAGTTTTTAACAGAAAGTCAACACGGGGTATGAAAATTGATAGAAAAATGTAACTGAGGGTACTGATATTGATACTTTTCAAAGGTGAGGTACTGTTCCTGGAATTTCAGCATAGTTTGGGTACTAAAAATGGAACTTACCCTATTGTAAATAAGTAGGGAATTCCATCTCCCACCAAATCTTCATCATTTCGTATCTTTGTCATTTCCCTGATGAAATGGGTCTTTCCTTATATCCTTAATTTGACCAATCATACTTATAGGAGTGCTAACATATTGCACTTATCATGTTTAATCTCTTGGTCATCTTTTGGATATATGAAGACGGTAGAATTTAGTATTCCACAAACTTGGGTTTTAGTTTAAAGTCTCCCATGATTCATTATCTTAAATTAAAAATTCAAATAGCTTGCAATTTCTCTTATTTCATTAAGAGTGGATATTATGTTCATATCATCGACATATACAACTACAATGGCAAATTCAAAACCCATTCTCTTTATAAATATGCAAGGGCATAAATTATATTTTCTCAATCAAGTAGTCACTTAGATGGTTATACTATACCCATCTGTATTATTTCAATCCATAAAGTGAGTGTTTCAATTTAATCTCAAATATACTCCGTGGCTTATAGTCACTTGACTTGGCAATGAAAGGCCATCATTTCGTATATATTTCTAAATCATGATCCCTATAGAGATATGATGTAATCAGAAGTATAAGGCGCATTCTCAATTCTTTAGAATTATAGCATCTATTATGGGAGAGTACATATCCTCATAGTTAATTCCAAGGTGTTGTGAGAAACTTTGTACTTTAAGTCTAGATTTGTATCTCATGGTTTTATTTTTCTTATTATGCTTTCTGACAAATATTTATGTCCTACACACTTTTACACTTGGTAAGGCTAGCTACCAAACTAAATACCTGTCTTGTTGTCAGTGAATTTAGATCTACTTGGACTGATTCTTAACATTTAGGCCAATTTTCTCTTTCTTGAGCGTGGTTCGTTATCATCGTGGTTTATGATTCCTTGAGCAACAGTGTGTACATAATCAATGTGTGTGAAAATATTTCCACCAACTCATATAAAGTCTCATAGTACATTGAGATTTCTTTATTCTCTAGAATCATATTAAACATCAGAGTGTCCTCGAGTAATGATTCATGGACATTAGCATAACCAGAGATAATCTCATGAGAGAAATTATCTTTATTGATGATTAAGTGAAGTTGTGCCGTACATGCCCTCTTATTCCTTGGGCGAGTATTGATCGAACCAAGTGATCTCTCCATATTCCTTTTGGAAGTCATGACCTCAACCACACCTGCACTAAGTGTGGTTGTAACGCCTCAATCTGCGATATTGTGCTCCTTATGGAGACTTTTAACATTGTATACACATTTTCAGTAGGTATATATGATCTCGTCACTTTAGGAATCGAATCCCATAAACTTTGAAAATCAATTGTTCATTTTACTTTACTTTCACTTTAAATTGTGAAATGTGAGGATTATAATGAGACTGAGTGTGAAAAAATTCTTATCATTTCCGTTTACAAAATAACTTTTCTTATTCCCTCTACTACAGGAAGACTCATTAAAGTGAAAAACTTGCAGATCTAATGGTAAAGAGATTGTCTGTCAAATGTTTCAAATAGAGAATGATTGTTGGGGATTCATATCCAAAATGAGTACTTAATCATCTTTAAAACTTATATGATTATCAGGTTTATTCTAGTTACCAGCTGGCACGCAAAAATGAATGGTTAGCAGAGGGTCATAAATGAATAAGTAAGAGTTGCGTGTAATATTGCATAATCCCGTGCAGAGACAAGGATATGAGTATGCATAACCATTATCCTAGTCACCATCTATATCCTTTTTTGATGGTCTCTTCTTTGAGACTTTATTGTATACGCACATTAGGGTACAAGATGCTCTTCATAGATCTTCATTGAAATGTAATAGGTATCAAATACTTTTGATGTAAACTCTCCAACGTTCTAAGTATTAAATATTTTATAAGGGTGGTGAGTCCTCAGTTATATTAAATGTGTTGGGAGTGTCGCAAATTTAACATTTTAATGGATAATAAGTGCTGAAGCATCGACCAAAATCATTAAGTACTTGAATAGTCTGCATTTTGAATGGATATGTCCACATGTATCACCTATTATCAATGATAAGAATGGAATATTATACTTTTTATTTTTATCATACATTGTTCTCAATCATATATTTTTTTCTAAGGAACATGCTTTGAAAAAATGAGTAACGTATCTTTGACATATAAATGTATGCAGTGCTCCTGCTACCTTAAAATGCACTGACTGTAATTGAAAAGCACTAGGTCGACACTATAATGGGCATCAGATTTCTATCTCATTTTGTATTTCACTCAAGATAAAAAGATGTCCATGATAATTTCTTATAATATGGATCATCATATCACGACCAAAGTACCCATGCCAGTCATGTCAAGATTTGAATGAGTCAGTGTCCAATAGTTCATTGTTGGTAACATTATATGATCTAATAATGAGAAAACTAGTGAAGTAAATTTACTAGATGGACTCATTAATTTCTCTAAAATGTACTTCCTTCCACATAAATTAAAGGTATAATTCCATTCTTATAATGTGTTTCTCAATGATAATCATCAACATGAATATCATTGAACTCAACAAAGTTCGTTTGGCTCTTGGTGCATACTAGCTTTTATGACTTTAACCAATGTGCACTGTGCATCAAGAATTTAGCAGTTCCTCGCACTTTGATTAGTTAGGATACAATCACTGTGCATATATGAATTATTAACTCAATGAATAATTGTCTATTCCTTGACAAATTCTCACATTGTTCAGAGATTTTTGAATGACATACTTTTCATTCTAATATTTTGCTTTATTTGCTAGATATGTTACATTATAATTTAATGGTATTACTCTTGAACCTAGTATGTAGAATGTGTGGTAAATAAACTCAAGTACATTCAATGCATCGGAATGAAATCCCAAAATTAAATTAAATCAATCCACATCACATAAATTTAACTCAAAATAAGGTTTAAGACCAAATTTTATGCGCAATATAATTTTCTAGATAAGAAAGTTTTCTCTTATTTTTATTTTTGTCTATGGAAGCTATTATTTGTGAGATCAATCTCAATTTGTTAGAGTTGTGCTGGTAACATAAAAAAGAAAAAGTATAAAAGAAGAAGACAAGTAGAATTAAGGTTCACTTATTAATCAAAGACTCCGTTTATATATGGTATCAAATACATATTCTCATAACACATAAAAATAACAAATACCTGTCCCTCATAAGTCACTTGTTGAGAAGACACATTAAATTTATTTTATCTTCAATAAAAAGACTATTATAAATCTTTACATTTTCCATTTTCCACCTATTTCTTTTTCAAAACCTGCAAAATTGTATCAAAAGGTAGTTTATTTAATAGTCACATCACAAAAACATATTTGCAATAGCATTTGTCTTTTACATTGACGAGAATATTTACAAATCAAAATAGGAGTTCGCAAATATATTTTTATTTTATTTCTTCTTTCGTCATGATAGAACATGATAAAATAAATATACAAGACCAACTTAGCGATTTTCCCTTCACGATTTTTAGCACTTGGAGCGTCTTTAATGGGGGGAGGGGATGAGGTGGGTATGGTTAAATAGGGATGGGTTGGGTTGGAGGGAAAGTGGGGAGGGAGATATGGCAGCAGAGGGGAGAAAAAAAGAAAAAGAAAAAAGAGAAAGAGAGAGAGAGAGAGAGAGAGAGAGAAGGTGGGGCAGCAGATGCCGCCCCTGACCAATAAGATAGGTGCGTGCGATGCACATGGCGAGTGGGAGAGTGCGGCCGTGAAGGCCCACCTCTGTATTTTCTCTTTTTCTTTTACCCTTTTCCTTTTTTTTCGTAGGTTTTGGCAGTTTTTTCATTTTTTTTTTGTTTTGCTTGGTGTGAGTGTGTTATACATACATACATACATACATACATACATACATACATACATACATACATACATACATACATATATGTATATAAATAATTAAAAAAGTAAGAATTTATTATAATAAATAAGTTTTCACATCTAAAAAAATTAAAACTTTATTATTAATTATAATTTTGAAGTACACATAAATATATTATAAATGAAAAAAAAAATCAAGAATAGATATATATAAATAAAATAATATATCACATCTTATCCAAAGAATCTTTTTTAATAATTTATCAAAAATCTCCACATCATCCAAAAAATCTAATCAGAATGCTTATCTTATCCAAAAAAAAAAATAAAATAAAATTATCATCATCCAAAAAATCTTATCAGAATGCTTATCTTATCATCATTTTTTTTATTTATAAATACACTACACAATATTCTACTTACATACACCTAAACTCTCAACTCTCACTTTTTTTTATAATCCATCATCTATACATTTCGTAGTTATGAATAGAAATTTTAATATTTCTAATTCATCTGATACGGACAATAGTACGTCACCGGAAAATTCTCGCTACCGGAGAAATATTCAAATTTCTCGTGATCTTTCGACAACTCAACTAAATTCCCAGTTCAAAATTTTTTTCCGGTATAATAATACACAAAATTACACTTCTTCTCCATTCTTTAAAAATTTCCAACGACACATCACATTATTATGCACATACAAACACACATATAAATGAGTATTCTAATGTACATAAATACACACAAAAGCAACCAACACGCTTCACCCTTAATATAGTATACCAAATACGTACTCGTTTTCAAATGCATATGCATACCAACCCCCACACGGTATGCATAATACTTATGGATTTTTGCCCCATCGCGGTAGTTTCACACCAACCCTGAACCTTGACGATAGCTCTGAAGGTGGCGTTACTCCGAGGTCAAGTGCTGGGGTTGATAGTTTGGATAAAATTTATCTTGATAGTGACAAAGAACTGCCCATGCAACCTAAGACCAATCGATGCAAAGAGACAGCCAAGGCTAATCGCGGCAAAGAGACGACCACTGCGCGGTGGACAAACAAGGAGGATAAGTTACTTTGTGAAGCTTATATCACTGTGAGTTGTGACTCTATTGTTGGCGCAAACTAAGATGGTGAGAGTTTCTAGATGTGCATCAAAAATTACTACAACACTGCTGCTACTAAGGAAAACTTTGTCGAGAGGACTTCAAAAGAAGTAAAAACTCATTTTTATCTACCCAATACCGATTGTGTACTATTCAACAATTTCTACAACTAGTTGAAGCAAAACTACAGGAGCGGTGAAGCTGATTCTGATGTCCTCTCAAATGCACTTCAAGAGTTCTGTGATAATGGAGCGAAAAAGACTAGTTTTAGATGGATATACTGCTGGGAGGTCCTCAGAGATGGTCCAAAAGTTTAAGCAGCATCTGTTGAAACACGAGTAGGAAAGAAGTCAAGATACTCTGAAACGGGTGATCACACTGATGGTTCTAGCACTGACTTTAATGTTAGAGGGGGTGACAGTAGCACATTTTTGCCTCGTCCAAAGGCCAAAAAGCAGCTAAGGGGGAAGGAGAAAGGGGAAATTATGATCAACGTCAATGATTGTGAATTACGATTTGAAAAAATACAAGAAAGGCATGCTAGGCATTTTGCGAATGTTAAAGAGTCCATGTACATAGACAACTCAAGATGACAAGGATTTGATGATGTAAGATACAACGGCCATGTCAGAAGACACTCGCGTAGCCCATGTGACACTGCTTGCGGCGATGAAGAAGAAATTAAGTATTTAATTGTATGTTGCCTTAATTTATTTTGTATTTTACATATTATGTCTTTCGTAATGTTTTTATTTCTTCCAATGTATTTGTGTTTATTATTAAATAAAGGTTGTTATCTCAATTAGAATTGAATTTATGTTTGTGTTTATGTGGATCTTATATAACAAAATAAAAGATAACATTTAATTTCCTATTTAATGTGTACACCTGCCCACCACTTCAACTACCTTCACTTCTCCACCTAGTATTCAATTATTGTACACCTACCCACCACTAGAAGATGCTCTTATTATTTTCACACCTACCACTTCAATCATCTCCCCCTACAAATACACCAACAACTTATACGTAAACATACAACTAAAATATTCTCATCAAAGTATTATCACATTACTCTATCATTCCTCACACTACATATTGTAAAAAATAAGTGGCTGGTGGAAATTCTGATCGAAGAGCTTATCAAAACTTTCTAAAGTTGATAAGTGATGATCCAGCCATCCAGGAAGAAAATGCATGGATGCGACAACAAATAGATAGTCTACATGCGGCGGAGCAAGCAGAGAGTTCTACACGTCAGCGCAGAGAGAAAATTTTCACCGAGACCATGAAGGCGGATAGTTCAATCTTCATAGGTATTACTTTGCTGAGAACCCGGTGTATCCCGAACACGATTTTCGTCGAAGATTTTGAATGTCACGACAACTGTTCTTGCGTGTCGTTGATGGCGTAAAAAGTCATTCAGATTTTTTCCAACAACGACACGATGCTAAGGGTTTTCAGCACTACAAAAGTGCACATCAGCTATACGTCAATCAGCATAAGGGAGTCCTGCTGACCAAATCGATGAGTACATCCGTATGTCTGAACAAGTAGCAAATCAGTGCTTAGTTCAATTTGGTCATGCGGAGCGAATGGTATGTGGCCCACAATACCTATGCGAACCCAACCCAACCGATGTTGCATGATTACTTTCATTACATGAAGAGAAACATAAATTTCCTGGTATGTTAGGGAGCTTGGACTGCATGCATTGGAAGTGGAAAAGTTGTCCAGTCGTATGGCAGGGTGCATACACTCGAGGTGACCAAGGAGCTCCCACTATAATACTCGAAGCTGTTGCCTCACAAGACTTGTGGTTATGACATGGTTTCTTTGGCCTCTCCGGTGCACGGAATGACATAAATGTGTTGAATGAGTCTCCCTTATTCAACAATGCAATGAACGGACATGCACCTGAAGTTAATTATACGATCAATGGGACAAAATATAGAAAAGGGTTATTATTTAACAGATGGTATTTTCTCGGAATGGGCAACATTTGTCAAAAGTTTACAAGGCCCTGCAAATGAGAAAAGAATGAAGTTCAAGCAGAGACAAGAAGTTTCTAGACAAGATATTGAATGAGTATTTGGAGTGCTCCAAGCGAGGTGGGCAGTTTTAAGTGGTGCAACACGGGGTTGTTATAAAGAGGATTTGGGGCGGTTAATGCTTGCCTGTATTATATTGCACAATATGATAATCGAGGACGAGGGTGAAGATGCACTACAAAAAATAGCAGTTTTCCGAGGGAAAAACATAGGCAAGTGATTCCCCTCGGTATTTTTCGAGGGAAAAAATGAGGGACACGAATATCCCTCGGTTTTTTTCGAGGGACAAATATTCCCTCGGTATTGCGGCGCCAATATTTGCCGCCATAATAACCGAAGGCAATACCAACGAATTTCCGAGGGAAAATACCCCTCGGAGAAACCGAGGGGAGTACATATCCCTCGGAAATTTATTATTTTTACAAAAA
Source organism: Phtheirospermum japonicum (assembly GCA_014905375.1). Lineage (NCBI taxonomy): Eukaryota > Viridiplantae > Streptophyta > Magnoliopsida > Lamiales > Orobanchaceae > Phtheirospermum > Phtheirospermum japonicum. Next base: position 757,624 of record BMAC01000193.1, read on the forward strand.
ACTAAGGGGAGTGTTTTCCCTCGATTTCAAACCGAGGGAATCAACCTTCCCTCGGTATGAAATCGTGGGAACCACAAACCCTCGGTTTTTCATTTTTAAAAAAAATAAAAAATAATAATAAAAACTGAGGGAATCACTAATCCTTCGGTTTAAAACCGAGGGATTTAGATATCCCTCGGAAATTTCAATTTTCTAAAAAATTTCGAAAAAAATAGAAAAATCATAAAATGAAACAAATCCTATCATCTTAGGCAGGTGGGGTGATTTTGACCCAATTTCGATCGAAAAATACCAACGAGCACGTGCGTATCCACACATGTCGTGGGATTCGACCAACAACAAGATACGATCGATCGATTAACTCATTCGGTTGGAAACGAGAAGCGAAGAAGCGTCGTGATTTTGGTGAGGGGGTGAGGGGTGCGTCTCGGCATCGTGGAACCACGGGGGTCGGGCGTCGATCATTAAGTACGCATTTTCTATTTTTTTCGATTTTAATGAAGAATAGAAAAAAGATTGAAAAAACAGAATAATTAGTAAAAAATAGAAACGAATCCAAAGAGATTACAACTGGGGCGGGGAGGGGTGAGCCTCTGCATCGTGGAACCACGAGGGTCGGGCGTCGATCGTTTAGTACGCTTCTTCTATTTTTTTCGATTTTAGATGAAAAATGGAAAAAAAACTCGAAAAATAGAAAATTAGTAAAAAATAGAAAAAACCCCCAAGAAATTAAGACCGGGGCGGGGAGGAGTGCGTCTCGGTACCCCGGAAATAAATCCTATTTCTTTTTTATTTTTTCCCTATTCTTTTCTATGTTTTTCCCATTTTTTTATTTTTTTAAAAAATTCAAAAAAAACCGAGGGATATTAAAATCCCTTGGTTTAAAACCGAGGGATTTAGATATCCCTCAGAAATTTCAAAATTTTAAAAAATATCAAAAAAATAAAAAAAAAAAATAGAAAAACCGAGGGTCTTTAATGCCCTCGGTTTTCCGAGGGACTGTAATCCCTTGGAAAGTTTGACCTAATTAAACCAGCGGCCATGCCCACTGGTTTCTCACTCTGCGCAGCCCAGCAAGAAAAAGAAGAAGAAAGAGGAAAAAAAGAAAGACGATGCGCAGCGCAACGCCGCCCGCCACCTCGTCCAGCCCCAGCGCAACGCCGCCCGCCACCTTGTCCAGCCCCAGCGTACCGCCACCGGCCACCGCGTCCAGCCTCCACCCTCGCCGCCGTTTCCGTCTTTCTACCGCCGTCTTCTACAATAAGAATTGTTTTAATTATGGTTAATTGTTTAATTATGGTTAATTGTTTTATGATTTCATTAGTGTCTAATTTCTAATTTAGTATTTAGTTAGAGTTAATGATATAACTAGGATAGAATTTAGGGGTTTATTATGTAATATGAGTTTAATTAGGTCTCTCGAGGAAACAACTGTTCGGTTTTATTGATGGTTTTCTCATTTTTGAATAACATACATATACATTTGGGGGTTTGAAAAGATTGATTCGATTATTATAAACTAAGACGATAACTAAACTAAAGCTAATTAAACTAATTATTTAAGCTAGATTACCAACTACCCGCAATAATTAAACTACTTGAACTCAAGAACTAAGAATTAATAGCAACTAATCTAATAGCATGAATATAATATATTATCACTAAGCAATGTATCATATGAAACTAAGATTAACGAATAACTAAGCATAAATCAATCGCATAAATCAACTTAATTAACCAATATCCAATAACGAGCATAAACGATTAAGCTAATTAAACTAGTCTAGCATTACAATTATGTAATTATTCCTAAATTGAACACTAATTATGTAAATTATTACTAAATTGAACCCTAATTATGTAATTATTCCTAAATTGAACTCTAATTATGTAAATTATTCCTAAATTGAATCTTAATTATGTAAAATATTCCTAAATTGAACCTTAATTAATCGATTATTCCTAAATTGAATCCTAATTATGTAATTATTACTAAATTGAATCCTAATTGAACACTAATACCTAATTAACCTTAATTAAAGTCAATTATACATAATCGAACCCTAAAGCCCTAATTAAACTCATATTATATAATAAACCCCTAAACTCTATCCTAGTTATATCATTAACTCTAACTAAATACTAAATTAGAAATTAAACACTAATGAAATCATAAAACCAAATTAAATCATAAAACAATTAACCATAATTAAAAACATACTTACTGTAGAAGACGGTGGCGGCGGCGAGGTTGGAGGCTGGACGTGGTGGCGGGCGGCGGTGCGCTGGGGCTGGACGAGGTGGCGGGCGGCTGGACGCACGGGCGATGGTGCGCTGGGGTGAAATGGTGGGCGACGGCGACGAGGTTGTAGGCTGGACGCGGTGGCAGTCGGCGGTGCACTGGGGCTGGACGAGTTGGCAGGCGGCTGGACGAGGTGGAGGGCGGCTGGACGAGGTGGCGGGCGGCGATGCGCTGCGCATCGTCTTTCTTTTTTTCCTCTTTCTTCTTCTTTTTCTTGCTGGGCTGCGCAGAGTGAGAAACCAGTGGGGCATGGCCGCTGGTTTTAATTAGGTCAAACTTTCCAAGGGATTACAGTCCCTCGGAAAACCGAGGGCATTAAAGACCCTCGGTTTTTCTATTTTTTTTTTTTTATTTTTTGATATTTTTTAAAATTTTGAAATTTCTGAGGGATATCTAAATCCCTCGGTTTTAAAACCAAGGGATTTTAATATCCCTCGGTTTTTTTTTTGAATTTTTTAAAAAAATAAAAAAATGGGAAAAACATAGAAAAGAATAGGAAAAAATAAAAAAAAATAGGATTTATTTCCGGGGTACCGAGACGCACTCCTCCCCGCCCCGGTCTTAATTTCTTGGGGTTTTTTTCTATTTTTTACTAATTTTCTATTTTTCGAGTTTTTTTTCCATTTTTCATCTAAAATCGAAAAAAATAGAAGAAGCGTACTAAACGATCGACGCCCGACCCTCGTGGTTCCACGATGCCGAGGCTCACCCCTCCCCGCCCCAGTTGTAATCTCTTTGGATTCGTTTCTATTTTTTACTAATTATTTCTGTTTTTTCAATCTTTTTTCTATTCTTCATTAAA
>BMAC01000193.1:775925-787827 GCA_014905375.1 Phtheirospermum japonicum
TTATCTAATTTCTACTAGGAGTTATGTTTAAAATACGAAACCTGCGCATTGATAAATTTCTGTCCAGTTTCTGCAGCTTTGTTCCACTGTTTGAACTGTTTTCACCTTTGTAACCCGTTTGTTAGTTTTTAGTGTTTAAATGAAAGTTGTAGATGTTTGTCTTATGTGTAATTATCCACTGAAATAAATCAGTTATCTAATTTCTACTAGGAGTTATGTTTAGAATACGAAACCTGCGCATTGATAAATTTMTGTCCAGTTCCTGCAGCCTTGTTCCACGATTTTACACTTTTCTTCACCCTCGTAACCTGTTTGTTGGTTTTCAGTATTTTCATGAAAGTTGTAGCTTGTTGTGTTAGCTTTCTTTTGCCATAAAAATCATACTTTTACCTACTGTTTTAAGAAAGTTATGACTGTTTTAAAAACGCAGCGCGTGATGACAGAGAAAAATTTCAAACGTCAAATAAATCTTGATTTTTCGACAACTTTGTTAAATTGGTTTAATTGTGGACATATGCTATTAACTGTCCGTGTCTGTCTGGCACGAGTAGTTTGGGCAATTAATCGAGCAGGTTGCCTGTGATTATTGCTCGACTACTCGTGGTACCTATTCYCATTGTTCCTGGTCGGGTCGGAGACGACGGCAGGATTTGGGTCGTAGATTGGGTATATTCCGGAATATGATGTACCCTGGGTTTGAATCCCATAGCTAAAGGGACGTCGAGCCTACTGGGAGGGATAAGGTGATTGAGGCTTCGGCCGGGAGTTTCACCTTTCATGGTGAGCGGAAACGTATGGGTCATGTTTGATCGACATGATTCTACTTTTATGTGAGTTAATATGGCTCGGAAGCTAATTGCTACACGTCGGAGTCACCTCTAGAGTCCTTCGGGAGCTAAGTGCTACGCGCGGGAGCCACCTCTAGAGTTCCGTAACCAGACACTCACTATTTGGACTAACTTTTGGGAACGAGACAGTCTTTCCTGTCTGTTCCACTGTTAACCTTTATATTGTTTATTTCTTTTTAAAATTTACAAATTGTTATGTCTTGATAAAATCAATTATTAATTGGTTGATGCATACACGAAAATTTTATATTTTAAAATAAAAATTGCATTTTTTTTATTATTTAATTCTGAACTCACTGAGCTCCTTTAGCTCACGCTCTCTTTTGTCAAACCAAACTCTCCAGATGTTGACGATAGGGCGAGCGATCCCGATTTTGRTTTTCAAGGAGAAGGTTGAATTGTCGTCTAAGGTTCCTTGTCGCAACTTCTTGACTTTTATGTGGTTGGTGGAGAAAGTTGGTTTTTAACTCAAGAGTTGTACATTAAATAAGTACTCCAAGCGTTGTTNCCATAGCTAAAGGGACGTCGAGCCTACTGGGAGGGATAAGGTGATTGAGGCTTCGGCCGGGAGTTTCACCTTTCATGGTGAGCGGAAACGTATGGGTCATGTTTGATCGACATGATTCTACGTTTATGTGAGTTAATCTGGCTCGGTAGCTAAGTGCTACGCGCGGGAGCCACCTCTAGAGTTCCGTAACCGGACACTCACTATTTGGACTAACTTTTGGGAACGAGACAGTCTTTCTTGTCTGTTCCACTGTTAACCTTTATATTGTTTATTTCTTTTTAAAATTCACAAATTGTTATGTCTTGATAAAATTAATTATTAATTGGTTGATGCATACACGAAAATTTTATATTTTAAAATAAAAATTGCATTTTTTTTATTATTTAATTCTGAACTCACTGAGCTCCTTTAGCTCACGCTCTCTTTTGTCAAACCAAACTCTCCAGATGTTGACGATAGGGCGAGCGATCCCGATTTTGATTTTCAAGGAGAAGGTTGAATTGTCGTCTAAGGTTCCTTGTCGCAACTTCTTGACTTTTATGTGGTTGGTGGAGAAAGTTGGTTTTTAACTCAGGAGTTGTATAATAAATAAGTACTCCAAACGTTGTTCGTTTTGTCGTTAAGTCGTCGTATCTATCTTTCGTCTGTACTTTTAAACCAAATTTATTTATGTAAATTATGTGTGCATTTGTGTTTAGTTAATGTTCGTTTTTGGGTCGTGACAGTTGCTCGGAGATTTTTCCGAGGGAATGCTTCCCTCGAAAATTCCTTCGGTTTAAAATTTCCGAGGAAATATTTCCCTCAAAAATTTTTACCGAGGAGGGTTTTTCCAAAGGAATTTTTTCCTTAGTTTTTGCCCAAAACCGAGGGATTTTACCTCAAAACCGAGTGAAAAGTCCCTCGAAAATCTGCATTTTCTTTTGTTGTGATGCAGTCAATTGGCAAAGAGAAGATGGAGAGTTTGAAGATGAATGGTTTCGAGGTGCTCCGCGTGATTTTCAACACTATTTGCAGAGAAGTTCTCAACTAAGGGATAAACAGATCCATCACCAGCTTCGCAATGATTTGATTGAGCATATCTGGAATGAGCGCAATTGTCAAGATTAATTTTTTTTTGTATGTGTGTCGTATTTTTTTATTTTTTTTCTCTTTTGTTGTGTTTTTCTTTCTTTTGTTGTGTGTCGTATTTTTAATCAACTTGTTATAATATTTTAAAAAAAAAATATTTTAAAGTAATCATAAATTAATATTATAATAAGAAATAAGAATGTGTATTATATCGTATTTTTAATCACCTTATTGTTATAATTTTTTAAATTATTTTGAAGTAATTATAAATTAATATTATAATCAAAAATCAATAATGTGTAATATGCTGTATTTTTAATCAACTTGTTATTGTAATTTTTTATAATTTTTATGAAGTAATCATAAATACTAATATTATAAACGAAAAAAATTAAATAAATAATATATATATATATATATATTTATGATTTTTATATTCATAAGTTTATTAAATAAATTAATAAATAAATATAATTGTATTGGAATATAAAAAGTATAAATAAAAATTAATGGGGAACATGTGGGACCCATAAAAGTAAGTTTGATGGTAGGGTGAATAAATGAGATAAAAGAGATAGGGGAGGGGAAGAGGAGGAAAATAAAATTTTGGTGATGTTGAAAGTACTTTTGGTGTTGTGGCTTATTGAGAATTGAAAAAGGGAGATAATACGGGCTACTAAAGATGCTCTTAGAGGGTGGTAAAGAGTCCGTACTTTTGTTAGTTATCTTTGACTAGTAATATTGTACATACTGATCTTAGTACTTAAAATCTCAGCACTCATTAGTGATTAAATTTTCAAAATTTCAATCAACAACTTTCTAATATTTATAATACACTATCTTATTTACAACTATATTTTTTATTTATCACATCACAATTATATTTAAATAATTAAATATAATTATTATTATATAATAATAATACATCATTCATTTTTCAAAAACTATCTGAAATCTATCTATGAGATATACAACATCATCTATTTCTTATGATTTGATTTAACATTACAAAAGTAAAAGAATCAAAATTCTACGATAAACAAATATTTCTTATGATTTATTTACAAAAAAAAGCTCATGATGATTACAAGTCTAAAATTTAAAATTCAATAATGTTATATTCTTAACCCGCACCTTGTACACGTCTATCACTATTTATTAATTGGTTTTATTACTAAATAATTTTATATTTTAATGTTTAAATTAAATAATTCATTGATAGTTTTATTTACATAGAAAAATTCAAAAAATGTCATATTTTTAATCCGTATCTAATCTATATTTTATTGATTATTATTATTGAATAATTTGATATTTAATGCTTAGATTTAATTCAATAATAATTATTGTTTACATACTTATAAAAAATCAATAGATTTCACTCTATCAACCTGCGTTGTATTATACCAATATCTAATCAATATTATTTAATTATTATATAATTTTATATTGTTATGTTTAGGTTTAATTAGTTACTAATATTTATTTACATATTTTGATTATTATAAATAACTCGTAAGTTACTTATATAGAATATTTTGGATTCTAAAAATAAATTTATTTTAACTTTATTATAACTACAACTTATTTAATTATTTTTATAATTAAAATTCTTTTCTGTAATAAAAAATAATTCATGTGAATTTTCTATTTTTGTTGAGATAAATATTTTAGATTTTTTTAATTATGTACGATTTATTTATATTATTTTATTAGGGGAATAAAAGAGAATTATTGATTTAAATAAAATAAAATAATTGAATCAGTCAATATATAATAAAAGAAAAATATTAAATTAGATAAAATATAATAAAAATATTAAATTAGGAAAAATATAATGAAAGAAAAAATTAAGGTAGATATTATACTCGGATGACATATAAGCAAACGAAATATTATAATTTTTTATTTGTCAAACGAAGCATGAAAATCACATATAAATTATGAGAATCCTACATTAATATATTTGGGAAATATAAGGTAAATTGAGTGTTAAGTTGTAGATCTGGAATGCATTAGTTTTATATAATATCATCTAAAATAAATAATAAAAGATAAGGTTAAATAGGTATAAAATCTTAAGTATAACAGAAATACATGATTTGACCTACGTACTTACACTAACATTACAAAACCTCAAGCAAATAAATGGCAAAGACTTGCGTTAGGCCAGATTGACGGGTCATGACCCGTTAGGTCATCTGACCCGATACTATAATATATTCATTTTTGAACTATGATGTATCGATTTTTGTACTCAAAAGTATTGATTTTTCATAAATATCTGACCCGTGTTATGATTTATTGGTTTTTGTATTATAATGTATTAGTATTATGATGTATTGGTTTTTTACTATAATGTATTGATTTTTGTACTATAATGTAGCGGTATGAAATCTTGGCCTAACGGATGATCCGTTAGTCCGGCTTGACAAGAGTGTTGCCCAATAATAATTTGACTATTTATTTAGATATCTCAAAATTAAATACCAGGACTTTAAAAATCTTTAAGATTCTCATCCAAAACGACGATGAGTCAAAATTCAAATCATGAAATATCCGGCTTACAAAAGAAAGAAAAAAGAAAGGAAAAAATATGCACATTGTCATAATAGTTTCCCAGATTTACGGAGTCATTTAACTTGGTTCTATGTTCAATTTTATGATATTTGAGAAATTAAGATTTTTAAGAGAGAGAATGAAAGAAAACAAAAGTTCATGGGTGTTAGAGTTAAAAATATCCAGGTGGCTTTGTCCAGTCAACAACTCATCCATGCACTCGTCCAGTCAGCACAACATGTGTCTTTTTGTGTTTTTTGGACTCTTGTACAGTTGCTTTGTATGGATTGTACTGGTGTTAATCCACACCTTTAATTTGTATGTATAGGTGTAGCTTATCAACGGTTCTAGTTCAATGACCGTTGCTTCCTTTAGCCGCAGCAGCTAGGTCATCTAGGGTTTAGCATTATATATGTTTTGAGCTGCACATCTATTGCAATGTATGAAAGCAATATGGTTCTTTCCTGTTTTGCAATATTACAGCTTTTTCAGCTTTTGTATTTTATCCAACATGGTATCCAGAGTAGGTTTATGACCTGGTTTTGATACGTCCCTTTCACCTTATCTGCAACTTTTCCCCTTCTCTTTTTGTTCTTTTCAAGTCTAGCCATAAATGGCTGAAACAGCAGCTGGACCGGAGACTAACACCTTCATAAATACAACCAATGTCCAAACCCCTTGAGGGTTCATCTCTCAAAACCTCTTGATTCAACCTCAACATCAACTTATCTCTGTTAAACTCAATGAAAACAATTATCTTGTATGGAAATATCAAATCCTAGCTGCTGCCACAGGTCTAGGTCTTGAATCTTATCTCCATGGAACTACTGAGGTCTCTCCAAAGGTTGTTCAGAATCAAGAAGGGCTCATTGTTCTTAATCCCAATTTTCAGATCTATCAAAGACAAGACCAGTTGCTGGCTTCTTGGATCCTATCCTTCTTATCTAATAATGTTCTTATTTTGATGGTTCGTCTCACCTCAAGCCATGAAATGTGGAAGGATCTGCAAGCAAACTTTGCTTCTCAATCTGGAGCAAAAACCATGCAATACAAAATACAGCTGCAGACCATGAAGAAAGGCAGTTTGTCAATGAGAGAGTATCTGAACAAAGTCAAAGTGTGCTGTGATAATCTAGCTGCTTCTGGGCACAAGATTGAAGATTTTGATCAATTGCTTCATGCCTTAACCGGTTTAGGGAGTAAGTATGATCCAATGGTTGTTACAATCACCTCCAGTCCTGAAAAGTGGACCTTTAAAGATGCAAGTGGGTTACTTTTGAGCTTTGAGTCAAGGATAGAAGCTGCAAATCCTCAATTTGATGAGTCAACATCACTAACTGCAAATGTAGCAGTCCATGGACAGTCTAGAAGAGAAAACAGCAGCTGGAGCAACAACAACAATAAAAACAATGCAAGAGGAAGAGGAGCATACTCAAATAGAGGAAATGGCAGAAGAGGGGGTGCTAGAGAAAGAGGTGCAAGAGGATACAACAACAGCAAGGTTGCTTGTCAGATATGTGGTTATACAAACCACATTGCATCAAAGTGTTATTATAGAATGGACCCTACCTTCACTCCTCAGACATCACGGAACCCAAATTCATCCAACAACAAGAATTTCAGCAGAGGCACCTTCTCAAATCACAAAAACTATCAGTCTTGGACTAATTCTCAAGCCATGGAAGCTTTGGTTGCAACTCATGACAATGGCTCTGATTACAGCTGGATACCTGACTCTGGAGCTTCCAATCATGTCACTCCAGACTTTGCAAACCTCAACATTTCATCTGAGTATCAGGGATCCAATCAACTGCAATTAGGTAATGGAGCAGGTTTGTGCATCTCTAATATTGGCAATTCTATTGTAAAACCTGCAAACTCTACCTCCAAACATCTTTTTCAGCTGAATAATTTGCTTCATAATCCTTGTATAACCAAAAACCTCTTGAGTGTATCTCAGTTTGCCAAAGATAACAAAGTTTTCTTTGAATTTTATCCTTATGTTTGTTTTGTCAAGGATCAAGCCACGGGGGATACTCTTCTACAAGGGAAACTTAGAGATGGTCTCTGTAGATTTGACCTATGCCAAGTGCAACCTCTACACTACCAACCACCTTCCTCCAGCCTACCACCTCTCAAGAATAATGTTAATTGCTTTTCTGTTTCCAAGAAGAGAGTTGGCCTAGACATATGGCATTCTAGACTAAGTCACGCTGCCAATTAAATTGTAATAAAAGTTCTTAAGGATTGTAATATATCCTTTTCTAATAAATATTTTGTTATATCTCCTTGCAATGCTTGTTTACAGTCTAAATTTCACAAACTTCCTTTTCAAGAATCCTCTACTGTGGTGCATCATCCTTTTGATTTAATACACAGTGATTTGTGGGGGCCTTGTCCTTTAAAATCCACCAATGGAAGTCTTTACTATGTTGTGTTTATTGATCATGCTACTAAATTTACATGGATCTATTTTCTCAAATCCAAGTCTGAGGCATTCTAGGCTTTCCTGAACTTTCAAACCTTCATTGATACCCAATTTTCTACTAAAATCAAGGCTGTTCAAAGTGACTGGGGTGGGGAATATATAAGCCTATCTAAGTATCTTCAAGAAAAAAGGATTGTTCATAGAATCTCCTGTCCTTATACATCTCAGCAAAATGGAGTTGCTGAGAGAAAGCATAGGCATATTATTGAAGTAGGACTGTCTCTATTGGTTCATTCCTAAATTCCTAACCTCTATTGGATGGAGGCTTTTCATACAGCTGTGTACACCAGAAACAGAACAACTAGCAAACAACTTCAGTTCAAATCCCCATTTGAGGCCCTATATGGTAATAAACCTGTGTATTCCACTCTTAAAGTTTTTGGTTGTTTGTGCTATCCATATGTCAGACCCTACAACAAGCATGTCAGACCCTACAACAAACACAAACTAGAATTTAGAGCTGTTCCTTCCATTTTTCTAGGTTACAATGATGGTTGTAAAGGATACAAGGTCATGCTTCCCTCTGGAAAAACAATAATGAACAGACTTGTCATCTTTGTTGAAAATCAATTCCCTTTCACTAAGCCAAACCTCTCTATCTCTTCAACCGAGTCTTCACCAAATCTCTCGGTTTTCTCTCCTTTACTTACTTCACGTTTTCCTCCTGCTACTTCACAGTCTACTCATAACATTCCTTCACCAAATCTAACTCCTCCTCCTTCCCCTCCACCTCCTCCTCTACATCAACAATCCTCGGATCAATCTCTATCATCTGTTTCTTCTACTCATTCCACCTCACCTCCTTCAACACATCAATCACCTGCATCACCACACACTACCTCAGGCTCTCACTCAACTATTCCCTTAGCATTACAATTGTCAGTATTAGAAAATGATCAGGCTACTTCTACTGCTCATACTGCACCTTTTGTTGCTGCTAACACTCATTCTATGCAGACTAGAGGAAAGACAGGTAATCTGAAACCTAAGGTTTACACTGCAGTGATGCAATCAGAACAGGAACCAAAGAATCTCAAAGAGGCTCTTCCCAGCAGCAATTGGCATCAGGCAATGATGTCTGAACTTAATGCTCTTCACAGAAACAAGACTTGGGAACTCACATCCCTACCTTATGGGAAAAGACTGATTGGCTGCAGGTGGATTTATAAAATAAAAAGGGTTCTTGATGGTTCTATTGCTAGGTACAAAACAAGACTTGTAGCTAAGTGTTACACTCAGTCTCCAGGGTTTGATTATGAAGAAACCTTCAGTCCTGTAGTGAAACCTGTCACTATCAGGACAATTCTGTCCATAGCTGTCTCTTGTGGTTGGAGAGTGAGGCAATTGGATGTGAACAATGCCTTTCTCAATGGTGATTTAAAGGAGACTATTTATATGCAACAACCTCCAGGTTTTTAACAAGGCAACTAGGGCTTGGTCTGTAAACTAAACAAGGCCTTATATGGTCTAAAACATGTACCAAGGGCCTGGTACTCAAAGCTAAAGCATGTTCTGATACAGTTAGGTTTTCAAGTGTCTTAATCTAATAATTCTCTTTTCTACAGGGCTACTCATAAATCTTACATTGTGCTCCTAGTTTATGTAGATGATATTTTGATCACAGGCAGCAACAACAGTGAGATTATCAGTTTGATAAAATTACTGGATTCAGCTTTTCCCCTAAAGGACATGGGTAATGTGCACCATTTTCTGGGAATTCAGGTTTCATACACTGCCAATGGGATGCACTTGTGCCAAGAGAAGTACATCAAGGATCTCTTATACAAAGCGGGCATGTCCACAGCAAAGGGGTCTATCACTCTCATGGTCTCATCTCCTCAGCTGTCCAAATTTGTTGGTTCTCCCTTTGCTGATCAGACATTATATAGGAGCATCATTGGAGGTCTACAGTACCTTATAGTCACAAGGCCAGACATTGTTTTCGGTGTCAATAAGTTGAGTCAGTTCATGCAATGTCCTTTGGATACTCATTGGAAAGTTGTAAAAAGGGTTCTAAGATACATAGCTGGAACACCAACTCTTGGCCTCTCCATAACTCATTCCAGGACAAACAGATTGATAGGTTTTTCTAATGCTGATTTGGCCACAGACCTTGATGATAGAAGGTCAGTCACATGATTTTGTGTTTATCTAGGTGACAACCTGATTTCATGGTGTTCAAAGAAACAATCCACAGTGTCTAGATCAAGTACTGAGGCTGAGTACAGAAGCCTATCTCATTGTGCTTCTGAAATCATCTGGATAAAGCATCTTCTAAAAGAAATCAGGTTTCCTCCAAAGGTTTCACCAATCATCTGGACAGATAACATTGGGGAGGAATCTCTTGCAGCAAATCCAGTTTTCCATTCAACGATTAAACATGTGGAACTTGATGTTTACTTTGTCAGAGAAAAGGTAAATCAAGGGATCCTCAAAGTCAGCCATGTTCCCTCTATTGATCAGGTGGCAGATACTCTTACAAAGCCTTTGAGTAAGCAATCCTTCATCCGGTTCAGGAACAAGATGCATGTCACCCTTTCACCAGTTTTGGATTGAGGGGTGTGTGTTAGAGTTAAAAATATCCAGGTGGCTTTGTCCAGTCAGCAACTCATCCATGCACTCGTCCAGTAAGCACAACATGTGTCTTTTTGTGTTTCTTGGACTCTTGTACAACTGCTTTGTCCTGGCTTGTACTGGTGTTAATCCACACCTTTAGTTTGTATGCATAGGTGTAGCTTATCAACGGTTCTAGTTCAATGACCGTTGCTTCCTTTAGCCGCAACAGCTAGGTCATCTAGGGTTTAACATTAGGGCTAATTTTTCTTTGCCCCCCTTGTGCTATACTATATGTGATTTTATACTTATAATTGTATTGGTATTATATATAATGTATTGATTTTTGTAATATAATGTATTTGTATGAAATTTTGGAAAATAATGTTGCCCATTAATTGTTGATAAAATACAAAAGCTGAAAAAGCTGTAATATTGCAAAACAGGAAAGAACCATATTGCTTTCAAACATTGCAGTAGATGTGCAGCTTAAAACATATATAATGCTAAGGGCTAAATTTTTTTGCCCCCAATGTATGCAATTTTTTTCACTTTGCCCCCCAAAATATTTTTTGTTCCACTTTGCCCCCTGATGTACAATAATTTTCGACGTTGCCCCCCAAACTTTATTTCCGGCGAATATTCCTTTTAGATTCCATCGGCGGGCAGTTGGGGGGCAAAGTGAAAGAATCTTATAGTTTGGGGGGTAAAGTACAAAAAATCTTATAGTTTGGGGGGCAAATTAAAATAATATAAATATTAAATTTTTGTTTTAAAATTTTATATTTGGAAAAGATATATAATTTTTATCTTATACTCACACACACACAAAGTTGTCAATACAATTCCAAATTAAAAAAAAAAACATAAATTTCAATTAATATTTATAATTTTCTAAATATAAATATTGTCAATACATCTTTAATATTATTAATTATTAAACACATGACTAAGTATTATGTAAATTATTATAATACAAAAAATAAATTATCATTCAATATTATTATTTGTATAAAAAGTGTGATTAAATACTATATTAATCACGAGTACATTAATTATTATATAAGATTATAATTATCGAATGATTAATATAATTAAATCTTATAATATCAAGATTTTAATTATATTAATCATTCGATAATTATAATCTTATATAATAATGTACTCATGATTAATATAGTATTTAATCACACTTTTTATACAAATAATAATATCGAATGATAATTTTATTTTTCGTATCATAATATTATAATGCATATACGAAATGCACCTTTATTTTATTTTGTTCAATCATAATACATAATAATATATTATTATGTTACTTAGCCTAATAATTTACATAATACTTAGTCATGTGTTTCATATTTAATAATATAAAAGATGTATTGACAATATTTATATTTAGAAGATTATAAATATTAATTGAAAATTTATGGGTTTTTTTTTTAAATTGGAATTGTATTGACAACTTTGTGTGTGTGTGAGTATAAGATAAAAATTATATATTTTTTTCAAATATAAAATTTTAAAACAAAAATTTAATATTTATATTATTTTAATTTGCCCCCAAACTATAAGATTTTTTGCACTTTACCCCCCAAACTATAAGATTCTTTCACTTTTACTCCCAACTGGCCCGCCGATGGAATTTAGAAGAAATATTCCGTCGAAAATAAAGATTGGGGGCCAACGTCGAAAATTATTGTACTTCAGGGGGCAAAGTGGAATAAAAAATATTTTGGATGGCAAAGTGAGAAAAACTGCATACATTTGGGGGGTAAAAAAAAATTAGCCCAAAATTATATATATATATATATATATATATATATATATATATATATATATATATATAATATAATTTTTCCAAATAATAATTTT
>BMAC01000193.1:791380-828650 GCA_014905375.1 Phtheirospermum japonicum
ACTTTTTTTTTTTTTTTATGAATTGGCCAACTTAGCAGATGTGGTTTGATGATGGCCAATGTCACGTACCTTTTCTGAAATGTGGACAATATAATGGACCAAAATAAATTTCTTTCTCAGGTCTTTTTCTTCAATTAATGTTTAAAATTAAAGAAAAATGATAAGAAAGTATTGAATCAAACCACGTCAGCAAAAAAGCCCGAGTCGGAGATAATTTGTACCTTTTTTGATAATTTTACCAACTTAGTGTAGCTATTGGGTCCAAAAAAGCTTGATTGGGGCATTTTTCTGACGTGGCGTTATTCTATATTTTCTTATCATTTTTCTTTATATTTAAAAATTAAATTGAAGACAAGATTTTATTTTCCCTTCATTATTTTTCGTTGAATCAAATTAATATATTTTATTAAATAAAAAATTTAAAAATAAACCAGTGATAAATAAAAAAATATAAGTAGATCTTACAAAATTATAAAATAAATATAAAAATTCATATAATTTTTATTATCAATATTTTAATTAATAAAGATTTAATAAAATTAGAATAAATATAAAAACATAAAATAAGTTTTAAAAAATTATTAAAAATATAGATATTTATATGAAAAAATCTACTTTTATTCATATCAAATTTTATGTATGTTTTATAATATTTATAATTTATTTTATGATTTCATATTTATATATAATTGAATTAGCTAATTTTTTTATTAATAATCATTTTCTAATATAAATTTTTATATTAATTTTATAATTTCTTAATATTTATTTTATATTTTTATATTTATCTCATATTTTTAATAATACTTTATTGATTCAAATTTTAGTAATTAGATTAAAGGAAAAATAAAAGAAAATAGAAGACAAAACATATTTGTAATGTTTATAATTATAGGAAACATGATATGAAAATTTAACACCACTCCACCTCAGCAAAAATCTCGACCAAACTTCTTTTGAACATTTTTTGATCAATTGACCAACTTAGTGGATGTGGTTTGACGATGACCAATGTCACGTACCTTTCCAAGAATGTGACCAGTATAATGGATCAAAATGAATTTCTTTCTTAGGTTTTTTCTTTAATTAATGTTTAAAATTAAAGAAAAATGATAAGAAAGTATTGAATCACGCCACGTCAGCAAAAAAACCCGATTGGGATAATTCTGTAATTTTTTTGATAATTTTACCAATTTAGTGTAAGTGTTTTGATTATGGACAATATCATGAACTTTTCTTGGAAAGTGAACATTATAATGGAAAAAAAAAATCAATTTCCTCCCAAAGATACAAACAAGCTTGCAATCCCTTTCTCACATTAACTCATAAATTCACTGCCTCATTCTTACAAGTAAGAGCCAGCCAACAAAGTACTATAAAATAAAGAAAGAAAAAGTTGTAGTTTCTAGTCATGGCGGATTGACAACTTGATTTACTGTCCTCAAATGTATGGCCATCTTCCCACGGATACAAAGATCATAAATAGGACAAAAGTTTTAAGAACTTCAATGTTGGAAAATATAATTTTTAAATGCTATCATTCAAATTGGGTTTATAAAAATATAGATTGCTCTTGTGGGTTTAACTGGAAACATGCAAATGTCAAAGCTACAAAAGATAACTTGTACGTTTTAATCATACATGTTTAGGCATTGGAAAGAACTCTTGCATTGAGACTATACATATATAGGTTCTGAAAAGAACCGCCCTTGTTACTTTAATTTATTTATATAATTATTTGTTTGTTTATTAATATTGTTGCTAATATAATGAAGCAAATCTTTTGGACACCAAAAGGTAGGATACGGTTCATATAATGCAACTACACGAAGTAAATGACAAAATCTTGTTGTTTCGTTTGGGTTATAGGATTTTGTGTGGCGTGTATTACGAATTTGAGCCCGCTACTATTTCAACTTGTATGCCCAAGATGCAAAAGTAAGAAAACGAGGGTTTATTTATCGATCAAAAGACGAAAGGGTTAAGGGGATGTTATAATAATCGGTTCTGGCCCACATCAAATTAATGAGTAGCGAACAACCAAAAAACACTTCTATTTTTGGTGAATGGCCATAGAGCTCCTTCTTCCAATATTTTTAAATGAAGGGTATTTTGTGTATTCAACTTTTTTATCCTAACTTGTCCATAATCCAATCAAATAGTTTTTATCCAAAACACAGTGATAACCACAATCCCATTAAATTTTAATTATATATTATACAAGAATGTGGCTGAAAATAGTGTTTTCATTTTAAGTTTGATTTTTTCTTTTTTGGTTATTTTGAAAATACTTCAATGTTATTGCTTTTCACTTACACTCAACTTTTTTATTCTATTAATCATTCGGTCATAAATTATTAATACACAATTATTTATAAATTTATCTTTCCCTCATTGGCACAACTATAACTACCAATCATTATTTTACTATTTTTATATGAAATTAATTTCAATCATTAAATTTTCACCCCATAATCATTCATAATTCTAAATTTTCACTTTTTTTTATCAAAGAATTAATCATTACTTCCTTTCATTTCCATTATTTAAAATATAATTTTTCATTATTTGAAATATAAAAGCATATGCAGTTTCACTCTGTAATTCTCCGTCCCCACTAATCCAATCTACCTTTAATAATGTTGACTACGATACCTTCACGGTACCATGTCCCCACCGCTCGTGTATTTATATCCGTCCATCTTTTAATATTTATACCCTTATTAAATTGATCCAATGGTTATAAATAGGTGAGGAATTGTGCATTTACGGCACCGAAGAACTTCCCAATAATGTTATTGACAAACTCAACACAGAGTATAGATATGGTCATTAGTGCCCATTTCATCAACAGGCAAACAAGTAGACTTGCGCTACGAATTTTTATTTTATTTATTTACAACATAAATAATACTATCGATCCAAATTAGTAGTACATCGAGGAGCACAAATATGAATAAGGGAACTTAATTACATTTACTTTAAAAAATAAAACATTTTTAAAATAGTGAGATTTTCAAGGGTATAATTATGTAAGAGTATAACTAATTTAGGAAAAATTTTCAAATAGTCCTTCAAGTGGAGGTGCATTTGTCAGTTAGTCATACATCCAATTTTAAATTAAATAATCCCTATTTTTTGTCAAATAGTCCAAAACTGTGATATGATTATACCATCTTACCCTTACTATGAAAAACTAATAAAAATAAATAAATAATAATAATTGGGGAAGCAGGTGGCTGCCGCCTACACCTGCGGCTGCTTGAAAATTTTCCGGCCGCCGGAATTCTTTTTTTCCAACCGCCTTTTTTTTGGCGAGTTTTTTTATTCGCTCAAAAAAATTCTTGTTGTATGTGTGAATTTCTTACTATATGTCCATGAAGTCAGTATAATTTCTTTCAACCCAAATAATTTCTTACTATGTGTCCGAATTTCTTACTATATATGTCCAAATATTTTTTACTTAATGTTCAAAATACTTCCGATCACCGAAAATACTTCTTACTGTATGTCCGAATTTCTTACTATATTTACAAATATATTTTCAATCACTGAAAATATTTCTTACTATATGTCCGAATTTCTTACTATATGTACACATATTTCTATTTAATGTCCAAGATTCATATTTGACGACAAAAAGTATTTTACTTGATTACAAAAATTTCTTACTTGATGTGCAAATATTGTTATGCATTTTTACTTATTATACACTACTTTGGCCCAACAAAAAAATATAATTTTTTGCTTAATAGCAAATTATTATTATGTATTTCTTATTTAATACAACTATGTATTACTTTATAGTAAATTTTTGAACTTTATGTTCGAAAAGGTAAGAAAGTTTCTTACTTTATATCCTATAGGTAAGAAAGTTTGTTATTTTATGTTCGAAAAAGTAAGAGAAATTCTTATTTTATAGTGAAACTTCTTACTTTATGTTCAAAAAAATAAGGAAATATATTACTTTATAGTGAAAATTTTATACTTTATATGTGAAAATGTAAAAGAATTCTTACTAAGAATTTATTAATCTATAGTGAGATTTCTTACTCTATGTTTGTGGGGAAAGAAAATAATAAAAAAAACTCGCCGAAAATTTTTCGGGCAGCTGCGGCGGGTGGGCCGGGGGGGAGTGGTGTAATATTATTTTTAATAGGAGTAATCTTATAATTATATGTTATGTCAGATTATTTGATGTTTTTTTATAATTAATTGGAGTATTTGACAAAAATATTTTTTCATACATAATATTTGACAATTGCTTATTTAATTTATTGTGCATCGCTTTGTGTCTGTGTACAACATACTTTTAAGTCCCTAAGTGACACATGGAGAGCTTGATTGATTAGCTGATAATGATTGGTACTTAATAGGTGATTATTAATTATAAATTACTATTTCTTATATTATCTTATTGAAAATTAAATTACTAATATAAATATAATTAACAAATGAAAAACATAAAAAATAAGAAAATAGATAATAATAATAAGAAATATTATAATAATAAATAAAGACATCCTAAAAAATATAAAATATAAATTACAAAATATATAAATAATGATAACAAAATAATTTTATTAGTAAATAAAAAATCTCTTATGTATAAAAAATAATATTCTTGCAAAACTTTAAGATGATACGTTAGCCCATATAAGAAAATATATTGTATAAAGAATTGGATGATTTCGCGATTCGCTGCCAAACTTATTAGAACAAGATTTTGAGTCGCGTATGTCTACCATTTCACTACCAAGGTATCTTGAAAGTGCATCCTATTTCATGAACATAATATCTATTTAGTGTGATGTATGAACTATTCGACAAATGAGAAATGATTTTATTTTCAGTTACCTGAGTAGAAAAAGTTATGATCACTAGTAAAAAAAAAAGGCTATATAGAGTAACTTTCTAAAAGGAGTCTCTCAGCTACCTTCTAGAAGTCATCCGGTGGCATTTTTATACTAAAACGGGTAAGAAAACGTAGACTAGCCATATTTTAAAATACATATACATATACATATACATATATATATATATATATATATATATATATTGTAAACCTAGTATATTAAGTTTTAGAAGGTATATTGTAAATATCTTCGAGGAGGTACTAATCTATTATACCTTATAGAAACTAATAAGTTTTAGTTTTTAAAATAAAAAATCGAGCAACTTTGCCCTAATTTCCGTCCCATACATCTTCCTTCTTCCTTTCACCTCCACCCACTGATTTCTTCTTACGTTCACCGTCCGATTTCAGCTGTCATTCCTCGAAGTCATTATCGTTGTCCGAAACGAAGGCTTTAACGTCTGATCTGGATTTTGATCCAGCGATGCTCGGATGGACACCCGTCGATCTATTCGAGTACCTCAAGACAAAGAATCTCTGATTCTACATTTAGAATATGATGGAAAATCAATTATTTTGGTGTTTTTGTTGGCATCTGCTTTCATTTCAATTTTGTTTTAGTTTCCTTTACTACTTTCTAGAACGAATCTCTTATAACCTGTATGAAAAGTAAAGTTTATAGAAGAGGTTCTAAGAGGTTTGTTATGAAAATTTAAGTATCTAAGATGGGTCCTAAAGGATTCGTTATAAAACTAAGTTTTGATGTTCTAAAATCTTTGCTTTCTATAACAGGTTTATGGAAATTCGTTCTATATACCCACTTTCTAAAACGGTTCAATGGGTAATTGACCCAAAATACCAATTTTTCGAATGTATTAAATATACTTTCTAGAACGGGGGGTGTCAACCGTTCTACAAAATTGAACTTTCCAGAATGGCTCAATCTTGAAGGGGTCCATAACCATTCGAGATTCTATTTTACCCATTCTCGAATGTCATTTCTGCACAAATGGATATGTAGTTTTTCCAAACATGTGCTTATTAACACAATAAGATGTTAATAGTTTATTGAAAATCTTTACTAAACAGCATAAATTGCTAATTAAATTGGAATAAACTATAAGTTCTTATAAAAATCTCAACCATACAGACTGAAGTTAAGAAAACTCATCCTTCTAACTTTAATCCCATTTTCATTAATTAATTTGGCATAACTTGTATCAATATGCCATAGCATAAACATGATCTAATTAACTAAGGGGCAAAACCTCTCTATCTTTAAAGGAATGAAAAAAATCATTAATTTAGTTGCAACCACAAATTCCTTTGATGCGACCAAAAAGATTGGTGCTTCAAGAATAGGGGTACTAACCTCAAATCTGAGATCAACGACCTGAATAACTTCAAATCACGCTACAACGACCTGATTGATCTTCAAGAGCCTCCTGGCAACCTGATCGATCCTGCAATAAAACACCTCAGCCAAGACGGTGGACGGCCCTGGCAAAGGTCCTCCGATGCTTAAGTCAGAAAGTGCGAGAGATATTTCGAGTGCTCAAATCGTGATAATCAACTTAAACTAAAAGTGAGGCTTGAACCCCTTTATATTGACAAGAGAAGTATTCCCCAAGATAGGGTTACCTTCTCCCACTATAATTCCATAAATACCATGACTGACTTAGAATTAGGCTTTCTCCTATATTACCAGAATAGGCCTGGGCCTATGATTCTTTTAATATAGTTCGCCGATACCCCATAATACCATCTATGTTAGCCCGTTCGGGCCCAACAATTACAAAGCCCAATACCCAGCGCCGAGCTAGTTAAACCATAAGAGGTCTCTACCCTATATGAGAGCTAGCCACTCCCATATTCCAGGTCGCTACTCTATAAAACAGCTCACCCACCTCTTAGAAGGAATGCTCCTTCCGAGAAATGAGGTCACTTACCATAAATACCGGCATACATCTTGCATGAATATTTAGTGTCGTATCAGCTAGTCCCCCATATACTGCCTAATTGAGGTACGGATCAGGTATAATATGTAAAAATTAAGAAGAGTACAACAACCATAAACCACATTAAAAACTTAATCATAAATCATAAAACCTTAATAAATCACCCTATTTAGATTACCAAGACATTATACCATAACTCACGATAACCCAGCCCACAATACCGAGCCATACCATTACTCACCCAATAAGAACTCGCCACATGAAATCGCAACCTCCGAGAGATCAGCTCGCTCAACCCCCACGAATAATGCTCCTCCCAAAAGAAGAGGTCACTTATAAGTCTCCATATTTCATGTTCACCGACCCAAGATATCCATCGACCTGAAATCATAAAAACCATCCTTCCTTGTCCTACAGTCGTACGCAGGCACAATAACCTAAAAATATAATCATGCTTTTTCAATAAGTCAAAACACGCCTTCCTCTGCCTATCACATCTCTTTCAAGATCATTAAATGCTCCTGACAGCATGTCAGACACGTGTCATCTCCCCATTTTCTCGAAATATATTAAACATACTGGGCCAAAAATGAAATGCCCAAAACATTCCTAAAATAATCCCACCAACTTCCCGCCTTTCAAGAAACACCTTTCTGTCCCTTCAGCTTTCCACTTTACGCCGCCCCTAAAAATACTCCATCTCCCTCATTTGTCTCACCTTATTCATAAATATCGAGCAAAACACCATTGTTCTCTGCAACAAAACTCACTTTCGCACAAAATTCTGTATGAATTCCACAATGCTTCCAGCATTCACACCAAAATCGACAACATAAAAAATGGGTAAGTCCCCTGAACCTCTTCGTGACAGTAATTGATTTTAATTTTATTATGCCATTATTGAGTCTGCTAAGTGTATTTTCGCGTTCCCACCCCCACCCCCCCTTTTGTTTTGGTTGATGATGAATCCAACATCCTCCACTCCCAATTCTCAAAACCCAGACCTTTCCCTCGATTCCGATCCTATTGAAAATTATATTTTAAAAAGAAGAAGAAAACAACCCTCTTCACCATAGCCGGGCCTATACGATGAACCAGAAGGTGATGTCAGTTGGCCCGAGCTTGAGGCCCAAATTAGGGCTTACATTGAGGCCAAAGCCTTAGCTGAGAACATGCCCGAAGACCCTACAACCGAACCTCAAAATGAAATCATCCCGGAGGGCATTCCTCTTATTGTACCCAACATACCTTCCACACTCCAATCCGAACATTTTCTTGAAAATCCCGTAACAATGGCATCTCCTTCCGCTGTTGCCGACCTGCTTCCCCTACCCCAAGCCACTAGAGTAGTTAAAGATAACAGGCTGCTACCAGATCGGGAAAATTTTGAAGAGTTCAAGATAGCTCTCAATCTCCCTGATACTGCTGCGATAGTCAAACAACTATCTTACAAACTGATCCCAACCATCCTCCACCGGACCACATTGTATTTTTTGATGAACTCCTAAAAGTAGGTTTTAGGTTTCCTGCCTATTGGTTTTTTATATCTACTGCCAATAAATTTAAAGTTCCTCTCCTTTAACTTACCCCCAATTTAATAAGGTTCATGGCGGGATATGTAATCTTGAGTGAATACTACCATGTCCAGCTTAATCCAAGTTTTTTCCACTTCTGTTTTCAAGTAAAATATCAAAAAAATTCATTTTATTTTTCAGCCCGCCTCGGGAAACCTCGCTTCTTGGTGAATCCTTCATCAAAAGTGCCCGATTGGCGGAAAAATTTCTTCTTTATCCATAACACTGAAACCTGGCCTTTCAACACTGACCTGTAATACCATACCCCAAAACAAGACAATCCTTACCTCAAAATCACGACCCATGCTCTACCAACAATATACTGACCATCTCGCTGAATGGAGCAAATGCCCATTCGACGTTATTCAGCTCACCAGGTGGGAAAAGATATTTTCTTTCGTAGGTCTTGAATCACGAATTATTGAACAGGATTTGGCCCTGACCAGATCAGAATTCGGTAGGTCTCCTTAGTTATGAGTTTACGCATATTTTACACTATCAACAATACAACCTGAGGCTCCCATGCATCTCCCTTTGCAGAAGACTTCATCGGAACCTGCATCTCATCGAGCTTGGAAGGTGCTACTATGGTAACTGACCAGAGCCCCGCAATCACGTCAGTGCCTTGACCTCCTATTTTCAATGTGGATGAAGAAGTAGAGATCGCCCTGAAGGCGAGAGATGACCTTGAGGAGGTCGCGGATGCTGAAGAACGCCTACCACTCACGTCCATCCTCTTCAAATGGAAAAGGACCAGCCAAGGTCGCACCTCTCCAAAATCAACGCCCCAGCTCCAAAATGTCGGCGCCTTCGCAAAACCCATGGTGCAACCACATCGGGCTCTCCTGATTGAAGAAGGAGCTGGCTCAATGTGAGGATGAGGAGAAAATCACAGTTGTACTTGAAGAGCGCATCACGTCCCAGGTAATTCTTCTTAACTTCAGCTTTCTTTAATATGATACAACCGTCCGCTTACACCATCTTCAATTAAAGCTGAAACATTTGCTCTCAACTCTGTCCACCTAACTGCGGACTCGGTCCATTGAGAGCGATCTCTAGAAGACTTGTGACGAGCTAGTAGCCCAATCGAAATAGCAAACCCAGCAGTTATCTCTAACTCAAGGGGAGCTAGACAAAGCTCTTCAACAACTGGCTGCATGCGAAGAGGAAATAAACATCCTGAAGAGCCAGGTGGACAGTGTAAAGGACGAGGCAGCCCGAGCAGCCAACGAGTTCAAAGATCAGATACACAAGCTGGATGTGGTGGTGTAGACAAAGGATAAGAAGATCCACGACGTCGGCCGGATAGTTCGTGAACAGGGCATTGCTGAAGGCCGCCGCATCTTCCTGTTGAGAGAAGTGGGCAAGAGGTTTATAAACGCCTATCGAGAGGAGCTGCTGTCAGCCTACAAGAACTCATCCGTATACTTCGTCAGGATGGCTAAAGGCAGCAGGGAGTGGGTCCAGAAAGTTACGGATAAAATCAAGACCCAGCTCGCAGCTATGGGCGTCTCCTTCGAGCCGGATGTGAAGGCTCTTATAAACTACCTCCCCATTTCTCTTTTTGGAAGGGCAATGTGAAGCAACCTGTGGACGGAAAGTGGTGGTTGTCCTGCCTGGGAAGAGCTGTGCGACGAGCCAAGGTCGCTGCCGAGCTAGAGACGCCTCTTGAAGATTTTGTACCGGGCAGCAGTACCGCTTGACTTTTGTAACTTCAAACTCGTAATGGCCATGTATGAACAATTTTTTTCTTTATGTTTATTATATGTCAACCTGTTACAACAATCATCCAAACAATACCAACAATCTATGTTTTTAACCATGTAAATCAAACCCAAAAATAACAGACTCCAAAAAACCCAACATCCACATAACTCGCAAGTAATATAACCATAACCTGTGATCAAAACCTCCATATGCAAAACCACAACTTTAAATTAGGTCGCCTATAACATGTAAATCAAACATGTTCATATTTAAACCAAGAACCTAACAAGTTATATAACCATAATATAATCAATCAAAGCTCTGAGAACCAGGATCCAGTCCTTGTAAAAGAACGTATAAGTCAAATATGTTCACCTAGTAAGACACGATATGTAAGTTAAGCATACCCTTCCCGAAAGCGACCTCAAGTATGTAAATCATACATACTTAAAATCACCAAAATATGTTCCTTACTCCACCATTCATAAAATCATAAAAAGCTGTAAAATGCTTCCAAAATTTTATTTATGGTAAATAAGCATCCGCCCCGGAGGGTACAATAGTGAATTTCTGCCCCGAAGGGTAATAAAACAACCATCCGCCCCGACGGGTAATAAAACAACTATCCGCCGCGAAGGGTAATAAAACAACCATTCGCCCTGAAGGGTACATAAGTCAGCAGCCGACTTCATAGATACTCCTTTTAGGCGTAATACTTCTTCAGATGACAAATATTCCAACTTATTAGTAGAGCTTTCCCTTGAGCATTTTTGAGTATGTATGCTCCCCCACGTAACACCTTGATCACCTTGAACGGCCCAATCTAGTTTGGATCTAGCTTTCTAGTATTATGTATTACATCAGCTCGCCTCCACACTAGGTCAGCGACGTGAAAATCTCAATGTCTCACGCATTTATTAAAAGATGCCTGGATTTTCTGTTTGTAACGTTCTACCCGGGCCACAACCTTGTCTCTTATTTCCTCGATCGTCTCGATTGCTCCTCTTGCTAGCCTTTCATTCTCTTCCACATTAAACGTTGACAAACATTGTGAGCCCCCCACGATTTTAGCTGGGATGACATCTTCCATTCCATAAACCAAGCTAAACGGCGACTCCCCTGTAGAGGTTCAGGTAGTCATTCGGTAAGCCCTTGAGACCAATGCGAGATCTTCTTCCCAAAGTCCTCCTACTTTTTCCAGCCGCAACTTAATTCCCTACACAATAATGCGGTTAGTAACCTCGACCTGTCTATTAGCCCGGGGATGCACCACAGAAGCAAAATGTTGCTTCATCCCCATCTCTTTGCACCAATCCTGGATTTTCTGCCCATTGAAATGGGTTCCATTATCTGAAACTATCACTCATGGGAAACCAAACCTGCAAAAAATATTATTATAAATAAAATCCATCATGTCCTGCTCACTTATGCCCGTGACCGCCTTAGCTTCCACCCATTTCGTAAAATAATCAACCGCCACCACTAGGTTTTGTTTATTGCCCGGTTTTTTTGGAAAATGACCCACAATATCGATTCCCCACTGTGCGAAGGGACAAGGCGAGCTCATAACCATCATGTCTTCGGCTGGTATATGAATGACTGGTGCGTGCATCTAACACTTTTTACAAGTTCTAACCAGGTCGCCCGCCATACCTTTCATTCCTGGCCAAAAGAAACCAGCCCACAATGTTATCCCTACCAGCACCCTGCTCTTTGCGTGATCACCACAGTACTCCTCATGTATTTCTTTTAACACCTCCAATACCTCCTCCTTAGCCAAGCATTTTAAAAAGGGTCCAAAACGCGACCTTTTGTACAATTCTTCATTTATAACAAAAAATTGAGCTGTTGTTCTAGCTTCTTCTGTTGACAACTGTATCTCACCTTCCTTCACCTTAATGAGGACCTCCCAAATTGGTGTACACCAATCGTCTTTTATTTCTATCTCCATCACTTCCTTTTCTTTACCCACGCTATTATGACTTAACTCCATCAGTGTAATCTTTATGGTGTCACAAGTCCCCAGCACACCCAGAATCCGAGCGAGCTGATCATTTCGAGTATTATCAGCCTGCGGTAAATGTTCCAGCTTAAATTCTTCAAAACGCACAACCTCTTCTTGTAGCTTTTGTAAATACACATACATACGTTCTTCTTTTGCCTCAAAAGACCCATCAAATTCACGGGCTACCAGTTGAGAATCTGTATATGCTCTCACTTTCCTTGCTCCCAGGTCGCTTGCCATTTTAACACCCTGTATCACCGCCTCATACTCTGCTTCATTATTAGATGCCTTGTACCTCAATTTGATTGCAAACTCCGAACTCTCCCCTTCCAGGCTAGTCAAAATAATCCCTAATCCAGCTCCCGATACCATAGTTGATCCATCGGTATACAATAGCCATGCCTTTGTCTCGCCACCTGTTTCAGATGGATACGCCATCTCCTGCAAGAAATCTGCCAATACTTGTGATTTGATGGCTGTCCGAGGTTCGTACACCACGTCGTATTTACTCAATTCCACCGCCCACTTCACCAGCCTTCCAGACACGTTTGGATTACTCAGAACCTTCTTGAAGGCCAGGTTAGTACGTACCCTCACCTTGTGGCTTAAGAAATATGGTCGCAACTTCCTTGCTGCTGAGATTAGCGCAAAACCTCCTTTCTCCAACTCATAATAATTCAGCTCAGCACCCCTTAGCATCCTACTAATATAATAAATAGGTTTCTACGTACCTGCACCTTCCCTGATGAGCACTGAAATCACCGCGACCTCCCCGACCGATATATACAAAATCATATCTTCCCCCGGCATTGGCTTAGGTAACAGTGGGATCTCCGCTAAGTACTCCTTTAGCTTATCAAATGCTTTCGCTGCCTCCTTTATCCATTCGAACTTGGATCCTTTCCTGAGTGCCTTGAAAAATGGGACACCCTTCTCTGCCGACCTGGAAATAAAGAGATTAAGACCTACAATCCGACCTTTAAGCACCTGCACCTCATGCACCGTTCGAGGATGTGGCATCTCCAAAACAACCAGCACCTTCTCAGGGTTGACCTCGATACCTCTCTCTGTCACCATATATCCCAAATATTTCCCGGATTGCACACCAAACGCACACTTCTTTGGATTGAGTTTCATTTCATATTGTCTAAGTATAACAAAAGTTTTTTGCAAGTCCTCCACATGTGACTTTGCTTTCTTGCTCTTCACCAACATATCGTCAACATACACCTCCATAATGGACTCTAAGAGTTCCTTGAACATTCTATCCACTAGCCTTTGATAGGTCGCCCCTGCATTCTTTAGACCAAATAAAGGCATAGACACAAAACAGTATGTTCCCGTTAAGGTGACAAAACTCACCTTAGATTGATCCTCCTTCGCCAATGGTATTTAGTGATACCCTTGTGAAGCATCCATCATGCTTAATAGCTCGCACCCCGAGGTTGAATCTACCAGTTGATCAATTCACGGTAGCAGATAATGATCCTTCGGGCATGCTTTATTTAGGTCGCGAAAATCCACACACACCCTCCACTTCTGCCCTGGTTTAGGTACCATTACAACATTACATAAGAGTTCTGGAATTTGGATTTCCCGAATGTGGCCTCGCTTCAACAGCTTCTGCACCTCCTCCTCAATTATTTTGTCTAGTTCAGGCCCAAAATTCCTTCTTTTCCGTTTGACCGATCTCGCCTCTGGATCCGCATTCAAATGATGTTGCGCGACCTCCGGGGATACCCCTATCAATTCTCCATCCCCAAAAGCGAAGACATCTCGAAATTCTCTCAGTAATTTTATCAGTTCTTCCTTTAATGTTTCTGTCATTAGGGTTCCAGTCTCCATCGTATACTCTGGGCGACCTTCATCCAATGAAATCCCCATTAATTCTTCATGTGGCCGAATAGAGTTTTCTTGTTTTTTTCATCTTTTTTGCACTAAGTATACCCTCTTGGACTTCTTCACCCCTTTCTCGTTTGTTCTCACTCAAGCCTATCCTGACTTTCATCTGATAACATGACCTAGCGACCTGCTGCTCGGATATGACCTCCCTTACCTTATATCCCACAGGATACTTTATGCTCATATGGCATGTAGATGTTACCGCCTGGAGTGCATTAAGAGCAGGTCGTCCTAATATTTCATTATACGCCAATATCCCATGAACAATTAAAAATTTCAAATCCTTTTTTGCTTGCAATTCGCCTCTTCCTAACACCACTGAAAGTGTCAGCTCCAACTTCGTAATCACTTGTGCCCCATTAAAGGCGTATTCACAGGTTGCACCCTCACCTCCAGTTTCATTTTCTCCAGGAAATCCGTGTATATTATATTAACGGAACTCCCATTTCAAAAAAATTCTCCCGACCTCATATCCCGCTATCTCCGCTTCAGTTACCGGCGCATCATTATGATCCTCCTGCAGCCCGCGTCGCTCATCAAGACCAAAAGAGATGATAGGTCCTGCCCTCTGTGGTCGCCTACTTATATTGGCGACCTCCCATGGTCCAGGTCGGGCTGATTTGACGTGCTTCTTTCATGCACTATTAGTATCACCATCCGTTGGCCCTCCCAAAATCATGGCCCTCCATTAATTCCTTCTTGGCCCCTCCTGTCTCTGATTTCCTTGTTGTGGCTGTCTCCCGGTCTGATTTTGAGGTGGATCCCTTGGAGGTGGTGGGGGCAATGGCTGCCTTTGTTCTCGCGGTTCTCTATCTTTGTATACGACCTCCTTTAAATGTCCAGCCTTTATAAGTCTTTCAATCTCCTCCTTAAGATGCCTGCGTTTCTCTGTGGAATGACCATAATTATTATGGAACAGGCAAAACAAATCTGACTTGGGATTAGTAGGGAGCTGCGCGCGATTTCCCGGTCACTTTATGTCATTAGGTATCAAACGCTCCATGATGGTGAACACCTTAGCCTGATGATAGACCAAAGGCGTGAAATCTTCATCTCTCCAGTTTCTTGTATCTAATTTAGGTTCTACTCTTCCCCCGAAACCCGGAGTTAGGAGCCCGCGTACTACCCGCCTAGGTTCCCTTCTGAATTCCGACCTCTTCGACATACTGCCTCCGGTCACCGCGACCTCCACCCTGAATCGTAAACGATGCTCCTCCTCAGCTTCCTCCACCTGTATATATTTATTACATCTCTCTAAAATCTCATCGTATGTGCGCGCCGCTTTTTTAACTAGAGATTTGCGTAAATCCTTCCTCATTAACCCTTGATGTAATGCCCCTGCCTTCATGTCATCTGTAGCGGTGGGTACCTATAATGTGGCATTAGTGAACCTATTGACGTACTGCTTCAAGCTTTTATCTGGTCACTGCACCATTGCAAAAAGTGACTATGCAGTCTTTGTATTTTGCTTCACGCTAGAAAATTTCTTTAAAAAGGCCACTCGCAACACCCGAAAGATAGTAATTTTTCCCTTCGCCAATTGGTGAAACCAGCTTTGTGCGATTCCTCTTAAGGTAGATACAAAAGCCCAGCATGCCACAACATCAGTATACCCATGCAAGATCATCTCATTCTCAAAGAGTTGTATGTGTTCGATTGGACCAGTCGCCCCACGATATTGGAATTACAATGTTTTATACCCCTTAGGTAACACAGCCTGCAATATGTCATCCGAGAAAGGATGTCTCTTCTCCTCGTCAAGTTCTTCTCCCGCCATTTGCTTTTGTAGAGTTAGCAGTGCCTCTTGCATATCCCTGAACGCCTTATTTCCTGGCCCGACCTCATTTTCCCCCTTCTCTTTATGATACCGACCTCGGCCTTTTTTGAGATCTTTCCCTGGACTCCGTATCCGTGCTTGAGCCTTCTGTTTCACTTTCACTAATATGCTTACCATATCGCCAACCTCGATGTTTATAGTGTTTTCGCCCTACTCTTAACTTCTTCCCTTTCTTATATTTATACTTCTGGGTGCGGGACTCTGAAGACGAGATGGAGCTAGAAGAATCTACATATTTTCGCTTGCTTGAGCTCCCACTATTCCCGCAAGACGATCTCCATGAAAGAGATCCTCCACTTCGTTTTTGATTTTCTGTTATTGATTTTTTCGCGTGTCTATCGTCCGATTTACCAGCTTTCTCTTTTACAATACCCTACTCGCCTATTAGGTATTTGTTTAGATCTTCTTATTTTCAGAGGTATAAACTCCATAAGACCTTCCAAGAACCCTTTATTGATTTGAGAAGGCTTGTGTTTAGGCAAATATTTACACTCCTTTGTCCCTATACAAACAGCCTTTTGCGCAATAACCTCCGTAGTTTCACTTGCTACTCCTCTTTAGGTCCCTTTCCTTTCTGTTTTTCTGGTGAGGGTGGTGGCGTGCCAACCAGATTCTGAAACGTTGGTTCTCCTAGGGGTGCCATTGGAGGTGTTAGTCCGCCTTTAATCTGCTCTCCTTTATCGATATCCTTGTTATTTTTCTTTAATTTGCTGGATCTAGGACCGAAATCCAGGGTCCTGGGTGGCATGTTTCTTTCCTTCATACTGTGTTTTTGAATTTTCTCAAGTCTTTCGCCCAAGGACTCGTTGTCCCTCTTTCCCACAGACGGTGCCACTTGATGCGACCAAAAAGATTGATGTTTCAAGAATAGGGGTACTAACCTCAGATTTGAGATCAACGACCTGAATAATTTCAAATCACGCTGTAGCGACCTGATTGATCTCCAAGAGCCTCCTGGCGACCTGATCGATCCTGCAAAACAATACCTCAGCCAAGGCGGTGGACGGCCCCGACGAAGGTCCTCCGATGTTTAAGTTAGAAAGTGCGAGAGATATTTTGAGTGCTCAAATCGTGATAATCAACTTAAACTAAAAGTGAGGCCCAAACCCTTTTATATAGAAAAGAGAAGTATTCCCAAATTAGGGTTACCTTCTCCCACTATAATTCCATAAATACCATGACCGACTTAGAATTAGGATTTCTCCTTTATGCTAAGTTCCCATAAATAATAGATCTCTTGCTTAAATTATTAGAATAGGCTTGGGCCTGTGATTCTTTGTAATATAGTTCGCCGGGCCCCCACATTACCATCCATGTTAGCCCGTTCGGGCCCAACAATTACAAATCCCAACACCCAGCGCCGTGCTAGTTAAACCATAAGAGATCGCTACCCTAAATGAGAGCTAGCCACTCCCATATTACAGGTCGCTACTCTATAAAATAGCTCACCCACCTCTTAGAAGGAATGCTCCTTTCGAGAAATGAGGTCACTTACCATAAATATCGACATATAGTTTGCATGAATATTTAGTGTCGTATTACCCTTGTTCCATTCGATCCTTTAGTTACCATCTTTCGATATAATAAATGATCAATATCTTATTTAAAAGATATCATTATTGTATGTGATGAGGGATAAATATGTCATTTTACATATGGATGTGTGACGCTATGAGATTTGGACACGTGCACCATTAAATTAAAAGCCGACCAATGGACGCAGAGTGGACTGGACCTTCGTATCACCTTTGCTTACTCAAAGGCTGACCCAACCTCTTTATCACCTCTGCCACCTCAAAGGCCCAGTTGGACAGAGCACTGTCACCCTTGTCACAAGACCCAATTACGGGATGACTCCTTTGCCAAGTTAGGCTACCAAGGTCTCCTTTACCTATAAAAGGCAGACCTTGGCCAGGTAAAACGGGATGACCTCTAACTCACAAAAAACTCAACTCTAACTTAGGTATCGGAGTATCTACCCCTAGGGACGACCCCAGGGCTCTTTTTTGCAGGCATCTGGAGAAGCGAAGGCAAAGGCCTCCCGTGTGCAGATTCAGGCAAAGGCTCGCGTGCGGATTGAAGCGAAGGCGAAGGTAAAGATCGCTCATGTGTCGATTCCAGACTGACGTCGAACCTCTAGTTCGCAATCCTTCGTAAAATTGTATCATCAGTATATGCTGCATTCTTCGAACAATTCTAATATATAAGAACTACAGAGTTATATATATGTTTTAAGTCACTTCTTATATTTGAGGTTGTTTGTATATATAAGTGGGGTGCAGATTGAATGTGCGCTTCAAGTTTTCTTTTTCTTAATGAAATTATAGTTTGAATTTGCATTTCCTTAAAAAAAAATAAAAAAGAAATAAAATAATGAGCATACTAAAATTGTACTTCCACCCGTTAAGAGCATCTTCAATGCATACTATGAATTGGGGGTGATGTGGCAAATAAATAGATGATTATGAATTAAATAGACGGTACAATCCAAGAGTAACTCTCCAATGGGACTTTCTATAATTTTATTAATTCTAATTACATGGTATTTATCTTATTTAGATTAAATAATAATATAATCAATCTACTCATAAATAGAATTACAAATATGAAGGCACGGCAAAAATCTTGGAGAAAAAAAAAGGAATTGATGAGTCATACTGTCTCACAGAGCCTCTACATGTAGAAAGAGCACCCCACATCTTCTATTTTTTTTAATGCCACGTTAGCTTAATATGATACCTCACATAATGCTCCTCTACATGTAGAAAGAGCACCCCACATCTTCTATTTTTTTTAATGCCACGTTAGCTTAATATCATACCTCACATAGTGCATTGGAGAAGTATTTTTAGTAGACATTGTCTATTTGCTGATGTGTCATATTTTTTTTCTCAATTCATAATATGCATTGGAGATGCTCTAAGAATAAATAAATAAATATTTAGGAAGTGTGACCTGAGTCCATGCTTCCATAGGAAACCATTAAAAAAAATAGGGTTTCGCTTAGGCCATCCATTGAATTAAGAAATGAATAAAAGTAATTAGAGTTTCACTTAAGGTTTTTATATAGCAAAATTATATAAATAATACATTTTAAAAATGAAATTGGCAAAATTGTGCATGTTTGGGCAGAATTTAAAAAAAAAAATACATTTTTATCGGAATTGGCAAAATAGTGCATATTGCTAACAAATTTAAAAAATAGACAGTCACCAATTCGGTTGGTGACTCTGACACTTTTCATTTGGTTTATTTGTTATGATATCCACGAAGAGAAAAACTAAAGATTGGATTCATTCTTTGTCGGAATCCTTTGCCCAAGATTTTTTTTTTTTTGTTCAAAACATATTAATTATCATTAGTTTATGGGTGGTGATTCTTAAGCATTTGTTTGATGAGGATAGCAATGAAAATAAGAATGATCATAATTTGTCCATTACATACTTCAAAACACCAAAGTCAACACACTCTAGCTTGATTTTTCATCCTACAAATGTTAAAATGAAAAGAAACAAACACAAAATTAACTTTTACATCATGGTCGTTCTACACCAACATACAAATCTACACATCTTATTCACTTTCTTTAGGGATGTTCATTCACCTTCTAAAAAAAGTATTTTCATTTTCATGAACAGAGACACTCCTTACACGTTGCCAAGGCTTATGATTTTACTTCCTTATTATAATAACGAGTTAGAAAAATGATAGATTTAAAATGCATGTAAATATTACAAATAGAGTGCAAAATTTACAGGTAAGAACTTATTCCTATAACATTGTAGTCTTTGAATAACAGTTTTAGACCTCTAATTCGAACCGTACTTATGATATGTATTAGTTCATTGAAATGCCTAAACTGTCCTTCAAGTTCACATATCTGTCGTTGACTTGGAGATGAGGGATATGTTGCATTTACGGCACCCTAATTATTTCCTACAATCAGTGAAGTTGCATTTTTATAAGTCAAACAAATGTGAAGTTGCATTTCTTATAATTAGACTATATATTAGGGGTAGATTTTAAATTATGAAATCTTAATATTGTCCTTTCCTGTCTTTGTGACTTTATCTATAGTTTTTTTTTTCTTTTTTCATCTTTCTTTTCTCTTGGGCTCTTAAGAGTAAAACTTGCATCTTCTTTTCTCCATTTCTGTAGTTGGCTCGATCCTTTTTAAACCACAACTTCAATAGTCGGGTAAAAATATTCCTTCTATTTGACCCCATCTAATTAGTCAGTTTTGAATTTCTTTTAATTGTGTGTGATATTATCCAAAAAGAACACACTCTGATTTTTAACATGTATTTATTCCTTCAGCCCTTTTTTCTTTATTCCAATAATAATGAGCAGTAGCTTTTCCCACCTTTATTTTCTTATAGATGCTGGGCATGTATTACTTTTCATTGGATTCTCATTGCAAATTGCTCTCGGCTTTAGGCATAGATGACTAAAAAATATTATATGGTGCAATAGAATGTATGGGAAACCATAATGAAAATGGTAGATCCAATGAGAGACGCATAACTGAAAAAAAATAGAAATTGGGGAAATGCTAATTTATAAGAAGCAGCCAAGCAGCTTTTAAGTTTCCATCGCTTCGAATGCCTTTCTTTTTTGGTTCTAAATTTGAGCCTGGCCATCTCCAACGTCTTTCATTTGTCTAATATTCATTAATTATATATACAAATACATTGCACTCTTTCTCTCTCACACACTGTAATGTTGGAAAATTATGAAGAAAATTATAATTTTCTTAGACTTTTTATTCAAAATAAAATCAAGATTATTTATAACATTAAATCTTGTAATTCATACACTAATGGAGAGGAGGTGGTGATGTGTAACACCTGATTCAGTGAGTTAAATTGTGTGACTCCCCCGTTATGAGTGATAATGTGCAAGTTTGAAAGGTCATATCCATTGCTATATAAGGAGCCAAAAACAACAATCACCAAACAATTCACAATTCCACATATTTGCATAAGCAATTGCGTATTGATAAAAACAATTCTCTTGACCTTTTACATTTTTTATGATAAAATTCAGGTATGATATGTCAGTTCGCCGGAGATGGAAGGTAATCCAATTTACCCGTCTTATCATGGGAAATAGACGTCCATAATAGGGGACAAATCTGTTTTAAGGAAAATATGTTGAATACGTGATTCGGATTTTTTATATATAAGTATTTTAATTTCCAATTATTCGTTGTAAAAATGATTGACGATTTGTATTAAAAGATATTTATATTTGATTATTATTATTATTTTGTGAAAAAAAATTCCTGCAACTAGTGCATACAAACTCTCGTATATATGTGGACATTATGTTTTCCTTTTTTGTTTGTTTGTCTTCGTGCCTTTTTTATAACCCACAATCACGATCATATGGTATCAAATTAGATAAATTGTCGAATTAGGCATACATGTTAGTCACGTGAACGACATAAGGAAGCTCTTGTAAACGATTTCAACTTTGTAGAGGAGAGATTGAAACTCGAATAGAAATTCCTGGATTAAATGGAAAATTAACCACCCCATTCAACTAAGTAGCTAAGTTTCTTGATACGACAATTTTGGTCCTTACCAATTATGCCCTCGAGTCAAAATGGTAATTTCACGCTAGTAACTTTTATATCCAATTTTGAATATCCTAGCACTTGAGGGCGTTTTGTGAATAAGTTAAATATTTTAAGTCACCATGGATGATAATTGCACAAACTTAAAACTTGCAGAAATAAGATCACACGCTGTTAAACCACATTACCAACTCGCATATTTATAGGACCAAAATTGCTGCACCTGCACTCCTCATAGTAATAACATTAGTTCTGCGGGCACCTAGGCTGACTACGTTTTTTTTTTTTTTCTCTTTTTTTCTTTTCTTGTTACTTCGGTATGAGAGAAAGTTAAAGCAAGAGATCGCTAGTTTGGAGTGAAATGAAATCAACCACGCTCTCTTCCTCTTTTTGTAACCTCTGTAAATGTCGACAATTTTGGTTATTAATTTCTCTTCACATTCAAACAAAAGACTGACAGGTCTCCATGTTAACATAAAGTTATTCTTAAAAAACTATGATTAGTATATCTTGACATTCGCAACTATATATACATTGTTCTCAGTTTCCAGATAAAAAGAATAAAAAAAAAACTTGCAGTTATTTTATTTACTACTTTGGTGTATATTTATCATGGGTCTTCATAATAACTAATTATGTTAATCATCAACTCATTTGAAAATTTTAATTGTTAGAAAGGTAAGTTGTTTAATATTTAATTATTCTAACATTGGGCCGGGCCTAACCAACCCAGCCCATTGATAACTGCATTCATAATCGCAAAAGGTATATGATTTCTGTAAAAAGGAAAAGTAAAAAAGAAGAAAATACAATGGAGACGATGGAGACGGTAGAAATTAGAGTTCTCTTATTCATCAAAAACTCTCTTTATATAGGGTATCAAATACATGTTTTTAATATATAAAGATAAAAAATATATGTATTGTCTTTCATCAGTTATTTGTTGACGAAGGCACACCAATTGTATTTTTCCTTCAACACGTCCCCTTGTGCCAAGTCAAATGGTGAAACGGTGTTTCGTTGTTGTCTCGTTAAAACTTTGCCAAGTGACAAAACTCAATGGAAAAAATAAGACTTTGTATAAGAAAAAAGAGTACAACACAACTATGTTGAGACTCCCCCTAAAGTTTACACCTCTCTTTGATATGTACATCAAGAAAACTTTGAAAGTCTCCACTTCCTCAATTTACTTGACTCTTGAGAAAATGCATAGTTGTTAGTTAGAAGAGTTGTGGTGATATTACTCGTATTATCATATTTTCTTTAGTGATAGAATTCAAGCCACTACTATCAGATATATGAATAATTATAATATTTACCATTGATAATCACCATGTATGATAATGATCTCATTACATGGATCGAATGAATAACCAACATCAACGATACTATTTGTTGTTTCACAGTAGGAAGTAAATTTTTTTAGGCGTTACAAGACCATCTGCAGTCCCAATTATATTTGTGAATGGGAAAAATAAACTCGCGTCAATGGTTTTTTTTAGGTATCAGACTACATTTTGATTCCATTCCAGTGACATTGCGCTTTCTTGATTTAAATCAAGATATCAATTTTGAGAAAGTAATATTTGGTCAAGTGTATTAGTAATGATACAATAATGCGCATATTAAGCTCTCACTAGTTCTTCGTCATTCCGCTGATGAAATTAATTTTTTCTTATATTTTCACCTTGACCAATCATAGGAGTGCTGGTATATTGCACTTATCCATATTTAATCGCCTGATCATCTTTTTGATATATGCAAACTGTAGAATTTAGTATTTCACAAACTCGGGTTTAGTTTAAAACCTTAACATGACCGAGTTTTTTTATAATTCATCATCTCAAATTAAGAATTTCAAATAACTAATGATATCTCTTATTTCATTAAGAGTGAATATTATGTTCCTTTCATCGACATATACAATTATAAGCGCGAATTTAAAACTTATTTATTTATAAATACGCAAGGGCATTGATTATCTTTTCCCAATCAAGTAGTCACTTAGTCGGTTATACCACATCCTTCTGAATTATTTCAATTCATAAAGTGAGTGTTTTAATTTAATTGCAAATGCACTTTGTGGCTTAGAGTCATTTGCTTTGGTAAGAAAAGGCCAGCAAGCACTTTCTTATATATCTCTAAATCATGATCCCCATAAATATATTATGTAACCACATGTATAAGCTGCATTCTCATTCTTTAGAATTATAGCATCTATTATGGGAGAATACATATCCTCATAGTCAATTTCAGGGCCTTGTGAGAAACTTTGTGCTTCAAGTCTAGATTTGCATCTCATGGCGTTATTTTTCTCATTGCGCTTTTTGACAAAACTTTGTTTATGTCCTATAGGCTTTACACTTGGTGAGGTTAGCACTACCAGACCAAATACACATCTTCTTTGTCAGTGAATTTAGTTCTACCTAAATTGATTCTTTAGAATTAGGTCAATTTTCTCTTTGTTGACATTTTAATAGAATAGAGCGTGATTCAATACCTTTATACTCTAAGATTTCTTGAGCAAAAATGTATGTATATATATATATATATATCATCAATGTGTGTGAAGAGTCTTTCCATCAACTCATATAAACTCTTATTGGACATTGAGATTTCTTTATTCTCTGGAATCATATTAAATATTGGAGCGTCCTCCCGCAATGATTTTTGAACATAAGTATAACCAAAGATAATTTCATGAGAGAAATTATGTTCATTGATTATCAATTGAAACTGTGACATAGATGCCCTCTTATTCCTTGGGCGATTATTGATCGAACCAAGTGACCTACTCCTGTTCCTTCTGGGAGTCACGACCTCAACCACACCTCCACTAAGTATGGGTGTAATATCTTAATTTGCGACATTGTGGCCCTTATAGGGTCTTTTAACCTTACAGACACATTTGCAACTGGTATATATATGATCTCGTCACTTTAGAAATTGAGTCTTCTATACTTTGAAGATCAATTGTTCACTTTACTTTACTTTCACGTTACATAGTGAAATACGGGGATTATAATGAGACATAGTGTGAAACTATTTTTGTCGTTCCATTAGAAAATACTTTTTATTATGTCCCCCTAACGACGGCAAGATTGTCTCATTAGAGTGACAAATCCAAAGATTTAGCAGTAAAGAGATCGTCTGTCAAAGGTTTCAAATAACGGATGATTGATGGAGATTCATATCCAACATAAATACTTAATCATCTTTAGAAACCCATACGAATGCGTTGTGGGGGCGCAATAGGCACATATACTGAGTAATCAAATATGCGAAAATATGAATTATCAGGCTTATATCCAGTTACCAACTGGTACGCAAAATACTTAGTTAGTAGAGGTTCATAAACGAATAAGTAAGATTTGCATGCAATATTGCATAGCCCTGTGCAGAGATAAATATATGAGTGCGCATAAATATTATCTTAGTCACCATTAATATTCTTTTCGACGGTGTCTTCTTGAGACCTTATTGTATATGCACATTAAGGTACAAGATGCATTATATCGATCTTGATTAAGATGCAATAGACATCAAATACTTTTGATGTAAACTCTCTAGCATTATGAGTTTGAGTACTTTATAAGGGTGGTGAGTCCTCAATCATACTAAATGTGCTAGAAGTTTTGCAAATGAAATATTTTTATGGAAAATATGTGCCGAAGTATCGATCAAAACTATAAAATACTTGAAAGACTCGCATTTTGAATGGTTATGTCCACATGTATCACCAATTATCAATTACAAGAATGGAATATTATACTTTGTATCTTTAACATATGCAGGTCTCAATCATAAAATCTTGTTAATGAACAAGTTTTGAAGAAATGAGTGATGTATCTTTGAGATATGAATGTATGTAGTGCTCCTAGTACTTTAGAATGCACTAGTTGTAATTGAACAACATTATTTCGACACTATACTGTGCATCATATTTCTATCTCATTTTCTGTTTCACTCAAAATAAAAGATATCCATGTTAATTTCTTATAATATGGACCATCATATCATGACGACCAAAGAGTCCATGCCAGTCGTATCAAAACTTGAATGAGTCATTGTCAAAAAGTTCTTTGTTGGTCATATCTTATGATTCAATAATCAAAAAGTAGTAAAGTAAAATTTCTAGATTGACTCTAAAATATATTTCTTCCACATAAATTAAAGGTATAGTTCCATTCTCATAATGTATATCTTAATGGTAATCATCAACATGAATATCATCAAACTTAACAAGGTTCGTTTAATCAATGTGTCACTAGGCATCAAGACTTTTTCACATATAAACATCAATTCAGTGAATAATTGTCTATTCCTCGACAAATTCTCACATTCTTCAGAGATATTTGAATGAAGTACTTTTCATTCTAATATTTTACATTATTTGCTAGATACGTTACATTATATCTAATAGTTTACTCCTAAACCTTTTATGTGAATGTGTGGTAAATAAACACAATTATATTCAATGCTTCAGAATGAAATGCAAAATTTACCAATTAGCCAAAAATAATAATTAATTTAAATCAGGCCAGATCACATAAATCTAACTCGAAATAAGTTTTAGGACCAATATGTCTCTTTTCCTTTGCTTTGAGGTTATTTCCACTAGCCTCAAGAAATTTTTTTATCCGGAGACCTGACATTGGTATTATGAAAAATAATGTCATGTCTCTCAATGACTTAATATCATAATTAATATTATACAAGTGCATCAGTATGTTTGCTCAAGTGAAAGAAAAAAAATAGCGTGAGATCGTGTCTCTCAATTGCTTATTGTCATTTAAAATGACTTTCTTTTTCACATATGGTAAGAGATGTTTTTAGTCGCAACATATCAAAGTCATTGACCCTTCTTAGTAAGCAAACAAATTTCTTTTCACTAAATTCTTATACTTGGAAGTAGTGTTTCAAAAAGTTCTCAATATACTCAGTTAGAGCATATCCCAAAGTTCATTGAAAGTCTGTAACTAAATATACATCCAACATAAGATTGGAGTCAATATGAATTCTCAAATTCATTAGAGAATTGACTTTGGTTTAGTTTGACAATTCTTTGTCAGTTGGGTTGGTGGATGATATTATAGTGGAATTGTAGTTCTTCTAGTTTCCACATCAAACCAATGATCGTAGTACTCAATTTCTCTTGAGTATATTAAATTGTATTTAGATTGAGTTAGTTCAATCAATCTCTTTAGACAATAAATTTGAAGAATATATGTCATAATATTTCTTTGATATTATGTGAATATACTTTATCACAAAACTTCTTATTTATACAATTTTCTATCGTTCGTGAACTTTCATTATCATAAAAATATGCAATTTTACAATCAATAATCCATACATTGAAAGTAACTTATAAAATCAAGTTGAAGAGAATTACCTACATATACATGAATCTATCAATTTCGAGAATTACCAACATACACGAATATATCAATTCATCGAAATCATAGTTAACTAAACATGACAAAATCATGGTCAATCTCTCGTCTAATCATGTAAATAACCTTATTTATGATTTCTAACTAAGAAGTCATATAAAAGCATAAGTAATAATATATTATGTACTCTAAGAATATCATTAAATTATTGCAAAATTTCATATTTGTCAATAATATTGTACATAACATCACATGCATATAATCATAGGTAACATATATACATATACATGCTTTGTATAAGAATGCAAAATAATACATACCATGCCATATATCCATATTAAAAAACATATATTATTCATATATAATAAATAATAGGGTAATTTGAGTTACCTTGGAGGAAAGATACGATTCTTTCCTAATTTTAATTTTGCAATAGTTTTGTCCGCGATATGTTTCTAATGACATATACCTTCAAACCCGATCTTCACCATTAAGACTTAACCACTATATCTCGTGAATATTATAACCAAAATCTAGCTTCATCCAACAGTTAGATTGTGCGTAATTTAATTTTTAAAATAAGTTGGGCAGACAGTTTCGGGAAACAGGATCAGCTCTATTCAAGATACATTATAGAATTTTTAAGACTTCATATTCAAATCTCCACCATTAAGATTGAACTTGTATATGTTTAGAATAATATATTCAAATTTAGGCTTGATCCAGCGGTTCTATTGTGCAAAATCGTATTTTGAAAAACGCTGCACAGAAATTTCTGAAAATAAAACTAGCTTTGTTCGTAATTTTGTATATATTTAATCATATCTACGAGTCCAATCTCGCCCATTCAAAAGGTTTTTCGACAAGTCTTGAAGTTTCTGTAAAAATTAGAGAGTGATCCAACAATTGAAACGCGAGAAACTGACTTTTCAAACTTACAGTGCAGATAGATTCTCGACGTACGAAAATTATATAATTGTTGCTTTGGTTATGGAGGCTTTGTCGATCACTCTCAATAGGTTAGAGTTTCGTGCTGATAACGTGTACAAGAAAAAGTAGAAAAAAAGAAGATACAAAGGAGATGATGGAGACGGTAGAAATTAGGGTTCTCTTTCCTATTATTGGAAGGCCAAATCTATAGTAAAACCTTGTTTGTTTAAAAGTTTTAAAGAAGTTTTTTACTATAGCATGTCAAATCATGTCTGATTAGTGAGGTTATTGTATTATTTTATTTATTTTATTGTGAATAGAATATTAATTTAATTGAGGTTATGAGTAAATAAGTACTGATGAGTTTAATATGTGTGTATATATATACTGGAAAATGACCAATAAATATAAAGTACAAGGCTGTTTTGCTAACTATATCCCACATCTTATTTTCTTGTCAACTCGGTACAAAATTTGCACTTATTTTGACCATTAACTCTTTTGTACCACAATTTGGACAATTTGCCCTAATTAGACCATCCACCGAAATCGGAGATATAGGAGATCTGAGCAAGAAAAGAAAATGATGGACCCAAGGCAGAGTAGCATCCGAATCAGCGGCGGATTACCTAGCACCGCCGCTCACCCACCGTCATCCCAATGTAAGAAAAGTAAGTTTGGGACTTATGTACCCCTTAATCTAATTAAATATCCACAATACCAAACCTTAACGGCTAGTCGCACTCGAAATTCGCTCGCAATTGCCTCCGCCAATCTCCGAAGAGAATCACATGCCGGAGGTAAATCGCAGCTTTGAAAAATCACAACCGACAAACTGCATGCTGGGTTTTATGTGGCCATTCAAAACTTCTTCTTTGGTAATCCATTCGCCTCGGTATGTGAACGCCAACATGATTTAATCGCTTCTCTGTATATGTGAGTGTATGTATATACGTATAATTATGCATAAAGAAAATATTTGTTGCAATTTTGATTGTTTTTAATTTGTAAAGTTTTGAATTAAGGTTGTTTTTAATTTTTTGGCAATCTATTATAATTCTAAAATCACAACCATATCAATGCTCGGTGGTGCTTAGAGACGGGAAATAAGTAAAAGTTGAAAAAGGAGAGCCCTACAATTCGATCTGAATTCTGAGTTTGGATTGATATTTATTTTTTGTGTTTGAGTTTTGCATGTGATCAAATTAGGTCTCAAATTTTACTTAATTAAATTTTTTTCTTGTTGCATCTTTCTCAATCCCTGAATATTTATTGTTTTTGTTTTTGGGTACACATTAGAAATTACCATTCGATTTCGGATTAGACTTTACATGTGATCAGTTTTGGGGCCTAAACTTCTTAATATGTTTGGGATCTCTTTGTTGCTAATTTAATAAAATCTCAAACATGGTGTTCGGTATTTTATTCGTAATCTAATTGCAAGTGTACGATATAGATGTAGAATATCGGCGAG
Source organism: Phtheirospermum japonicum (assembly GCA_014905375.1). NCBI lineage: Eukaryota > Viridiplantae > Streptophyta > Magnoliopsida > Lamiales > Orobanchaceae > Phtheirospermum > Phtheirospermum japonicum. Next base: position 820,597 of record BMAC01000193.1, read on the forward strand.
CATGGTCATATTTCAGAAGGACCAAAGATTTTGAATTAATAAATAATATAATTATGATAACTTGATTTTATTTAAAATAAGTCAAGATTGGTTATGTTTTGTCTATAAATAATCGACGAACATGAAATAATAATAACATAACTAAAACATTATAACAAGTTGCCAAATTCAACACCAATTTCAAAACAAAGAGAATGAATGATCAAATAAAGATATTTCGAGGTTTTGATTCAATGAATGATTGTATGTTATATTATTTTAATTAATCAAGTATTGTTTTTATTCAATCCATTATAAGTTAATTACGATTTAACCTCTCTTTCAGAAAGATTAAATCATTGATAATAAATACAAAATAATATCTCTATTTGGAATCGTACTTGTAACTCTAAATAATTAGAGATTTATAAACTTCAAGTATAATAGCAAATCTCTCGATCTTGTTGATTATTGTGTTTATATTAAAAGTTCAATTAACAAATCTCGCCTCTCGATTTATGATTTGTAAAAGCTAATAAGCATAAAAGATTGTCAAATAATTATGCAAACATATAATTCAAGAAGACAAAAATGATTAAAGGATCGTACTTGACTTATTGAAAATCATAAAATATCGTACATTCGTCATTTTTAACCTATGAATATAAACAAGTTAGCTATACATAACTAAATTATCATCTAGGCATTTCATCGAACTCTCATGATCAATAATAATGAATTAAAAAGACAAGATTAAGCCCAGGAATTATGGAAAATGATCAGTTATTCCCCGAGCTCTTTGTGTTTTGCTCTTTTTCCAATCCTTTAATCTTTGTTCTCTCTCCCACTCTATTGTGTTATCCAGCTGCTCTAAGGTGTTTCGTATGCGTCTTTATGTTTTCCCTCCTAAATATGACCAAAGGTAGGTTCTTATATCCGATTTATTGGCAAAACTAACTGAAATGGGACGTGTAGCAACCTATGTTGCGACCAGAAACTTAGTGATGATGGGCCTTCCAGGAATGGCTCTCTGGATTCGGCAACCGTAGAAGTTGCGACCCATTGCGAGCCCCACTGACAACTTGTACGGTTCTCATCATAACTTTCTCGATATAACTTTGAATGACAAATCATAAAAAGCATTGTATGGACGCCTAAATTATCTTTCTATTAATATACTAAAATTTTCTAAACATCAAGTTATGTCAGAGTTATGAGAATCTCAGTATCCATGTGTTGGAGAACTTCTTAAATCTTTTGCTAAATCTTGTTCGTTGCTCTTTGTTTCTTATACTTGACTTGTGATGTGATTCATCTCCCTATTCATGGTCTAAAAAAGTTGTAAAATCAAGACTTCACTTCTCTTCGAACTCGTGGATTTCAATCATGCTAAATATTCGGTAATTAAATTATAAAATGAGTAAAACATGTAACAACATCCAATATACGAAATACGATCAAATCACTTTGTTTATGCACAAGATATAATCAAAACTAAGTGAAATAAGCTCCAATATACACGTAAAAGCTTTATTTATGAACTCTCCCAAACTCAAACATTGGTAGTTCCGACTGATGCATCTAATCCAAGACTCGTGTGAGGAAATTAGAAATCAAAGTTACAATTTGCAAGAAAATTACGAAACTCTTAAAAAATAAAGAATCCTATCATCAAAGCCTCATGGATCTTTTAAAATTTGATCGAGTTTTATAAAGTTCATAAATGATGTTGTTCACTTCCTCACAATATATGCAATTTCACTCATCACTCATGTATAAGGACATGTATATACTTAAATCAATTCAAGAATACGCTTACCTCATATTCTTTCCCTTCATCTACGATCTCCACCATGCACAAAGTAAATGCATGCGATTTATGGATCAAAAAAGCCTTTCTAAAGATCCTAATGTAGACTCCTTGTTCAAGTATGGAATATTTAATAAAAGTGACTAAATACGAACTAACACACAAGAATATCAAATTTATCCCTGAACATTATAACCCTTGGTCAGTGTTTGAAAAATGGGATGGGATAGGATTGGTTGGGATATCCCACCCAATCAACCATTTGAAATCCTTGACCCCAAGCCCGAGATTGTTATCTGGGCCTGATATTTACCCCCTAAGCTATGATAAATATATCCGACCTCTAACCCTCAAAAAGAATTTATCCTGAATTGGGATGAATTCGAATTTACCCACCTTCCCTCTAAGAAGCTATCAATTTATCGATTATGCCCTCATTTGGGCATGTATTTATGAGAGAGGCATAACAAATGCTTCTTCATGATTGTAACAAATCCTACACCATCGATCTAGTGACGCCGTAGCGGCGAGGAGGTGAAACTTGTTTGATTGTATGCTTTATTTGCAGCGCCAGAAGAATTCAATTGCACTGGCATGAATGTTTGGAAACCTATGGGACTTTCTGTAAATCATGGTTAAATACGATGAACCCATGGTGCTCGAAAACCATAAAATTGGTCCTTCATCTGAAAAAAAACCTTATTTTTTTCTAACTCTATTTCTTATATCTTTAGATTACTGATTGTATCGTTTGGCATTGAACTTGTCGTGGATCTATGGTTTTAGATCGCTCATAAAAAATGGTGGCGGACGGTGGTGAGGCTAGTACCGGTTGACTTGAAATGATAATAGGAACTCAATAGGACAAATCTCATGTTATACGCATGTTAAAATTGGCCGAAATAGACGTCGGGAGTTGATGATTTTCTGTGTGAGAAAAGTATGAAAATTAAAATTTCGACGGACGATTTAATGCAGTAAACAGACCCCAATTAACCTGAGATTTTATAGGTAGTCTCAAATTAATAATATAAACTCAATTGGGCAAATTTCAAGTTTTATTGGGGGGCTTAGGTTGTATGTGAACTAAGATTTTATACTTTATAGAAATCAGTTTTCAACTGTTGGGAGGCCAAACGAATAGTAACAACCTTGTTATTTTATAAGTTTTAAAAGAGGTCTTTACTGTCACATGTCAAGTCATGTCTGGTTAGTGGAGATTTTTGTATTATTTTATATATGTTGTTGTGAATAGAATATTAATTTATTTTTTGGTATGAGTAAATGTGTACTAATGAGTTGAATGTGTGTGTGTGTGTGGCTAATAAATATAAAGTGGAAGGTTTTCTTGTCCACTATTCTCACATCTTATCTTTTTGCCCATTAGGCACAATTAAAAATATATTTTTTTGTAGATTCATTTTTATTTATGCAATATTGATCTTAAATTAGAGATCATGAATAAACAATCAATTGATATATTTTCATGTAAAATGGAGAAAAATCAAGTTATGCATATTTTAAAATTAAAAATATTTTTCAAGTTTTGTGTAAAAAAGAATAAGAAAAAAAAAGGCGTTTAAAGAAGCCTTATTTCTATCTTTCTTTTTTCTTCCTTTGAATAAGGTATTCTCTCTCTCTCTCTCCCTTCATTTTTTTCTTCTTCTTTTCTTACGTGGAGTGAGACTCTCTCTCCCTCCTTCCCATTCTCTCTCTCTCTCTCTCTCTCTCTCTCTCTCTTCTTTATTTCTTTTTTAGATTATCTTTCTTTTCTTTCATGAATTTCTCTCTCTATATATATATCTCAAATTTTATATTTTATTAGAGTTTGTTTACTCGTCTTTCTGCTAAAATAGGTTGTATTGAACTCATAATTCAATAAATACTTTTTATGAGTGTCAAATAAGTATCATAAATAAAATAGGGGGTTAAGAAAACTTTATGGAAAGATGTTTTGTGGTGACATAAATCCCTCCATACAGCTCATGCTCTAGGAGGTATTCCTCCACCAGCAGTTTTTGTTTTTTGGGAAAAATCTCTTTCATTGTAAGTGATACAACATCAATATTCAAGTCAGCATACACGTCGAGTTAGGTCAAGGGGACGACCTCTATGAAAATTCACTTATGGCCACATGTTGGATAAAATATAGAATTCGTCCATTAACTTTTTGGACTTGGCAAAAATGGTCCACTAAATATAGGGGTGGTAAATTTAGTCCACCAATTAAATATTTGTCTTACTTTTTGTCCAATTTTAATTGGTGGACTAAATTTGCAATAGATTTGGACTAAATATGTGAAGAAAAATTTATTGGTGGGCTAAACTTGCAACTCCTTGGATTTTGACTGACTGTCATTTGGTTAAAATCCCCAAAATTGGACTAAATGTGCGACACAAATTTAATTGGTGGACTGAATTTACAACCCCTGTATTTAGTGGACCATTTTTTTCAAGTTCAAAAAGTTAATGGACGAATTCTATATTTTAGCCCCACAAGTTTAAATAGAGAATAAAATATATGATAATGACATAAGAAGAGATACAAACAGACCCCATGGAGGAGGTACAAATGACTCTAAATTCATTATCAGGGGAGGATAACATCACCACCATGAGAGTGTGGGGACATAGTAAGGAAAACAAGCTGCAGATACTCATTAATTCTGGAAGTACACTCAGTTTTATTCAAGAATCTATTGCTGCCAAGCTAGGGTGCTATATGATGGAGGCTAAACCTATACTAGTAAGGGTGGCAAATGGCCAGAGACTAATCAGCACTAATTTGGCAAGGGGTTTCATCTAGGTAATACAGGGGCACACTTTTACCTATTTCTTGAGTTTACTGAAGAATGAGGGTTGTGACCTCATTCTTTGGGATTGGCCGCAATCATGCACTCCAATAGAATTAGATTATGAACACATGACTTTTACAGTAACACTCAATGGACAAAGGGTGAAGATTCAAGCACTAACATCCACTACAGATTGTCAGTTCATCTCAGCACCATCACTATACAAGATGATACATCATGAGTGTCACACACAGATTGAAGAGCTATTTTTCCTAACTATACAAAGGAAAAAACAGGTGGAGAACACTCACTTAACACAGATGACACAGTTACTAAAGGAATACAGTGATRTTTTTGAGGAACCAAAAGGGTTACCCCCCGTGAGGGGGACAGAACACCAAATAATCCTAAAACCTGGTAGCATTCCCAAGAACCACATGGAGGCTCTGTGCGGGCTACAGGTACTTAAATGACCTAACTATTAAACATGAGTACCTTATTCCAGTTAATGATGAGCTACTGGATGAGTTTCATAGGGCCAGGTACTTTTCCAAGATAGACTTGAGGCCAGGTTACTTTCAAATACTAATGAAGCCAGAGCACAGGTACCTAACTGCCTTTAATACCCACCATGGCCAGTTTGAATTCTTGGTCATGCCATTTGGATTATGTAATGCCCCAGCCACCTTTCAATGCCTGATGAACCAGGTGTTCAGTGGCTGCTTAATAAAATATGACCTGTGTTTTTTTTGATGAAATACTGATCTACAGTAGAGAATGGGATGAACACCTCCAACATGTGGAGAGTGTGTTGGGCTTACTTAAGAATAACCAATTGTTTGCAAAGAAGAGCAAAAGCCAGTTTGGGCAAACACGGATAGATCACCTGGGACACATCATTAATCAAGAAGGGGTAACTACTGACCCCCAGAAGACAGAATGTATGGTCAATTGGCCTATGCGAAGGACAGTCAGGCAATTGACGGGATTCCAAGGTTTAATTGGTTACTACAGGAGTTTGTAAAAGGATATGGCCTTTTAAGCAAGCCACTTACTAATTTGCTCAAGAAGGAGAAATTTATTTGGAGTGAAGAAGCTGATGCAGCCTTTCAGAACCTAAAAGGGGCTATGACAACTACCCCTATTCTGTCTCTCCTTGATTTCTCCCAACCCTTTATTTTGGAAACTGATGCAAGTGGCTATGGGATTGGAGCTGTACTTATGCAGCAAGGGAGACCTATAGCCTATATGAGCAAGCTTCTATGTCCCAGGAATCAAGGATTGTCTATATATGAAAAGGAGTTCCTAGCTGTATTGATGGCTATCCAGAGGTGGAGACACTATTTACAGGAGCAAAAGTTCATTATCAGGACAGATCAGCAAGCTCTCAAACATCTACTAGACCAGAGGGTTATGAACCATACCCAACAAAGATGGATCACCAAATTATTGGGCCTGAACTATGAAATCCAATATAGAAAAGGGAAAGAGAACAGCTGATGCCCTGTCCAGAGTCAACGAGCCAGAAGGAGTTAGCTTTGCACTAACCACCATAACACCTGTCTGGATGCAGAGAGTGATCCAGAGCTATAAAGGTGATATTTTTACCAGCAAGATACTAACAGCTAAAGGCATAAATGCCACCACTTACCCAGAGTTTGAAACAAATGGGGGACTGATCAGGTATAAAGAGAGGCTAATGGTGGGGAAAGATGCTGAACTCAGGAGGTTTATTCTTGATTCTTGGGGGGGGACATTCAGGAATGGGGGGAACATACATGCGGGCAAAAGGGGTTTCCTTCTGGCCAAACATGAAAGCTGACATTATCGAAATGATTCAGGGTTGTTGATGTTTTATAACATGAATAAACCCATCCATAAACCATACCCAGGGTTAATACAACCCTTGCCTATACTAGAGCAGGCATGGACACACATAAGTATGGATTTCATAGAGGGACTACCCAAGGTAAATGGCAAGAGTGTGGTTTTGGTGGTGGGACAGGTTTTACCAAATATGGGCATTTCTTGCCCCTAGCACACCCATACACAGCCCATTCAGTAGCTCAACTGTTCATAGACCAGATATACAAGTTACATAGCCTACCCCTTAACATGGTGATTGACAGGGGGTAAGGTGTTTACTAGTAGTTTTTGGAGTGAGGTTTTCAAACTCAAGGGAGTGAGACTTAATATGTCATCAGCTTACCACCACTAAACCGATGGGCAAACAGAACGTTGAACCAATTTTTTTGAAAACTACCTATGATGCATGGTACATAATAACCTTAGGGCCTGGCTTAAGTGGCTAAACCTGGCAGAGTATTGGTACAACGCCAATTATCACACAAGCTTGAAATCCACCCCTTTTCAAGGCCTTATACGGATATCCCCCCCCCCCCCCACCACCACCACTACTCTCTACCCAACCATATGTGAAGACTGGAGACACAGAAGCAAATGAATTTGTGAGGGACCGAAAGGATATGATCAAACAACTAATAGAGAATCCACTTCAGGCACAAAACAGGATGAGAATGTATGCTGACAAATCGAGGACAGAAAAATCTTATGTAGTAGAACTGAAAGATAATCGATCGACTGCCCTGCTGCTACAACGTCCCAGCCTCTGTCGAGCAATCAATTTGGGTTTCTTTCAGTCGATCGACTGGCATGTCAGTCGATCGACAAGTTGGCAGTCTATCGACTGCCTTGCTGTTGAAACGGGTCAGACTCTTTGTTCATTCGATTCGGGTTGTTCTCAGTCGATTCAGGCTGCTTTCGGCTCAGCTTTCTCATTTTGGCACGGATTTTGGGTCACAATGTCTTGCTCGAACCTAGGCGCATTCCGGCCCATCTTGGCGCGAATCTAATTCATTAAGCCTCCTACAAAATAGGAGTTTTGAACTTAAATACCCAAGAATCACACAAACGTCACCAATGTCGGGTTCATAAGGCTCAAAACATTAAAAAAGAAAACAGCCTAATAACCTAACGAAACTCGACTCAAAACCACTATAAACGACACTAAACCCTAATTAAAAACACGGTAAAAATACCACAATTACATGCAAAAAAACACTATTTTGGAATATTAGAGGCATTGGCAACAAACCTTCTAAAAACATGGTCAAACTTTACATCAAAGAACATAACCTCAATTTCCTTGCCCTCATTGAGCCTAAAATTGACCTTGATGATCACTACTTTTGTAGATTGTTCAATTTTAGTCAATTTATCCCCAACACTAATAACCATATCTGGCTTTTATGTGACCATAACAGTAAAATGCAAGTGCTTTTTAACTCGGACCACCTCCCACATTCCTTCTCTCTATTGTTTACGGCCAACATTCTAAAATTTGTCGCCGACTACTTTGGGACGATCTACTCTCCGTTTGCAATCACAACAAACCTTGGATGGTTGGTGGTGACTTTAACATCTTTCTTCATCCTCACGAGAAAAAAGGT
>BMAC01000193.1:838759-852944 GCA_014905375.1 Phtheirospermum japonicum
CTTTGTATGATGCTCTTATCCATAAATCTAACTCTTGTATCAACTCTTGGAACCATCACCTCCTCTCTATCGGTGGTGGCCTTGAGTTCATTTAAACCACTCTCAACTCCATTGCCTTCTATTGCCTCCAGGTTCTTAACCCTCCTAAGAGTGTTGTTACCCATCTTGAAAGACTCTTTAATCATTTTCTCTGAGGCTCCACCGATAATCGCTCTAGACTCCAATGGACCTCCTGGGATAAGCTTTGCTATCCCATTGGAGAAGGGGGCTTAGGTAGTCATAATCTTTATGATATTTCCCGTGCCACCGTCATCAAGATTTGGAAGCGGTTCCGCACCTCCCACAATTTTTGGTCCGATTTCCTCCCCAAAAAATATTGCTCGAGGCTCCACCCAATGGTCATAAAGCCTGATCTAAAAGACTCTCCCTCCTGGAAACAACTGTGTAATATCCGTTCTCTTTACGACTCCTAGATCCATTGGCTCACCAGAGACGGATCCCTTTCCTTTTGGCATGATCACTGGTGTGATTTCAACCCCTTCTCTGATTTCCTCCCCATCGGTTCGAAACCTAGCGCCAACACTAAAGTCCTCCTTTCCCATGTCTGGATGACTGTCGGGTGGAACAGGCCCAAACTCCTTACACTTCTCCCCCCTGACATCTGCGACCACAAGTTCACCTTACCACTCATAATCCCTCTTTGCCCCCGGTTTGGAAACTCTCCTCCAATAACAAATTCACTTTCAAGAGCACTTGGCATGAAATTAGCAATACTCGTCCCCCTCACATCCTCATCAAGTATTGTTGGAACTCTATTATTACCCCTACCATCTCAGTCTTCATGGTCCGTTTACTCTCCCATTGGATCGCTTCCAACATGTGTTACTGTTGCAAGGGTGATGAGTACACCTCCCACCTCTTCCTTAATTGTCCTGTTGCATCCGTTGTTTGGGCGAGTTTATGTTCTCTTGTAGGTCTCACACTTCTCCAAACCAACAGCATCCCGGTGGTCCTTTCTTACTGGTTTAGTCACGGGACAGGTAAAATTCATATTTTTTGTATTTTACCCATTCTCATATTGTGGTTTTTGTGGTGTTCTAGGAATGATAAACGGGTCAGAAATATCCCCTTCACCGAGGAGGGAGTGTGCAACCGTATCTAGAAATACCTCAGCATCATCAAGGACTCCAAGTGCATCAAATCGAAGACATGGTTGAATGCCCCCCTGAGTTGTGACCTTTTGTCGATCGACACTACTATCAGTCCACCCCCGCCAAAATTATTGTGGTCCGTTGGAGTAAAAACCCGATCGGTACTATCAAGATTAATACTGACGGTGCCTTAAAATGCAACACTACTGAGGCGAGTGCAGAAGGAATTGCTCGAGATCATACATGCCGGATGATATTTGCCTTTTATGAATTCTTGGGGGAGTACACCAACACCTTCGCGGAGCTTAACGCGATCTGGAGTGCCTTAGACCTTTGTCATGACCTGAACATCACTCGTATTTGGATTGAAGTTGACTCCGAAGTTGCCATCTCTCTTATCTCCACCCCCCACAGTGGCAGTTGGCGGACACGCGACATCGTTCAGAAGATCTGAGCCTTATCTATTTCTATGGAAATACAGTACACCCATATCTTCCGTGTGGGAAAGGCGGCAACTGATTTCCTCGCCAACGAAGGATGTCTTCTAAAGAACTTCTTGCTTTACAATGCTTCTAACATCCGAGGCCCACTTCTTGGCTTTATGAAACTTGATAAGATGCTTTATCCTATGTTAGACGTAGATGAGTTTTGTTGAACCCCTACGTTGGGGTCCTCCTATTTTGTCACTGTATATTGGTCGTGTAGGGGATTCAACCCCCAGACTTGCTTTTATTGTTGATATAAAATCTCCGTTAAGTCAAAAAAAAAAAAAAAAAAGAACAACAACAAATAATAATAAATTAGGGAAAAAAATTTTGGCCCCAATGTATACATTTTTTTACACATTGCCGCCCAATGTGTTTTTTTTGTTCTACTTTTGCCCCCTGATATACAATAGGTTTTGGCGTTGCCCCCTAAAATTTATTTTCGGCAGAATATTCCTTCTAAATTCCGTCGGCGGGGAGTTGGGAGGCAAAGTGCAAGCATCTTATAGGTAAAGTGCAATAATCTTATAGTTTTGGGAGGCAAAATGCGAAATTCTTATAATATGGATAAAAAATTAAAATAGTATTAATATTGAGTTTTATATAAAAAGTAATAATTTTGTAAAACAAAATAGAATATATATATATATATATATATATATATATATATATATATATATATATATATATATATATAATCGTGAAATGATATCATAGTAATTAGTAATATAATTAAAAAGATATTATTAAAAATTATATTATAATATAATCATGATCGCACTTGGACTCAAACATTAAAGCAGTTTTTGCACTTTTTCTCTATGTAATATGTTGATATAATCTTATATAAAAATGTACTCGTGATTAATATAATATTTAATCATACTTTTTATACAAATAATAATATTAAATGGTAATTTTATGTTTCGTATCATAATATTATAATGCATATACGAAATACACCTTTATTTTATTTTGTTTAATCATAATACATAACATTATATTTATTATGTTATTTAGCCAAATAATTTATATAATACTTTGTCGTGTGTTTCATATTTAACAATATAAAAAATGTATTGACAACATTTATGTTTAGAAAATTATAAATATTAATTGGAAATTTATGAGTTTTTTTAATTTTAATTGGAATTGTATTGACAACTTTGTGTATGTGTGTAAGATAACAATTCTATATCTTTTCAAATATAAAATTTTAAGACAAAAATTCAATATTTATATTATTTTAATTTACCCCCATACTATAAGATTTTTTTGTACTTGAACCTCCAAATTATAAGGTTCTTGCACTTTGCCCCCCAACTGTCCGTCAATGGAATATAGAAGGAATATTTCGTCGGAAATAAAGTTTAGGGGGCGACGTCGAAAACTATTGTACATTAGGGGGTAAAGTGAAACAAAAAATACTTCGGGGGGCAATGTGTAAAAAATTGCAAATATTGGGGGGCAAAAAATAATTTTCCCAATAAATTATTACACCTAGGAAAATAAATATTAAATATATTCTACATCTACTTATCTAATCCCAATATAATGCATTGTACATTATATATCTACATGAACAAATTAATGTCTTACGCAGAAAAAAAAATCAAGAAACAAAAAAAGTAATCAAATAATATTACATCCTTTTTTTAATAGAATTATCAGTGTCTTATACATTTTAAATTTTGTATCACATATTCACATGCGACACTCGAGTATTGCATGTTTTATATTTTTACAAACTCAATTTTACATGGATTTCCTTTCAAGTTAGGATGTTTTGCAATATTTTACAACTAATTTCGTGATTCCTGTGTAATAATACTTAAAAATCCTTTATTGTGAAAACCATTGTTACTGTAATTAGTACAAATAATACTTCGATTTGTGTGTAAAAATTATTTATTGTAAAAAATATTTTCGTGTAAATAGAAAAATAATATTACGATTTATGTGTACTATTTTTAATATTATTTTTTAGTATTATTTAATGAGTATTACATTTTTTTTTAAATTCTGCATAATATACTGTATTAAACTAGTATTATATTATACTCAGGACCACCGTAGACATTGATACAATTTTTTTTCACTCTTGCTATGAATGAAAGAAATGATGGTACAAATTACTATTTCATAAAAAAGAGTATGGGATGAAGCCAATCTAATCAGATGAGAGTGCATATATATACATATTTCAAGCTTTTGTTTCCACGTCGCAATGGACCAAATCATTACATTTTTGTCATAGGATGCACCAAAGACAACAGGGTTGGGGGGACCTTCTTCGATTTGAGACAAAAATCAAAACCTAACATCTTCATAATTTATGTTCTTTGGAACTCATTGCCAGTGCACCACTACATATATAGCCAACTATTGTTGGGGATTTGGAGGTACGATCATTTAATGATCGCCTTTTTTTCATTTGGCATGTTTTGCTCTACTTGATTCTTCTATATTGCTAGCGCTATAGGATAACTTTTATCCCCACCACGAAGAATTCTTACTCTTTCCTATTATTGGTAATACTAGTATTTCGAAAAGTTACATAAGAAGATTTTTCAGTCATTCGATGATGATGAATTGTCTTTAATAGTTGGGAATTAATTGTGATATGTGGGGCGAAATTGACAATATAACTAAATTTCTTAGGTAATTTATAATTTGGGTTTTAAAAGGTTGAATATATTTATATCAGAGAATATACATGGATCATTATGCCAAAGATTTCAATTACCGAGCAATTAATTTAGAATCAATTTTCTAGAACAACTAAGAATCCATCCCAGGTTTCATTCAATAATTCATTCCTGGTTAATTAACAAAAGTTAGAAAATAAAATCCACATTTCAGTCTCATTACTTGGTGAGATCAAAAATATAACACTCCCACCATCCCAGAAAAAATAAGCATTATTATTTTGAGTGTTTCAAAATGCTAGGCTGATTATTACGTTTACTTTTTATTTTATGCATATAATTATATATACACTATTACAGTAATCTAGAATAACTATTATGTAAACTTGGCCGACAAAACAATCAATTAGCTATTAGGAATTACATGGAAAATAATTATTTTAAAAATATATTAACCATTAAAAGGAAAATTAGAAAAGAAGAAGACATAAAGAAGACAGTAGAATTATTGTTCTCTTATTTATCAAAAATTCTTTTTATATAGGATATCAAATACATGTTTTCATAATACATTAAAAATTACAAATACATAAATTGTCCCCAATCAGTTACTTACCGACGAAGGCCCACTAATTATGTTTTTTCTTCACAACACTCCCCCTTGATGGTGTTTCATGGTAGCCTCGTTAAAACCTTGCAAAGTAACAAAACCAATGGGAGAAATAAAGTTTGGTCGAAATAAAAAGAGTACAACACACCTATGTTGAGACTTTCCTGAAGTTTACACATTTCTCTGATATATGCATCTATCAAGAGAACTTTGAAAGTGATATACACCTATCAAGTGAGCTCTGAAAGTCTCCACTTTCTCAATTCACTTGACTCTTGAGAAAATCCATAATTGTCGGTTGTACAAGAAATGTGGTGATATGCTTCATATTATCACCGTTCATGTAGCATACTTTCATTTGTTCATTGCAATTTATATTTTCTTCATAACTACAAGTGTATTCTTCAATAGTAGAGTTCAAGCCACTATTCTCAAAGATATGTATGATTACAACATTTACTATAGATACTCACGAACTACTATATGTGTGATAATGATCTCTTTACATGTATTGAATGGGTAACCAATATGAACAATACTACTTGGTGTTTTAGAGTAGAAAAAAAACTCAACATTTTTTTTAAGGGTTAGAAGACCATCTGCAGTCCCAATTATATTTATGAATGGAAAAAATAAACTCAAACCAATGGTTTCTTTTAGGTAACAAAATACGTTTTGATTCTATTCCAATGACATTGTGCGCTCTTGAGTTAAATCAATATAACAATTTTGAAAAATTAATATTTGGTCAAGTATATTAATAATGGTACAATAATGCACATATTGTACGTAGGTAGAGCTCCCGCCAGTTCTTCGTCATTCTACTGGTGAAATTGATCTTTCCTTATATCTTTACTTTGACTAATCATAGGAGTGCTAACATATTGCACTTATCCATATTTAATTGCTTCATCATCTTTGAATATATGCAAAATGTAGAATTTAGTATTCCACAAACTCGAGTTTTAATTTATGACAAGACCGAGTTTTTTCATGATTCATTATCTCAAATTAAAAATTCAATTAGCTAGCGGTTTCTCTTATTTCCTTAAGAATTCATATTATTTTCATATCATTGACTTATATAACTACAACTGCAAATTCAAAACTTATTTTCATTATAATACGCAAAGGCATAGATTATATTTCTCAATCAAGTAGTCACTTAGATAGTTATACCACATCCGCCTGGATTGTTTCAATTCATAAAGTTAGCATTTCAATTTAATTACAAATGCACTCAACGGCTTAGAATCACTTGCCTTGGCAATGAAATGCCAGAAAGTACTTTTGTATATATCTCTAAATCATGATTCTCATAGAGATATGATGTAACCATAGGTATAATTTATATTCTCAGTTATTTGGAGTCATAACATCTAGTACATATCCCCATAGTCAATTCCAGGGTATTGTGAGAAACTTTGTGCTTCGAGTCTAGATTTGCATCTCATGACTTTATTTTTCTCATTACTCGTTCTGACAAAAACTTTATTTATGTCCTAGAGGTTTTACACTTGGTGAGGCTGGCACTATCAGACCAAATACATGTTTTGTTGTCAGTGAATTTAGTTATATCTGGATTGATTCTTTACATGTAATCCATTTTTCTCTTTGTTGATATTTCAATAGAGCGTGGTTCGATATCATCGTTCTCTATGATTTCTTGAGCAACAGTGTATATATTATCAATGCCTGTGAAAAATCTTTTCTTCAACTCATATAAACTCTCATAATACATTGAGATCTCTTTATTCTATGTAATCATATTAAACATAAGAGCGTCCTCCAGTAATAATTCATGGACATAATTATAGGTAGAGATAATATCATGAGAGGAATTATCTTCATTGATAATCAGTTGAAGATGTGTCGTACATGTCCTCTTATTCCTTTAGCGGGTATCGATCGAACCAAGTGACCTCTCCTAGTTCCTTTTGGGAGTCACGAGCTCAACCACACCTCCATCAAGTGTATTTTCAATGCCTCAACCTACGGCATTGTGCCCCTTATGTGTACTTTAAATCTTGCAGATACATTTGCAGCTAGTATATATGATCTCGTCACTTTAGAAATCGAATCTCACATGCTTTGAATCAATTGTTTATTTTACTTTAATTTCACTTTACATTGTGAAATGTGGGTATCAAAGTGAGATAGAGTGTGAAACGATTCCTGTCGTTCCATTTAAAAAATAACTTTTCCTATCTTCCCCTAAAAACGAAAACACTATATCATTAAAGTGACAAATCTGCGGATTTAGCGGTAACCTAATATGCATTGGTGACTGAGTTATCAGGCTTATATCCAGTTACCAACTAGTACGCAAAATATTTGGTTAGTAGAGGTTCATATATAAATAAGTAAGAGTTGCGTGCAATATTGCATAACCCTGTGTAGAGATAAAAATATGAGTGCGCATAAATATTATTTTAATCATCATCTATATCCTTTTTGGCGGTGTCTTCTTTGAGATCGTATTGTATATGCACATTAGAGTACAAGATGCTCTATATCGATCTTAATTGACATGCAATAAGTATCAAATACTTTGATTTAAACTCTCTAGTATTATAAGTATTTGATACTTTATAAGGGTGGTGAGTCACTAATAATACTAAATATGTTAGGAGTTTTGCAAATGAAACATGTTTATGAACAATACGTGCCAAAATATCGACCAAAATCATAAAATACTTGAATGATTTGCATTTTGAATGGTTATGTCCACTTGTATCACCTATTATCAATTATAAGATTGGAATATTATACTTTGTATCTTTAGCATATGTAGGCCTCAATCATACGATTTCGCTAAGGAACAAGTTTTGAAAAAATGAGTGACGTAACTTTGAGAAATGAATGTATGTAGTGCTCCTGATACTTTAGAATGCATTGGTTATAACTGAACAACACTAGGTCGACACTATACTGTGTATCAGATTTCTGTCACATTTTGTGTTTCACATAAAATTAAAGATGTCCATAATAATTTCTTATAATATGAATCATCATACCACGATCAAAGAATCCATGCTAGTCGTGTCAAAACTTGAATGATTCGGTGTCCAAAAGCTTATTGTTGGTCCAATCTTATGATTCAAGAATAAAAAAAAAAGTAGTGAAGTAAAATTACTAGATTGACTCACTAATTTCTCTAAAACGTGCTTCTTCCACATAAATTAAAGGTATAGTTCCATTCTCATAATGTATTTCTCAATGATAATCATCAACATGAATATCATCAAACTTAACAAGGTTCATTTGGCTCTTGGCCCATATTGAGCTTTTATGACTTTAATCAATGTGTTACTAGGCACCAAGAATTTGACAGTTTCTCGCTCTTTGATTGGTTAGTATGATACAATCACTATAGTGATATATAAATATCAATTCAGTGAATAATTATCTATTTCTCAATAAATCCTCACATTCTTCAGAGATATTTGAACGACATACTTTTCATTCTAATATTTTATATTATTTGTGAGATATGTTACATTATATCTTAATATTTTTACTCTTGAAACTCGTTTGTGAATGTGTGGTAAATAAACTCAATTACATTCAGTGCTTCAGAATGAAATTCAAAATTTACCAATAAGCTATAAAATAGTTAAATCTATGCACTTCACATAAATATTACTCAAAATAAACTTTAAAATCAAATACAATAGTCTAATAAGAATGATTCATTATTCTTTTACAAGTTCTTTGTAAAGTAAGTAACAAACAGATTTCATAAATCAAAACAGAGGATATCCATTGACTAAATAAGGTAATTGGGAGAACCTCCATGACTTCTACCATGACCAATAAATATAATGAATTCTTACATATCCTACCTTGTGGTTCATTCTTCCCACACACATAGGGATTAACATGTCACGTCCCTTTTGCTTTGAGATTATTTCCACTATTCATATCGACTATAGTTAGTCTCAAGAAATTCCTTATCTAGAAGCCTAACATTCGTATTACGAAAAGTAATATCATGTCTCGCAACAACTTATTATCATAATTATATTATACAAGTGCATTAGTATGTTTGTTCAAGTGGAGAAAAAATAGAATGAGATCGTGTCTCTCAACTCTTTATTATCATTTTATGTGACTATATTTTTCACTTATGATAAGACATGTTTTGAGTTGCAACATATCAAAGTCATTGATCCTTTTTATCAAGCAAACAAAAAAAAATCACTGAATTCTTTGGCCTAGAAGTAGTGTTTCATAAAATTTTCAAAATATTCATTTAGAGTATCCCGAAGTTCATTGGATGTTTGTAACTAAATATACTTCCAATATAAGATTTGGGGGTCAATATGAAGTCTCATTTTTAGTAGAGATTTGACTTTGAGTTAGTTTTACGATTTTTTGTCAGTTGGGGGTTGGTGGATGATATTATTGTGGAATTGTAGTTATACTAGTTTCTACATCAAACGACTGATGGTAGTATTCAATTTATTTTAAATATATTGTTTTGGATTTTTATTGAGTTAGTTCGATCAATTTCTTTAGATAATGAATTTGAAGAATATATGCCATACCCTTTCTTTGATATTATGTGAATATACTTTGTCACAAGACTTATTTATACAATTTTGTATCGTTCACGAACTTTCATTATCACGAAAATATGTAAATGTACAATCAATGATACATATATTGAAAGTATCATATAAATTTTCAATATTAAGAGAATTACTAGAAACTATCAATTCATCGAAATTCACAATTAACTAAACATATTGGAAAAATCATGATCAATCTCTCATATAATCATTGGAACCCATATATATATATATATATATATATTGGTATAGGATCATATGAGAATGGATCCGTAGATGAGAAATGAGAATAAATTATGACCAATCATTTTAATGCCTTTATAAAAATTATCCGATGGTATTTCTGTAATTATTAGACATCCGGGTTGAAGAGAAGTCGTACCCCTTTCACACTTCTCGAAAAGATCTAAGAAAAAAAAAACCCTCTTTTCCCCTTCGCCATTTCAATCGATTTCACGTCCCTGAGATTCCCCATCCTCCGCCACGCCCAACGCCGCCGGGGCTCGTGAACCCGCTGCTGAGGATCCAAATCTCACCTATCAACCGTCCGCTAAATAAATAAAGGTGTTCCACTTTCTTCTCTTTTACCAGAAAATAAAAAAGAAAAATGCTCTGCTCTGCGCTACTCTGCATGATATCTTTTAACCAGTGGAGCTGTGCAGAGTATTTTCTTGTTTATCCTAAAGTTGCAACAGAGAATATTCAGGAAAAGAAGTTGAAATTCTATGCTGCAAAAATTATAATTGAGTAAACTCTTGCTTATAGGTATTTGTTTGACTTAATGGGGTCTTTGGTTGTTTTTGCTTACTTGAGTAATTGATTTGGGGCCTGAATATTAAATATTTGGTAGCTTGATCTGAACTTTAATTTTTATGTTTATTAATTTCTCGCATTGTTTTTTTTTCTTGAAGATGTGATTACATAAGCTGTAATTGTTATTTGATCTTGTTTTGTGAAATTGCTTCTTCAATTACTCTTTTCCTTACGCTTCACATTTCAAATGTCTAGTTTATGATGCGTTTCGTGCACAACAACAAATGAATAAGCCCTCTTAATGAGCCACTTTTCCGAGATGGTTTGGAATGCGAGGTGGGATTGGGGATATCTTGTCGGGTTCGGTAAAAAGGCCCCCGAAAGTCCCAAAAGGCCACAACTATTAGACTGGATGATTTTCGATGATGGTGAAATCGTTGATGCTGATTGTGGCCATGTTTCTTCAGCCAGAAGCTCGCTCTCAGCTTCTACCGACTCTTCAGTTAAGCTCATGACGTTCGAGGGCTTTTCGGGAAACTTCGGCAAGAAGATGGAAATGAAACGAAATGCGGAGCCACTGATCGGTCTGAAACTCGGAAAGTGAAGGTATTTCGAGAATAATGGTGTGTCTTTTGCTGTGATGCCTACGCCATCCGCCACGTCATCGAAGAAGACAGAATCGTCTGGTCAAAATCACTCTATACCGCGCTGTGTTGTCGAGGGCTGCACCTTTGATCTGTCAAAGTCTAAAGAGTATCACCGGAAATTCGTATCGCGGCTTATCGAGTTCGGGCTCGTTTAACCCGATTCAGTTGAAGATGGAGCGCGTTAATGGTGTTGCTAATTCTAGCCTTGTTCATCACAGCAGCTCGCCAGCTGGACTATTTGCAAACATAGATATCGAAAATGGTAGTAATTATTAATTTTTTTTATTTTATTTTTTTGCTTGAGATCGTAATTTGGCTTGATTGTTTTAGCATCCTTTTGCGTATTGGCTTGTTTTCTGAACTTTATATATTTTTTTCAGACGCTTTCTGATAATCGTGCAAAGTGCTCCTGCTCGGGTAAATAGAATTCGAAGGATAATCCGGGAAAGGTGATTACGACGTTGAAGGTTTTGAAAGATTCAAGTCTTGCTAATTTGAGGAAGCTGATAGAGATTCATCTCGGGGGGATCAGCAAGCCTTCACTTCTTGTTTTTATTTTTCTGTCAGACCATTATAGCATTTAATATTTTGTAATATACTGTTTTTGTATGTGAAAATGTCAATATTTTTAAAATTATATTGTTGCATTTGTTCCAGGTATGCGCACAATAACATTACTAACTATGCACAATACTGCCTATGAGTTTGCACAATAAAGATTGCATAAAATATGGCTTGTACTTGAATAATCACATTAATTTGTTTCTTTTATGTTGAATAAGATGCATTAATTCTTAGTACTTTATTTTAAATTATTGTAACATTTATATGGTGCTTTTTTGTGTTCATGGCGAGGGAAAGGCAAAAATTTATGTATTCAAATTTGTATATCGAGGGTTTCACTTTGTGCATGTGTTATTATATTATTGTTCATTTTTTTACTGCATGATTGTGCATAAATTGATGCACTAGGCATTGGACTTGATTGAATTTATAGGTATCACAGGTGTACAACATTACGATCTGATCATCAGATGTAAAACATTATATAGTTTTGTATATAGTGGCTATTTGTGCATGTAGTTATGAACTAATGTACACGAGTGTATTAACTAATGTGCAATTTGATGTGCATGTATTTTTTAATTATTTTGTATAGAGGCTATTTTGTGCATGTAGTTATGAACTAATGTGCACGCGCGTATGAACTAATGTGCAATTTGTTGTGCATATATTATTTTGATTGCCAAATTCTGGAGCAACGCATTCTGGGAATTTGGACAAAACCAACAGTGAATTGGGACCAAAAAGAACCTTAATTGCGCAGGTACAGGAGGTTTTGGGCAAAACAGCTGGCCCTTCGGGACAGTCGGTTAATTTTAAAAATAAATCGAAANAAAAAAAAGGGACAGCGCACTCCGACAAATCACAGGGGCAGCGATGGGATATGGAGGTTTCGACTAGCAACCAATTTGATCTCGGGACGATTCAGAATGCAACATGTTCCGACGTAAGGAAGCAAAACAACCCATTTGAATATTTGCAAGAGGATTTTCCGGACACACCGGCCGAAGCGATTAATATTCTTATTTTATTAATATTCTTATTCTTTTTCCCAGTGACTACTACTGAAAATGGGTTGCAGGCTTTGGAGTTGGCTTTGCTAGTGATTGTGCATATGTCATTGACAGATATTTAGTTTTCTGATTTTTTATTTTCAGAAGTTGCACTTGGTTGTGCAAATGTTATGTATTATTGTGCATATCTTATTGCAATATTGTGCATAACTTAATGCATAATTGTGCATGTTATATTTCATAGCTGTAGTCTCATGCCAGCTACCTCGATTGGGCTTCGATGACCACAAAGACTGGATAAGATGATCGATAACCAATAAAAATAGTGAAATGTTGCGGCAAACATTATCCCATTTTTTAATGATTTTTTTTTTTTGATATATCTTGTCAGACTCATGTGTAATTTCATTGCTAGTGTGTTTTTATAATTTGTGTATTAATATATATTGCGCATGACTTGTAATACGATTGTGCAGGTCTTATGGCACATTGTGCATATCCTGAAAATAATTTTGTAATATTTATTTTGATTTTAAAATAAAGTTAAATTGATATTGCTAGATCATATTATGATTTTTCAAACAGAGCCTTCACCTCAATCTCATAATTAGTACCCAAAAACCAAAAAAATAAATAAGAATTCATGAAATACTAGAACCAAGAGTGCAAGAGCGTCTGCACCAGTGACATATTGTGCACAATTTATTGCACTATTGTGCGAAATTTATTACATTGTTGTGCACAAATTGACACTTACTTTTGCACAACCCAATTTGCTAAATTAAGAAAATAAAAATAAGAAAATAATATTAAGGGTAGGTCTTGATATATGCCAATTGGTCCCATTTTTACTTCCTTTCTCAAATCACCTGCAATTAAAATGTGCAAAGAAATGATTATTACAACCATAACCGATACCAAGTAAAATTTTGAGGTAAGAACACACAAAAATCAGAAAATAAATTTTTGAATATCTTTGAAGTAATGATACATCTTGGCTCATGCAACATTGCCTTTTTGAATTACTCGAGTGACAATCAGCGTATTTAGTAGTTATCAATACAAATACAAATGTAATATTTATTTGTGGTTGTCAATCATAGTGAAAGGTGCAAACACCATATTAATGTGCACAAACTGACAATTATTTGCGCACAAACAAATCACACTATCATCAGATGAGAACCACATCAGAGGACAACACGCGCATAATTTTTTAATCATAACAAATGTAAACACCATTTTGCTACTACACAGACGTACAAAAGGGAACACACTAATGTGCACAAACTGACACTGAATTGTGCACTGAAATAAATCAGACGGCAACCACATCAGATGACGACATGTACAGATTTATTCAAGACTTCACGACACAATGCAAAACACCATTCAGCATATATATATAGGATTAGGTTCAAATGAGAACCATGTCCTTATATGTGAACCTATGGTCAATTATGGGCCTTAGATCTTAAATGGATGAATTCATATTTTTTTTCTTATTTCCTTATTTGATTAAAAGTATTAGGATTGTGTAATAAAAACACTGTTGGTGTATATAACTAAAATATCAATAAAGTATTGTGATTGTAAAATAAAAGTAATGCTGGTGTATAATAAAAGCATGAGTTCGCAAGTTCACATATAAATGACATGGTTTTCATTTGAACCCACCCCTATATATATATATATTATATATATATATATATATACTATATATAGGGGTGGGTTCAAATG
>BMAC01000193.1:858937-879320 GCA_014905375.1 Phtheirospermum japonicum
ATTATACTTATAACTTAATTTATATATCTAATATATATTAAAAGTATATAATCTTTCACATGTAATCGACTTGCGAGACGGTAACACCACTCCTCTATTTGCAAGAGGTCTGGGGTTCGAATCCCACCCATGCCACATGTGGGGAATTAAATTAACACAGTTGGTTGTGGTGGGCTCCTGCGGGCTGGGCTAGGCCCGCCCTCCTGCGGGCTGGGCTAGGCCTGCCCAGTTTTTTTTTATAATATTTTAAAAATGCTGACGGGCTTGACCCGCCAGCAATACTGACGGGCCAGCCCGTCAGCATTTATAAAATTAAAAAAAAAAAGGGGGGGGAAATACTGACGGGAAGTATTACTGACGGCCGATGCCCGTCAGCAGGCCGTCAGTATTTCTGACGGGTACGTTAAAGCCGTCAGGATATCCTGACCACAAAAATGCTGACGGCCATTATCCGTCAGGAGGCCGTCAGTATTCCGGAATCCTGACGGATTTGGCCGTCAGCATTGCCGGATTTATTTGTAGTGAAATTCCTATTAAGAGTAAAATTGCACAAGAAATATAAGCAGTCTAGTGGTGGAAGGTGGGTAATATCAAACAAACCCACCAGGGTTCGAAACTACCTAGGTGCAAAATTTATTTAGAAATTTCTCTAGTGGTGGAAGGTGGGTAATATCAGACAAATCCACCAGGGTTCGAAACTACCTAGGTGCAAAATTTATTTAGAAATTTTTTAACGCACACATCTAATCACGGAATCAAAATTAAAACAAATCAAAGGAAGGAAATTAAAACGAATTAAAAATCTCCGAGAAATCTACAGCAGAATTAAAACTCACTTCACGCATCTCCCATAAATCTACAGCGTATTGATTAAAAAACGAACCCAAAAAAAATATATTTTTTCACGAAAAAATTAAAATTAAAAAATATTTCCGAGAACAGATCTAGAGAAAAAATATCAAACTACTCACCATGGAATGATTAGTTGGAAATATAACAACCTTAAAGAAGGTCGGTAGCAACATCGTGCAAAAGCCGTGGCAACGATTGTAAGTTTTTTGTTCTGGTTGCAAAAGCCGTGCAAAACTAATATTTTTTTCAGTTTGAAGAATAAGTGAGAGAGAGAGTTTAGTCAGAGAGAAAAACGGCGGATGAAATTTTCGAAAAGAGAAAATGGGAGTTAAAGAAACCCTACAAAAAAAGTCATATTTTATACCTAGACCTTTTTTTTTATAAAAGGAAGGAATATTGRCAAATTAACATGAATTTGTCACATCAGATTTAAAAAAATAAGAAGATGACACTTGAAAAATTGAATTCATACCAAGTTGCCACCTAAGCTAGGTGTCAACAGAATTAACAAATAGGGGGGATCCTAATACTTTTAATCAAATAAGTAAATACACAAAAAATCTGATTCATTCATTTAATTAGACCTGAGACTCATAATTGATCCTATGATCACAAATCTTTTTATCAAATAAGTAAATACACAAAAAATTTGATTCATCTATTTAATTAGATCTAAAACTCATAATTGATCCTATGATTACAAAAAGGACATGGTTCTCATTTGAACCTAATCATATATATATATATATATATATATGAAATGACTACAATGCATTCACGGCACCATACTCTCACTCCCTCCTGCATTTACAAGCGTTGATTTCTTAATATGAAAAACCTAAATTTATATTCTCATTAATCTGATGGTTCCCATCGATTTGAGTAATGGTGCCTTCACGGTACCGTAGACGTTCCTCATATATATATATATATATATATATATATATATATATATATATATATATATATATATAGGATTTGAATCATGTGGGAACCAATCCCCTACGTGGGAACTAGAAACCATATGATCCATTAAATTAGATGAAATGTATGGTTAAGATCAACTATATTAATTATATAATTAATATAATTATTATAACAAAGAAGACCTCACATGTCATTATACACAATATCCTTATATAATCAATAATTAATGTGTATTTTCCACATATGATGTTTGGAGAAATCACAAATAATTCATGCAAATTTTCAACAAAAAGGAAGGCAAAATCAAACAATTGTATTACCAAAAATAAGTGTACATAGAAGCGTCTTTATAATTGATGTTACCAAAATCAAAAAATTATCTTCGCACTTTGGGTAATGTACATAATTGATGTTCACTTTTATTTTCAAATTAATTGGTCCTGTTATGTTTCAATTTTATATTACGTAGTGTGATTATATTTTTTAGGTGAATTTACTGGACTTACAGCAGCAATAAAATAAAATAAAAATAGGAAGTCCACACAAAAGAATAAAAAGGCCCCTCTTATGTCTCTCTCACCAGTAAACAAAAGATGAAAATGATAATATACCTTTTGAGTATATCTTGCAACCCAATTTGCTCACATCTCAAAAAAAAATTAAAGCCTATATAGGAAAAAGCTCAATTTCAAACCTTACACACTCTCACCTGTAAACAAAAGATGAAAATGATAATATAAAAAAACTTTTAATATTATGTGTGCTTTTCTTTATGTTGTTTTTTTATTTCTTGGCCCATGTCGGAAGACCAATTTTTTTATGCTTAATGTGATCGTCTACTTTGAAAAAAAGAGCAATTATATGATGTTTTTGAATGTAGCATCACTTATTATTATCCGTATTAGCATCATGTTTGTTTGAATGTAGCATCTAAAAAAGAACAGCTTGGATGTCAAATAAATTTGAAGCAGTTAACAATATAAGTAGGGATTAGCAAAAACATTGTGCAGATCCTCAGAATGAAAAGAAAAAATATATCTCAATCAAGGACAAATGAGCCTTCAATTACACATTTTAGCTTGATTACATTCCCCTAACATTGAACTGACAAAAGAAGCAAAATTTTCACCAACAGCATACCATCCTTCATTTTATTCCCCACTTTCTTGTTACTAGTATCATACTGTATAAGGGTAAGACAAATGCTTTTCTTGTGCATTGTTTTTGATGACTTTTTACAGGGTCACTCTTCATTGTCATCATCACCATATCACCCACGCACACCTACGACAGCCTATTCAGCCGACCCTTTATACCTCTAACGGATATAATGCGGAGATTCTTCACGTCACCGCCACCTATAGCCCAAGAGACATCCAAAACTATATATTAATTATAGCTATTAGCATTGCTATTGAACATTTAGAAGCATCACAAGCTATATAAAATAGCATTATGGATTAAATAGTATAACGCCAACAACATTATTAACAAATCAAATACTAATATCATTTACAACAATAAATAACATTCAACATCTTGTCAAACACAATTCGGCATTTTGATATCAGTATATAGAAATTAGGCCAAATGTTAATAACATCATAACTAGTTAAACAGAAAAGTTATTTTTTGACAATAGCCTGAAAACGCATATGTAGATTTAAAGCAAAGACCCGAGAAGGAACACATATTGGAAATTGTAAAGAGTGGTGTATCTTAAAGACATGAATCCCAGATTTGATGAAGAAACGGACACGGCAAACAAAAATAAAATTATCCGTTCTTCAACTTGTAATATAAACACATTACATGTTCTATTTTTGGGTTTAGGATTTATGGTAATAGAAAATATTAGCATAACTCTAACATAAAATTAGCAACCAATGTACTAAGATAGCAACCACTGTACATATATATAGCATTATCAAAACAATAATTAAGCAATAACCAAAGAATAGCATTACCAAAAAATTAGCAAGCACCGTACATATATATTAACACAACATACTGCTTATGATTAATAGCATCACCGAAAAAAAGCATTATCAAAACAATAATTAAGAAATTCAAGAATAATGAGATAGCAAATACAAAGCATCACCAATTTATAAGAATGATATCTTCAGATTTGAGACTATGTAAATATAAGCTCACTCAAATTCACATATTATTAGCATTATAATAAAATATTAAATATCAATAAAAACTACCGACCTGCTTTCTGTAATGGACAGGGAGTTCCCATCCTAAAAGATAAACAACATGAAAAACTAAATAAATAAATAAATAAAAACTACCAACCTGCTTTATGTAAATCTTCTCTTCGACAGTGCCACGTGTCATTAACCTGTACACAATGACATCTTTCTTCTGCTCAATCCTGTATGCACGATCTACGCTCTGATTGTCAGTGCTGCAAACGTTGTAAACAAAATTAGAAACTCTCAGTATTACGGGAAATAGTTTTCATAAAAGATCGTCCATTTCAACAAATGTGGAGACAAAGACAACAAGATAGGATATCAATTACTCTACATCATTGTTAAGCTCAACAGAAAAAACATATAATTCTAAGATGTATACACAAAAAATAATTTCCCAAAATAATCTAGCAATAACGAGTAGTATGGTTTATCTTTTATTTTTAACAATGATTTGATTCTCATAGAAGGAAATGGTAAAATTTTATAAAAACAAAACCTCGGATTTCATGCAGTATCAACTGAAAGAAAGTAAAGAACACATATTTTGGAATATTTTGTATTTAACTTTTGCCCAGATTTCATTCATTCATTTCTTCATAGTTACATCAGGGAATGTGCCACTATTTATAGTAAAGGTAACCCTAAAATATGTGGCTAGAACTGCTACAGTACATTAATTCAAATCATGTAGTTACTATTGCTACAGTACATCCTAACAGTTGGATGTACTGAATTGGGGCTGACAACATCAGCTGACGTCGGGTAGGTTGTCCTCATCTGCGACTCATTGTTGCTAGTACGCTCGACCTTTGAGCGACCGAACGTGCGACCTGAGAGGTCACCAATCATGCGACCTGGCACTGCGCTCAACACCAGGTCGCCAATAGTGCGACCTGGCACTGCACTCTTCTTGAGGTCGCTAAGCAGTTTATGACCAGGCGACCTGGGTTTATCAGGTCGCTCTCTATTATCCCCCCTCAATTCGAGGGCGGCGAGAGGAACAACGGAGAGTTTGTTTCTAAGCCGAGCAAAGAATTGATGAGATAGAGGTTTGGTGAAAACATCGGCAGTCTGATCAATGGAGGGGACAAACCGAACATGTAGCGATTTCTTGGCAACGAGGTCGCGAACAAAGTGAAGATCCAATTCAAAGTGCTTCGTACGAGCATGTAGAACAGGATTGGAGGCAACAGTAATAGCACTCTGATTATCGACCCAAACTGTGGGAACAGCGGGAAGCGAGACCTAAAGCTCGCTGAGAAAGGAGCGGATTCAAACCATCTCAGCAGTAGCATGAGCAAGACTGCGATATTCAGCCTCAGTGCTGGACCTTGAAACGGAGGTCTGCTTCTTAGAACACCAGGAGACAATATTGCGACCTAGAAAAATACAAAAACCAGTGACAAATTTCTGTCATCCAGATCACCAGCCCAGTCGGAGTCTGAAAAACCTGTCAGAGTAAAGGATGAGGTTTTAGTGTAGGTGAGCCCATAAGAAGTGGTACCAGCAAGATATCGCAGAATTCGCTTGACAGCTCGCCAATGAGTGCTGAGAGGACAGTGCATGTATTGACACACTTTGTTCACACTGTAAGAGATATCGGGGCGAGTAATAGTGATATACTGAAGTGCGCCAACAATACTACGGTAAAAGGTTGGATCAACTGTGGGCTCCGCTTGGGACTTCGAGAGAACAGGGGAGACAACCATTGGTGTAGGTGTAGCCTTAGCTCCAGATATACCTGCTCTCTCAAGAAGAGTTGAAATGTACTTGCCTTGGTTCAAATGTAAACCGTGAGCAATGTGCGTGACCTCAATGCCAAGAAAATGATGCAGTGCACCGAGATTCTTTAGAGAGAAGGTGGAATCAAGGTGATTAATGAGTCGCGAAATTCCAACCTTGTCGCTGCCAGTGACAAGAATGTCGTCAACATATACTAAGACCCAGATGCAGCCCGAGGAGCTGTGGGAGTAGAAGAGAGAGCTATCAGCTCGAGAAGCAGAGAAACCAAAACCAAGAAGAACAGCTCGTAATTTTCCAAACCAAGCACGAGGGGCCTGTTTAAGCCCGTAAATAGCTTTTGACAATCGGCACACCAGAAGACTGGTACCTTCCTGTTCAAAACCAGGTGGCTGAGCCATGAAGATTTCGCGGTCCAGGTCGCCATGTAGAAAGGCATTATTGACATCCAATTGTTGAACCGACCAATTACAGTTGACGGCAATGGAGAGCACAACTCGGATAGTTGTAACTTTAACAACCGGGCTGAAAGTTTCAGAAAAATCAAATCCGGGCACCTGACTGTATCCTTTGGCTACCAATCTGGCTTTATAACGAGCAACAGAACCATCAGCATGAGTCTTTAATTTGAACACCCATTTGCAACCAATCAAGGACCTCCCCGTAAGTAACTCAGAAAGGGACCATGTCTGATTTTTAAGAAGAGCTGCATACTCCTCACTCATAGCCGCCTTCCACTTGGGATGAGCTAAAGCCTCAGGAGGAGGGTTCCTGAAAATCAAGAAGTTGAGTACAGAGCACCCTAGGCTTGTAAATACCTGCCTTAGCCCGTGTGACCATATGGTGTGTACCTGCAAGAGGGTTAGTACGAGGAAAAGAAGAGGCATGCGGAGAGCCCATAATTAGTAATTCAACAGTAAGAGGAATAGTAGACGGGCTAGATTGGTCAGAGGAAAGTGGGATTGGTTGATGGGGAGGACTGGGAGGTGGACCAAGTATGGAGGGCTGATCATGAGACCGTGTGGAGGTCGCAGGTGAGTGTGATCAGGTCGCACATGGTTGTGGAGAGGTCGCACGTGGTTGTGGATAGGTCGCACGTGGTTGTGAGGAGCTCGCAGGCACATGTGTGGAGCTCGCTGACACATATGGCGAGGTCGCTTCTGATATAGGAGGTGGACCAAGGATCGATGGTTGAACGTTGGAGCAGTAATGAGGTTCAGAGGTTTTAGAGAAGGGAAATTTGAGCTCGTCAAAGATCACATGTCTGGTGATTATAACTTTGTTATCTGGTAGTAGGACCTTGAAACCCTTATAGTGTTCACTATAACCAAGAAATGTACTAGGAAGCGACCTGAACTGAAGCTTGTGTTTATTTAGTGGTCTAAGATGAGGGTAGCAAAGACACCCAAAGGGTTTGAGATGGGCATAGTTGGGAACTTGATTTCGTAGAAGCTGATGAGGACTTTTGTGCTGAGTGATTTTAGACGGTAATCAATTTATGAGATAGACAGCAGTGGTGAAGGCATCATCCCAGTATTTGATAGGTAGATGAGAGTGGTAGAGGAGAGAGAGAGAGACCTTTTTCAACAATGTGTCTATGTTTTYTTTCAGCAAGGCCATTTTGTTGAGGTGTGTAGGGACAAGAGATTCTGTGGTGTATCCCTGAGGAGTGAAACAGATTTGTAAGGGCTATAAATTTCCCCCCTCCATCACTTTGTACCGACTTAATTTTGGAATTAAACTGAGTAAGGATAAGATTTTGCAGGTGAGAGAAGGCAGCGAGCACATCACATTTATGTTTTAGCAGATAGATCCAGGTATATCGAGTATAATGGTCAATAAAGGAAACATAATAGGAGAATCCATTCGAGGATTTGACAGGAGCAGGACCCCAAACATCAGTATGTACAAGATCAAAGGGTTTTGTGTATTCGGTCTCCGAAGGAGAAAAAGGTAGTTTATGACTTTTACCCTAAAGACAAGCACAACAAGTAGAAAAGGTAAATTTATTAATATTGGAAATAGAAAGATTACAGGTCCTGAGAACTTCTTGTAATACATTATTGGCAGGATGCCCTAATCTAAGATGTCACAACTGTAGAGTAGCTTCTTTATTCGAATCACTGGACTTAGTGATGAAGACACTAGGATGTTGTTTCATGAAGGAGGTAGATGTGGTTGATGGCGAGCTGAGGTTAGGCGAGCTGGAGGAGTTGGCGAGCTGGATGTAAAACTTGTAGAGACCATTCCTAAGAGAGCCTCGGAGAAGAATTTGATGTGTAACCTGGTCCTTTACATAGCAAGAAGTAGGATGAAATTCAAAGTAAACAGAATTATCTTGAGCGAATTGAGAGACACTGATGAGGTTTTTAGTAATGTGCGGTACATGAAGAAGTTTTTTGAGTAAAAAGGATTTGTTGCTGGAATGAAACTGTGAATTACCAATATGAGAAATACACAAACCTGATCCATTTCCTACTTGAACCTTGTTATTTCCTTGAAATTCTGAGGCCATGTTGAGATTAGCAAGATCATTTGTGACATGATTAGAGGCTCCAGAGTCAGCATACCAGCTCGCATCGCTGCCTGAATCTGACATCAGTGATAAGGCAGGTGGATCAATACACTGTGTCACAGGATAGGCGCAGTAGGAGCTCGCTGAAGTGTTGAGACTGTTCTGTGCATTGGACTGAGCAGTGTAGGCAGTATCAAAACGATAATAGCATTTGTCAGCAGAGTGGTTAGAGTAACCACAT
Organism: Phtheirospermum japonicum; assembly: GCA_014905375.1. NCBI lineage: Eukaryota > Viridiplantae > Streptophyta > Magnoliopsida > Lamiales > Orobanchaceae > Phtheirospermum > Phtheirospermum japonicum. Next base: position 867,420 of record BMAC01000193.1, read on the forward strand.
ATTTGACAAGGCGACCTRTTYCCTGRTMTRARACCTCTTYCACYTCGTCCTCTGTAGCTGTTGGTCCTCCCTCGGCCACCTCTTCCAGGGTGGCGACCTCTTCCTCTGTTCGCTCCTGCACCAGTCCAAGTGTCCTTCTTCTGGCCAGAGTACTGATTGGCAAAGTTGATAGTAGGGCTTGATCCTTCGGTATTGATGAAGTTGGATGGATTTCCAGCTTCCAGTCTGTTCTCAAAGCTTAATAACAGAGGCAGAATGTTCCTGAGGGTGAGTGAGTCACTCCGAGATGTAGCGGCAACCACTACTGGGTCAAAATCTCCTCCAAGCCCGGTGAGAACATGCATTGCTTGATCTTCTTCTGAAACGGGTTGACCAGCTGAAGCGAGCATGTCACAACAACTCTTGACTTTGTTAACATATTCTCTGATGCTCATTGTTCCTTTCTTGATAGAGGAAAGCTGCATCTTGTACTGCATCTTCCGAGATGCAGTTTGACTGGAAAAGTTGGCATCCAGAGCTTGCCAGATTTCTCTCGAGGATGCAAGACCAACCATCATGGTAAGAAGACTTTCAGAAAGAGAGGAGAGAAGCCAAGATGCTAACAATTGATCTTGATGGACCCAGAGCAGAACTTCTGGGTTAACTGATCCTTCAGCGAACTGCGGTGGGGGTCTGATTTCTCAAGTAAGATAGCCTTCAAGCCCGTACCCTCTGACAGCTGTGTAAACTTGCATTTTCCAAAGTAGATAATTTGAGTCATTTAGTTTGATAGAGATGAGCTGATTTTTCAGCTGGATAGTTGAGTTTGAGCTTTGAGAAGAAAGAGAAGTGTTTTGAAATACTGCGTGAGAGCTCGCTTGAGCCTCATGATGTGGAGGTGTGATACCCTCCATCAGATGTAAGGGCAGGGAAGAAGTAGACGAGAAAGGAGGGAAAAGAGGTGTTCAGAGCCAGGTAAAAACCTGCTCTGATACCATGAAAGAAAGTAAAGAACACATATTTTGGAATATTTTGTATTTAACTTTTGCCCAGATTTCATTCATTCATTTCTTCATAGTTACATCAGGGAATGTGCCACTATTTATAGTAAAGGTAACCCTAAAATATGTGGCTAGAACTGCTACAGTACATTAATTCAAATCATGTRGTTACTATTACTACAGTACATCCTAACAGTTGGATGTACTGAATTGGGGCTGACACCATCAACTGACGTCGGGTAGGTTGTCCTCATCTGCGACTCATTGTTGCTAGTACGCTCGACCTTTGAGCGACCGAACGTGCGACCTGAGAGGTCACCAATCATGCGACCTGGCACTGTGCTCAACACCAGGTCGCCAGGCATTAGGTCGCCAACAGTGCGACCTGGCACTGCACTCTTCTTGAGGTCGCTAAGCAGTTTATGACCAGGCGACCTGGGCTTATCAGGTCTCTCTCTATTATCAACCACAATTACTCGGTCTGCATTAGTGAGTGTAAGGCCCAATCCGCCAACTTGGGAGGTCAAGAGAAAAATTGGAGCTCCACGGCCCTCTTAGAAGAAATCCTTCAGAAAATAAAGAAAATAGGTACAAAATTATATATATTTAAATGAAGATTTTCTATTTATATATATTAAACAAAAGCAAAACTTCACAATTTTACCTCTGTCAGTGATTTTTGTAGTGCCATTTATTCGCATATACTCGCAGTTCCAACTAGATATCTCAGGATCCATTTAACTGCTCCCCATTGAGTTTCAACGGGATTATGCATATACTAGCACACTTTGTTTACACTGAAAGCAATGTCCGACCTTGTTATTGTTGCATACTGCAGTGAGCCCACAATACTTCTGTAAGAGAGACATCAACAAAGGAAGCACCAGTATGCTTGGACAGAATAGGAGATGTGACCATAGGTGTGGGTGTTGGTTTGGCCTCAAGTATCTTAGCTTTACTGAGTAACTCTTTAATATACTTGGTCTGGGAGAGATGCATGCCAGTTGCTATTTTGTGAACCTCGACTCCTAAGAAATGGTGAATCTCTCCCAAGTCTTTAAGAGAGAAAAAGGTGTGTAGTTAGGTAATGACCTGAGAGATCGCCGCGGTATTATTTCCAATCATCAATGTAGACTAGAATTCAAATACAGGAGGTGCTTGTATTTTTGTAATAAAGAGAGTGATCAGACCTAGAGTTAGAGAAGCCAAGGGTATGCAGAACTTGTTTGGCTTGAAAAACCAGGCTCGAGGGGCCTGTTTGAGGCCAGACAGGTATTTCACGAGCTTGCAGACATGCGTTGGACAAGAAGGAAGTTCAAAACCAGGAGGCTGCACCATATATAGTTTTCTTCATCAATTTGGCCATGAAGAAAAGCATTGTTAATATAAAGTTGTCGAACAGACCAATTGTAGTGAGTGGCTAAAGACAACACAATCCTGATTGTGGTCGGCTTAACCACTGGACTGAAAGTTTCTGAAAAGTCAATGCCAACAGTTTGACTATAGCCCTTTGCCACGAGTCTAGCTTTGTATCGAGCTATACTTCCATCAGCATGTCTTTTGCGCTTAAATATCCATCTTCACCTGATGACTAACTTGTTGGATGGAACAGGTACAAGAGTCCAGGTTTTGTTATGAAGCAAGGCTTGATATTCCGCATCCATAGCCTGTTTCCAAAGAGAGTGAGAGAGTGCCTTCTAAAAGGAGGTAGGTTCTTGTGAATCCAGAACATGAGCAGTGAAGGCCCGTGGTTTGAGCTGTCCTGTTTACGACCTGGTGACCATATGATGTCGCTTTTGGGCTGCAGCTGCATTATTAGTAATAGAAATAGGTGGAGAACAGTTCACAAATGTCAAAGTTACACACAGAGGAATTGTGGTGTGAGTAGAGTCGGGGGAGATAGAAACAGGTTGATGTGAGGGTGAATGAGATTGAGAGAAAGGAGTTATAGGTGCTTGATTATGAGTAGGAGACTGAGTATTAATAGGAGAGGGATTATGAACATCAGAGTGGGAGATGGGTGAGGGAATGTGGGATGTAGTTCTTGGATTTAAAACTGGGGGCCCCAAGTGATAGAAGGAGGAGGTTTGGTCTTGGGTTGGAGTGTTTTGTTGGTCGGATTGGTTGGAAAAAGGGAATTCACTTTCATCAAAGATGACATATCTAGATATTATGACCTTTCCATTTGGTAAAAGAACTTTGAAACCTTTGTGTTTAGTTGTGTAGCCAAGGAAAGTGCCTGGTAAGGATCTAGGTTTTAGTTTGTGTTTGTTGTAAGACCTGAGATTAGGATAACATAAGCAACCGAAGGTCTTAAGCGAGCTGTGATTTTATGACCATGTAGCTTATGAAGTGGAGACATATATTTGGTGGACTTGACTGGTAATCTATTAGAATGTAAACTGCAGTGCTGAAAGCATCATCCCAGAATCTAAGTGGAATATGAGCATGAGTCATTAGTGCTAGTCCCATTTCTACTATGGTTCTATGTCTACGTTCAGATAAATCATTCTGAGCTGGAGTGTAGGGACGGGAAACCTTATGCATAATGCCAGAATCATGAAAAATCTGAGTGAGATTCTTGAATTCCCCACCCCAATCACTTTGTACAGCTTTGATTTTATAAGAAAGTTGGTTTTCAACAAGGTTCTTAAAATGAATGAAGGCAGATTTAACATCAGAATTGGCTTTAAAAAAAATAGATCCATGTAAATTTGGTGAAGTGATCTATGAAACAGACATAATAGTGTGAACCAGTGGAAGATGTAATAGAAGATGGTCCCCAAACATCTGTGTGAATGAGCTCTAATGGTGTGGTATATGCATAATCAGAATCAGTATAAGGTAAGGCATAGCTTTTAGACTGCATACAAGAACCACAAGGATACTTATTTTCATTAACAACAAAGGGAACATTACAGTCTTTCATAACTTTGATTACAACATCATGAGCAGCATGTCCTAATATAGAATGTCACAACTCTATATTGTTGGATTATTATCTTGAACCAGGCGAGCGGAGAAGTTTGAAACACTAGGGGTAACACTTGTGTAGAGATAGGAGATTTGACACATTGAACATCAAAGTTGTAGAGGCCATTTTTAAGAGAACCTTTGAGAAGCACTTAGTGTGTAGCTTGATCCTTAACAAGAAAAAAATGGGATGAAATTTAAAAAACACAAAATATCTCTAGAAAATTGAGACACACTGAGTAGATTTTGGTGATTTCTGGAACATGTAAGAGATTTTTCAAGATAAAGTATTTTAAGGGAGGTTTTGTGAGTAAAGAGTTTCTAATATGTGAAATGTACAAACCTTTTCCATTACCAACTTGCAGCTTGTCATGACCTTGAAATTCTGAAGCTATGTTGAGATTTGAGAGTTCATTGGTGACATGATTAGAAGCACCGGAGTCTGCATACCAAAAGGGATCGCTGACAAAATCTGGAGAGGCTGACATTGTTGAATGAGAGGTCGCGCTTGGTTGAATAGGAACACCATTGCTTGTTTAAGTTGTCTGTGCTTGCATCTGAATATGAGGCTACATATTAGTGGGAGCGGGATATATAGAGTCAAATCTGTGATAACATTTGTCTGCAGTATGATAACATCTGAATAGGAACACCATTGCTTGTCTGCCCCCTCTGCCTCTGTAGCTATTATTCTTGCCTTTTCCTCTAAAGTTGTTTTGATTGTAGGTCGCGGCCTATTCAGCGAGCTGTTGTAGTTTCTTTGGTTACTGTTGCTCTGTGTGGCTATATTGTCCACTGGTGCAAATCCATCAATGTTGATGGCAGTAGAAGCTGGAAAGGTATTAAATCTGGACTCAAGGCTTAGCAACATGGCATAGATGTCGTTCAGGTTGTAGGGCTCTACTCTGGAGGTGACAACTACCACAACAAGATTATAATCAGGTCCTAGACCTCTGAGGATATGCAAAATATGATTTTTCTCAGAAATAGGTTCTCCAGCAGTGCCAAGGGAATCGCAACAGGCTTTGAGTTTGTCCAAGAATTCTCTCATGGAAAGGTTGCCTTTTTTCAGAGTTTGAAGATGCAATTTATATTGCATAAGTCTGGCTCTTGATTGACCAGAAAAATTAGACTCTAAGGCTTGCCGAATTTTTCTAGCTGTGTTCTTGCTGACCATCATAACTACAAGGCTTTCAGATAAAGAGGAAAGTAGCCAAGATGCGAGCAGTTGATCTTGCCTCATCCAGTTAATATATTTTGGATTAATTATGATTTGAGAGGAATTAGACTCAATAATTGTCTGTGCAGGTGGTGAGTGGTTGTTTGAGATGAAGGATTCAAAGCCATAGCCTTTAATTGCAGTCAGGGTCTTTTGTCTCCAAAGTAGAAAATTAGTATCAGTTAGTTTGATGGAAATAAGCTGGCTTTGGGGCTGTATAAAGCTAGTGGTAGGTAAGATACCATTTGGATTAACCGAGGTAATGGTTTGGCTTGCAGCAGTGTCATCAGTTGCAGCCATTTTTTTTAATGAGCAGAAACAGGCTAAACCTGCTCTGATACCATGATAGAAGTAGCGATCTAATAAAGGTAAATATGAGCATAAAGGAGTTTATGTATATATATGAATGAATACAAGAATTTGTTACATTCAGCTGAGCAGTGTGTGACTGTTTATAACAAAACACCTGACTATGACAACCCTAGAATGTGTGGCTCAGATCTACACAGTACAGCCTGACAACGACTATTTAAAATGAAAGGCTAAGATTACTACAGTACAATCACAGCTGTAGCAGGTCAGCTGGATGTACTATACTAGGGCTGACATCATCTGATAGTGTAAGCTCCAAGCAATCACAGCGGGCTCTTCTGGCAACCTCTCATAGGTCGGTACGCATGCGAACTAATATTATTAGGTCGCTGATCAGGTTGGCTCTTATGATCAGGTCGGCAATCATGTGACCTACTGGTAACAGGTCGCTGATCATGTAAGTACTCATGCGACCTGAAATCTATTGGTCGCTCTACTCTATCAATTCCTAAGTAGCATAATTTAGTTAGAAGAAAAATGATCATCCACCAAATCATGAGAAAAGTTGAGATGCGTGAGGTCATGGCAACAGTGAGAAAGGATTAAAAAATGTATAAGTTTAAAAAAATGAATAGCATGGTAAGTCTTAGATAAATGAATCCTACATAACATGAAGGGCAATCAGAATTTCCTCATTCGAACTGTGCCTCAAATTTCTCTTAAACGCCAGTGATTCAACCATTTCCTGGAAACTCAATGAAAGTTTCAGAACTATCTAAATATATATTTTTATCAAATAGATTTTAGCAACCAAGATACCTGGCACATGTAATTAGCATTTTATCAAATAAATTTTAGCAACCAAAAAATAAATTAGCAAACACACATGTAATTAGCATTTTATCAAATAGATTTTAGCAACCAAGATACCTGGCACATGTAATTAGTATTTTATCAAATAAATTTTAGCAACCAAAAAATAGATTAGCAACCACACATGTAATTAGCATTTTATCAAATAGGTTTTAGCAACCACACATGTAATTAGAATTTTATCAAATAGATTTAGCAAACAAAAAGTAGATTAGAAACCACACATGTAATTAGCATTTTATCAAATAGATTTTAGCAACATAAAAGTAGATTAGCAACCACACATGTAATTAGCATTTTATCAAATAGATTTTAGCATTCTAGCAACCACACAAAATTGGTACCCATAATAATTAACTTAACTAGCTACATAGCCCCATAATAAGGAAAGATCCAAGAGAATAACAGTCTAAAAGCGTAATGCAAATGCGATTAATTAATTAATTAATTAAATTACCCGATTAATTAGAGACTATTTGCGCACGTTGAACCTCCCTCATGAGCAAGCTATCCTCTTGCAGAATAATGCAAACCGGCGAGTTCCCAATCCCACGCACCTTCGCGAGCGTGATCTCCTTCATCAGTGCCAAAAACTCGTTTAGATCGATCGTGCCGCTCTGATCGGCGTCGAATCTGGTGAATAGCTAATCGTAGATTCCGGCGATCTCGTCCTTCGATTGCAGCTCAAACTCCATGGATGACATCTGGTTGTGCTTCTCGATCTCGGCGCGTGATAGCACGCCATTGCCGTCAGCATCCAGAGCTTGGAACTTCTCGTTCGCCAAGATTCGACGCCAATCGGAGGACGAGATGTGGTGTTGCTGGAGTTTGATTACATATAATCATTTTCTGAATTGGGATGGTTTATGTGGTGTGGCTGGAGGTTTCCGATTTAGAATGTGGGGTTGTATAAATTCTACAATTTTATTGGTGGTTTTAGTAAACTAAATCTATGTTTTATTGGGGCTAAGAATGCGGACTGGTTAGAATTTAGGAGTTTGCAGTTTTACTACCATGACCTCAAGCTTGTTAACAATAAATGGCGTATTAAACATATGACCTCAGACGGATATCGCTTATAAGTCATTGGATCAACTTAATATGTGGCCCATAAGCAGGATAATTGTCTTTTCACCACAGACGCATTTCTTTTCAGAAGGCGATTGAGTCTTCCCATTTTTTGTTCCATTCTCAAGTCCCTAAACTTCTGACGTCTCGTTTCTGTAGTGGACCAATTCGTTAACATCCCGCCGAGCCATTTTTTTAGTTCCTAGTTCCCACATAGGGGAGGGTTTCCACATGAACCCACCCCTATACATACATATATATATAAACCTAAATAGAATTTTTAATGGGGCATATAAGTTATACATATTAATCTAAATGATAAAAAATTAAAAATGATAATTAAGGAGACCACCGAGCTTATAAATCCTTTTTATAGTTACGTTTTTGAAATTATAATTGACTCCCCTAATTTTGAAAGAGTAGTTTTAGTGGTGTATAGGGTTCATTGGCTTGAGATTATCGGAATTCAATTCATTTGCAAGGATTCAATGTGTTTTTATCTTGGGACAATAAGAAATTAACGAAAAACTATGAAAATAACTAACTAAACTAAACTAGGAAAAGAAAATACAAATAAAGCAATTAAAGCAAGCAAAGCTAATGAAACATGTAAATGACTAGCTAAAAATGTAAAGTGCAAGTTGGTCGGATGCCTCGGTCATGTGCCTTAATAGAAAATGCAAGCAATAATGAAATTAAGTAAGAACAAGCAATGTTTCATCAAGTACAAGCATAAAAGCACAAGGTACAACCATGCTTGCATGAGCATAAAATCCAAAATAATGCAAATAAGCAAAAATTTAAAGCATGAATGGATAAAGCAATAAAAGTTGACAAGAAAGTTTAAAACTTTATGAATAATAACAAACAACAAATAGTAGATCTAGGATTTAGGCTAAAACTATGCATGAAAATTTAATTCAAAATAAAGCACATGAAATACTTAAAATAAAAACGATCTAAGACCCGATCTATGATCTAGACGAATCACTCATCTAGATCCCATAGCCAATTCTTAAGATCTAACAAGAAATCAAGTAGCGAAGGCAAAAAGCATATAATGAAGAAGAATCATGAAATTGAAGAACAAAGCATAAAACCGAAAGAAAGCTTACTTGAATTAAAGGAAAAGAGTAACAAGCTTGAATTAAATTGCATCAAATTAAAATTCGAGGGAGTACTTGAATTCTTCTTAGGCTTACAAACCCAAGGCAAAGGTTGAAAATTAAATCTAAATCTAGAGAGAGAAATTTTAATCTCAAACCCAAGCTTGGGTTGGGAGGAGGTGTTTTTACAAAATGAGAGTAAGGTTCTATTTATAATAGGTTAAATTAGGGGTAAATGGGTCAGTTAAGTCTTATAAGCTTGGACGTCCCTATGTTTGACCAATTTTGACCCAAAATGGTCATTCTAGACCATTTGGGTCGAGTTGGGCTCGAATGGCTCGGCAATTTTGCGAAATGGCTCGACATGGGCCGAGACGGCTCGGCGCTGGGCGAGATTGGCCGGCCGCTGTCGGCGGCTCTCGACAGTTATGAGCGAGCGGACTCAGCAGGTGTGTGCGGGATAGCTCGGACACTGGGTAACCCAGTGTCGGCAACGTACCCAGTGTCATCCGTAATACTTAAAATCGAGGCCCGATTTCACTAAAACTCCCCTCGTAAGCCCACACTCCACCATCTGCAGACTAAAATACTTCAAAATACCTAAATTAAATATACATTTAATTAATTATGATTAAAATAACCGTATTAAGTATAAAATCAAAAAGAAACATGAAAAACGATAAAACGAGAGAAACAACCTAATAACTTAACTAATTGACTCAAAAACCGCTAAAACCAATATAAGACCCGACTTTAAAATATGAGAAAAATACCACAATTACATGCAAAACAACCACCCCACACTTATAGGTTTGTTCGTCCTCGAACAACGAAAAGAATCAAGAATGTACATGCAATGGGCATTACGTAAAAAGAAAAATCCTTGTGCTTATCCTTATTAATATGATGGAAGTATAAACATAAACTCGTTATTGTCAAGCATTGCTCGTATTACTCTTTCTCAAATAAAAACCAAATCGATGACTTCCTCTCAAAGGGAATTCTTGAGGGTGTTCACTCAATTCGCTCAAGTGTTTGTTGTATGGGACATGTATACGCTCGAATCGGACAATGCATGCACCTCATCAAGATTTCACAAATTGGAAACACGAAATCACCCATTGTACATGATCAAACAAGAATTGAAAGAGGTCTTCATTTCGGGTTGTAATGTTGGCTCTTTGGTAAGTTATGGAATATTTGGATATAGTGGCTAACACACGATCAAACGTGATCAATAACACACAAACCCCTAACTTCTATAACCCGAAACTTATGATCGCTTCACCCTTCCCAAATTACCAAACTTTCATTCGAAACCTTTTTGTTCTTACACACTCTTCCGACTTTATTTCACAACACTTAGAAGATTTTTGAATTCGCTTCTTTTCACTAAACTTAGCCTTTTTGAACATTAGGCTTTTCACTTGAACACACGCTACTTTTCGTGACTTGTGTTGGAGTTTCATTACTTTTTATTTATTTTTTTTGTGTGTATAAGCAGCTCAAAACCCGAAACCCACAATTGATTTCCCACACATTTCTCGTCAACTAATCATACACTCTCAACTCACAACTTATGAAGATATAAGAGCTAAAATCGAGCTCGGCTAACAAGAAAAGGGACATAGGCTCAAGGGGGCTCATTTGGGATTTTTAAGTAGCTCATATATTTGGATATGGTCGGAATAAGGGTGATATATGTGCCTCGAAGTCATTTCCAAATTCAATCATGTACGAGCAAAATCAAGCCACCTCAATGCAATTTTCATAAAAATACAAGTAAAACCGATAATTCACACAAGGCTACTCACTAGTTTGCATCGAGTTTTGTAAATAAAACCAAAAGAGCTTTTAGAGCTTTGCAATCTTTTCACGAGTAAAATATTGATTATATATATATATATATATATATATATATATATATATATATATATATATATATATATGCGGGTTTTGGACGAAGCACAAAAATTCAACTCCTTGCACAAGAGGGCATAAACATGTAAAAACCCGACAAGTAAACTATTCAAACCTCCAAGCATAAGGTGATTGATCAACAATGTAATAAAGACACAAAAGACACAAAAATGACTCAACCATATAAAAGCGCAATTAGTAAGCGTCACTTCTCCAAGAATGAGTCACTTCACCAAGGCTCGAGTTAAGAAAGACAAATCATGCTTTGTGACACCCGAACCCTAACCACCTACCCACCCCACACTTAAACCATGAAATGCCCTCATTGCATTTTAATGAAAAATCAAGTAAAAGGAGAGTGAGATAGAATCTTCTTAACCGAGCGAGTTTGGGTCGAGCTCGGTGGGGTCCACCTAAGCATCTAAGCAATCCGAGTGAACATCGAGTATGGCTAGTATTTCCCGGCTCCACGAACGCTACCCTCTTATCAAATCACCCAATGTTGAAGTCGGAAAACAAAACCTTATAAAAGGAAACCAAACAAAATTGAAAACATAAGAAAATATGTACATAAATCGAAACAAAACAAAACTAAAGACCAAAAAGAACCAAAAGATAACTCGAAAATATTTTTTTAGTTTTTTCAATTTTTCAAATGTTTTTGGATTTTTATTTTAAGAAGAAAGAAAGAAAATAAAAGAAATAAACGAGAAGAACTTGGGTTGCCTCCCAAGAAGCGCTTGTTTAACGTCACTAGCTTGACGAACTCCCTTTTTGATCAAGGTGGAAAGATAACGGGAGGGTCCACCAAAACAATCTCCTCCTTGTCGGGAGGATACACTCTTTGGAACATTCTCGGCGTATTGCATGGCTCAAATAGTATTCACCAAAAATCAAACGTTCCAAATGGGCAAATGAGACTCGTCTCGGCTAGGTCTTCGGGTGGAATGGTAGTTTTGAAGTACTCCAAAAACTCGTCTAGGAAACAATAAGAATAATGGTCGGCTAACTCGTTCAACCTTTGATCGAAAAACAGGGGAGGGAAATGATCTCTCTTGGTAGCCGTATTTAATTTCTTAGAATCGATCAACATCCTCCATCTCATCGTAGCCCTTGTGGCCAACAATTCTCCTTTTCCCTCCTCAAAAACGAACACGCCGCTCGTCTTTGGTACCAAGTCAATAGGCTTCACCCACTCACTTTTGGAAATCACAAACATCAAGCCCTCCAACAACAACCTCCAATTCCCGGCTTTCACTATCTCTTCAAGATGTGGGTTCAAAGGGGTAACTCCCTTAACAACTTCGGGTTTCCACCCAATAAAACTCTTAAGAAATTTAAGCACTTCAACTGTCCTCTCCTCCTCTTCTTGATTTGAATGGGCAAATATTATAATTGGCTTGCTCTACTCTTTCTCCAAATGGACATGCTTATCATCAGCTATCCCCAC
>BMAC01000193.1:879515-900464 GCA_014905375.1 Phtheirospermum japonicum
CAAGGTGAATTTCTGATTTCTCACCCTTATCATCAACTATCCCCACCTCCGCCTCGAAAAAGTCATCGTTGCCCTCAACAACACATAAACAATCATTTTCACACAAGTCTTGGGCACATAGAGGCACAACGTACTCATCGTTAAGAACAAGGGGCTTATCATCCTCACAACACCCCTCAAAAAAGTAGTCGTTGCCCTCAACAACACATAAACAATCATTTTCACACAAGTCTTGGGCACATAGAGGCACAACGGACTCATCGTTAAGAACAAGGGGCTTATCATCCTCACAACACCCCTCAATATAAACATCCCGGACAACCTCGTCCCCAATGCTACTTTCCTCCATATACACTTGTTCGACCATTTTTTTGATCAAGTCCATAAGTAACCAATCCTCGTAAGATTCTTTTGAAAGACAGGGTGTAGGGGCGAGAGGAGCAAGAATACTTGGAATCGAAACCACGGCCTCCTCCATCGGTGAGACAACCACATCAACTACCCACACTTATCGAGGATCATGACCGGAAGAGTATGCGAATGTGGACTTGGCAATTGTCGACTCAAGACCAAGAGATCCGGATCAGGGGATGGAGTAGGAGCAATCACCGGGATAGATGGATAAAATGGGTCCACGGGATTGGAATCAAGAGAATTATGAGTCGGCGGCGGAGCAAATGATGGTGTAGCACAATCGGATCCCACATGATATCCATGACCCCCATACACGTCCTCCAAATGAGTCATCGGCATATCGAACGAGGAAATTGAAGGCCAAGACCTGGAACCATGACCACACATTCCACACCATGCACAAGGAGGAATCAGGACCGGGCTAGACATTTGAGCGATTTGAGGCTCCAACGCCGCCATTTTCTTAATCAATTCGAGCTCCTTAGATGATAAAGCATGATCGCTACATTATCATGAGAATACGTCGGTGGAGAAGGTTTTGGCTCGGGAGGAGTAAGCACCCCCACAAAGGGCTTGTTAACATCACCCATAGTGCGGATGGGGGGGCCACTTGCGGCAACGGAGCGCCCTCCTCCAAACAACTTATAAGCCTCGAGATCTTTAGAGGATAAACTCATGCGCGTCCCAAAATTGTGATTCGAAGTGGGAGGACCTCCACACGGTCCGGGATTTCCAAAGATACCATTATGCATGTTCGGACAATGCTCGAAAACACCATTACCGCCATACGGGGTGGGATTCGGATATTAACTACCAACGTACCCATTCGGACTAAAGCCTCCATTATACATGTTTGTGCATTGATCGAGAGTTATAAGATGTCGGATTATGCATATTCGGGAAGTGATTCGGAGCACCATATCCTCCATATGGACCATTCGTACCCGAGGAGCCATTAAACCCGACATGGTTTGCACCATGCCCTCCCATGCCGAGTTGACCATAGCCGAATCCACCATTGGCAACGTGGTTTTCACCATGCCCTCCCACGTTGCCAAGGCCATTATACATCTCATTCCCAACATGGTTTGCACCATGCCCTCCCATGTTGGGAATGTATCCACTATAGTTATACGTGCCTAACATACTAAACCAAAAAAAGTCAAATAACAAAGAAAGTTAAAAATACAAAGAAGCAACAATCAAATCGAAAGCCTAAACCAAGCCGAGTCGCAATGGCGCCATTTTGAAAGAGTAGTTTTAGTAGTGTATAGGGTTCCACTACTGCAGAACAGACAAACAAAGACGTTTTTTTTTTAGATTTAACGGTGGTTTTTGAACCGCCTTTATATCGACCGCCGTAAATGACTACGGCTGTTCTCAAAAACCACCGTAAGAAAGCGTCATTTTTTTACAGCGGTTCTTAAAAAATACCTTCTGGATAGTCTGATTTCCAGAACTAACATTTCACGGCGGTTTTTTGAAAATACCTTCTAGAAAGTATATTTTCCAGAACAGATCTTTAAAAATACCTTCTATAAAGTAGAAAATAAAGTTAGAAAAAAAAGTGGAAATAAGAATAATTCCCCTTTTTCAAGCATTGCAGAAGAAAAATAAATAAATAAAGAAGAAGAAGAAGAAGAAAGAAAGAAAACTTTGATCTCAAAAACTCTACAACACTTAAAAATGCAAAAAAGATCACACTACTAATTGTAGAATAAGCAATTATTCTTCATTGTTGTGGCAGTTGAGTTGATATGTGGCTATGTATGGATCGTAGCCACAGGAGCATAAATGGAAAATACACTGCATTAACCAATATTTTTTTAAATCTGTGTGGAATAACTATAAGCCTTTCTTAATTTAAAACAAATGCCACTTATATTTTGATAATAAAATTAATATCCCAAAATCTGTACTACCATACCTTACTTGAACTGACGATATTGAAGATCAATAGAACTTCAAAGCATGAAAGGAAAGAAATACATATAAAGAAAATATAGAGAGATGTTAATAATCATGTAAAATAGAATTTCATGATGTAATTACAAACTCAAGAGAAAAAATAACAAAAAAAACTCAATACAATAAGAATACCAAATTAGGCAGGAAAATCTAGAATCCGCACATTACGTAAATCAGAGGTTAATCACTTCATACAAAATGATGTTACAAGTCAATGTAAAATATGATTTCACAACGTTAAAACTCCATATCCTGAGCATAAACTTACAAAATTCTCTCTATGATGTAAAATGGCAAATCCAGAAGAAAATTAACTAGATTTCAAAATTATATACAAAATAATGTGATGCAAAATGGCATACAGATGGATTGCAAATACAGGAGACAAAAACAAAGTACCATTATAGAACAAAAAACTCAACAATCATATACAGTCCATAATTGTATGAGTATATGGGCACCTAATAAAACTTGTGACAAAAAATAATAATTCATATTAAAATTATAGAACAGGAAATGTAAAGAAAGCTTAAAGTGTAAACATAGAGACGAACAATCCGCGAATATTGGATCGCATCTAACTTATGCCTTTTGCAATTAAAATGAAAGATATATTCCATATTCTTGAAAAAACATATCAGGCGATAAGAGCAAGTCAGTTTCTTGAACAAACATATCAGGCGATGAGAACAAATCAGCACCAACGAAAAATAGATTCATTGCCATTTCCAATCGAATTTACCTTGTTTTTCTTGTCGGAAAACAAAAATTAAGCTCAAAAATATGAGAATTCAATTTGGAGGATGAGAATTTAAAAATCAGGAATCAAATGGGTGTGGATCAGGATTAGGATCTGGTTCAGTTTATACAACTCTGAATTGCCGCCGTCGATGATGGTATCCCGGGCTCCATGTGTGCGGAGAGGGTTGCGATGGTCTGGTCAATAGGAGTGCCGACTTTGACCAGGATGATGATCGAATGGGGTTTTTTGATGGAGAGGACGAAGTCTTTGGGGTTGTAGTGGCCAGAGAGTGGGAGCTGGCCCTCGCGATGAGCGCGATCTAAGGTTTCATCGACTTTGGAGGTGGTGCGATTGTAGACGGAGATTGGGAATCCTTTCTCGGCGATGTTGAGTGTGAGTTTTTGGCCCATTACAGCTAGACCTGCTAATCCGATTTGGATAGCACAGCTAACTCCATTTTTGGTTATGTTCAGATATTAGAGAGATGCTTAAATCAATTTTTTTATTTTTTTATTTATGACATGGCGAATGCAGATCGTCGGATGAGACACGCATCAACGGTTGAAACAACTTGCTTGAGTAAAGACGAGGATCGGTGACATGGCAGATTGAGTTTTTAAGGCGGTTCTAAAATAACCGCCAAAGAATGTGTGATTTTTACGGCTGTTCTCCTATAAGCGCCGTAGAATGTTTAAGTTTTTACGGCGGTTAATTGTGAACCGGCGTTAAAATAAACTGGCCTCCAGTTTTTACGTCGGTTCAGATATAACCGCCGTAGAATAGGTGAGGTTTTACGGTGGTTGTTAAAAAATGTGTCACTTTTACGGCGGTTAATAGTGAACCGTCGTTAAAACAGTTGATATCCAATTTTAACTTCGCTTTGAGGAAACCGTCATAAAATGACCTTTTTAACGGCGATTTTAGCCACAATCGCCGTTAAAAGTATTTTTAAGGCGGTTTTCAGTGAACCAACTTTAATTTACAGCCTTAGAAGGTTGTTTCTGTAGTAGTGTTCATTGGCTTGACATTATCGAAATTCGATTCGTTTGCAAGGATTCAATGTGTTTGTAGCTTGGGACAATAAGAAATTAACGAAAAACTATGAAAATAACTAACTAAACTAAATTAGGAAATAAAAATGCAAATAAAGCAATTAAAGCAAGCAAAGCTAATGAAACATGTAAATGACTAGCTAAAAATGTAAAGTGCAAGTTGGTCGAATGCCTCGATCGTGTGCCTTAATAGAAAATGCAAGCAATAATGAAAATTGAGTAAGAACAAGTAATGTTTCATCAAGTACAAGCATGAAAGTACAAGGTACAACCATGCTTGCATGAGCATAAAATCCTAAATAATGCAAATAAGAAAAAATTGAAAGCATGAATGGATAAAGCAATAAAAGTTGACGAGAAAGTTTAAAACTTTATGAAAAATAACAAACAACAAAGAGTTGATTTAGGATTTAGGCTAATACTATGCATGAAAATATAATTCAAAATAAAGCAAATGAAATACTTAAAATAAAAATGATGCAAGACCCGATCTATGATCTACACCTGTCACTCATCTAGATTTCATAGCCAATTCTTTAGATATAACAAAAAATCAAGTAACTAAGGCAAAAGGCATAAAATGAAAAAGAATATAAATTAAAGAACAAAGCATAAAATTGAAAGAAAGCTTACTTGAATTAAAGGAAAATAGTAACAAGCTTGAATTAAATTGCATCAAATTAAAATTCAAGGGAGTACTTGAATTCTTTTTAGGCTTACAAACCCAAGGCAAAGCTTGAAAATTAAATCTAAAATCTAGAGAGAGAGATTTTAATCTCAAACTCAAGCTTGGGTTGGGAGGAGGTGTTTTTACAAAATGAGAGTAAGGTTCGATTTATAATAAGTTAAATTAGGGGTAAAGGGTCAGTTAAGCCTTATAAGCTTGGATGTCCCTATGTTTAGCCAATTTTGACCTAAAATGGTAATTATAGACCATTTGGGTCGAGTTGGGTTCGAATGTCTCGGCAATTTTGCGAAATGGCTCGACATGGGCCGAGACGGCTCGGTGTTGGGCGGGAGTGGCCGACCGCTGTCGGCAGTCCTCGGCAGGTGTGGGCTGGATGGCTCGGACATTAGATAACCCAATGTCAGCAACGTACCCAGTGTCATCCGTAATACTTCAAATCGAGGCCCGATTTCACTAAAACTCCACTCGTAAGCCCACACTTGACCATCTCCAGACCAAAATACCTAGATTAAACATAAAATTAATTAATTATGATTAAAATAATCCTATTAAGGATAAAATCAAAAGGAAACACGAAAAATAAGAAAACGAGAAAAACAACCTAATAACTTAATTAATCGACTCAAAACCCGCTAAAACCAATATAAAACCCGACTTTAAAATATGAGGAAAACACAACAATTACATGCAAAACAAATTTTCAAGAAAGATTGATCCAAATCGGCCCGTGGAGAAAAATAAATCTATTTGCAAGATTCCGCTCAATTTTTATTATCGGTCGGCAGTTATAATCAAATATTGTCAACTCGCTCTAACTAAAACATGGTGTTGAATCCGCCACTGTATCAAAGATTATTTGTAGAGGTGGTCAACGCATAAAATGGAGTTGGCTTGAAAATCGCTCGAGCCGCACCCAAACTTTCATTTTTATGTCTTAGTTTCGTGTTGCCAGCTTAATTGTCACCTCTACTTATTTGAGTCCCAAAAATATAAGACAGAAACAAAAGACTGAGAGATACCTTTTTGTCTTTGTCTGCATGCACAAGCCACCAGTCATACTCACATTCACTCGATCCCACAACAAGAAACCATTTTACAACCTTTGATATTGAAATTCTCTCTCCCCAACAGTCCTCATCTCACGTTTTTGCTGTTCTTCCTTTTCTTTTTGCCATGGCACAAAATCCATGTCCTAACAAAGGGCTGGAAATCCCAAATGAGGCTGATCACATATTCGATCATTACAAGAAAGGTGTTAAAAATCTGGTCGAAACTTCACCACAGATGAGCAAGTTGCCATCTGAATTTGTTCAACAACTAGAAACAAATCCCTTGTCCGCAAGCTTTGCTGAGGTTCCTGTAATAGATCTAAGTGGTCTCAATGGCCCTTCTGAAGTTAGAGCCTCTACTATCAAAGCCATCAGCTCTGCCTGTGAACTCTGGGGTTTCTTCAGGGTCAGTTCTAATTAGTACTATTCCTGAGTCATAATTACAAAATTACCCCTGAGTTTCTGGGCAATTATAAAAAAAAAAAAAGTTTGAAAAGAAAGTCCAGATTGAGGGGTAGTTTTTGTAATTATCTCTATTCGTAATTAATGCATTCTTAATTAGTTGCTAATTATTGGGGTTTTTTTTCGTATTATTATTAATGATAGATCATCAATCATGGGATTAAGATGAGTCTGATTGAGGAAATGATGAGTGTTGCTGGAGAATTCTTTGATCTAAGTTTGGCAGAGAAAATGAAATATGTTTCGGATGATGTGATGAGCCCAGTTAGATATGGGACAAGTTTGAACACGTCAAAGAAGCATACCCTTCATTGGAGGGATTATTTTAGGCATTATGGTCATCCATTAAATGAAAGCTTTCACCTCTGGCCACTTAATCCTCCTAAATACAGGTTACAAGTATCCAATGTCTCGTTACAATTAGATGCTACAATTTGATTTTGTTATTCTACTATAAACGCTGCTTGAAACATTTTATTGTGTAGGTTTTTTTTTTTTTTAAGTAAATAAAATGTTTATAATATAAGTCTTCATGTGTATACATATGCAAATAAACTAACAAAGTTATTATTTATTGCGCATTGTAGAAATGTCATTACTGAAAGAAAATAAAGAACACATATTATATTCAACTTTTTACTGAGATTTCATTCATTCATTTCTTGATAATTACATTAGGAAATGTTGCCACTATTTATAATAAAGGTAACTCTAAAATATGTGACTAAAACTGCTATATTACATTAATTCAAATTATGTGGTCACCATTGCTACAGTACATCCTAACAGCTGGATGTACTAGATTAGGGCTGACGACACTGGCTGGCGTAGGATAGGTTGTCCTCATCTGAGTCCTTTTGTCAATAGTACGTTCGAGCTCTGGCCGAGCTATCGTGCGACCTGAGAGGTTAACAACCTTGCGACCTGGCACTGCGCTCATCTTTAGGTCGCTAGACATTAGGTCGCCAACCATGCGATCTGGCATTACACTCTCCTCAGGTCGCTAAGCAGATTATGACCAAACGATCTGAACTTGTCAGGTCGTTCTCTACTATCCCCCCTTAATTCGAGGGCGGCGATAGGAACAACAGAGAGCTTGTTCCGAAGACGAGCAAAGAATTGATGCGATAGTGGTTTTGTGAAGACATCGGCAGTCTGATCAATGGAAGGGACAAACCGAACTTGCAGCGATTTCTTGGCAATGAGGTCGCGAACAAAGTGAAGATCCAATTCAAAGTGCTTTGTACGAGCATGGAGAACAGGATTGGAGGCGACAGCAATAGCACTCTGATTATCGACCCAAATTGTGGGAACAGCGGGAAGAGTGACCTGAAGCTCGCTGAGTAAGGAGTGGATCCAAACCAAGTCAGCAGTGGCATGAGCAAGACTGCGATATTCAGCCTCAGTGCTGGACCTGGAAATGGAGGTCTGCTTTTTAGAACACTGGGAGACAATATTGCGATCTAGGAAAATACAAAAACCAGTGACGGATTTTCTGTCATCCAGGTCACCAGCCCAGTCGGAGTCTGAAAAACCTGTCAGAGTAAAGAATGAAGTTTTAGTGTAGGTGAGCCCATAAGAAGTGGTACCAGCAAGATATCGCAAAATTCTCTTGACAGCCCGCCAGTGAGTGCTGAGAGGACAGTGCATATATTGGCACACTTTATTCACACTGTAAGAGATATCAGGGCGAGTAATTGTGATATACTGAAGTGCTCCAACAATATTCCGGTAGAAGGTTGGATCAACAGTAGGCTCCCCTTGGAACTTAGAGAGAATAGGAGAGACAACCATTGGTGTAGGTGTAGCTTTAGCTCCAGACATACCTGCTCTTTCAAGAAGAGTGGAAATGTACTTACCTTGATTCAAATGTAGACCTTGAGCAATGTGCGAAACCTCAATGCCAAGAAAATGATTCAATTCACCGAGATTTTTTAAAGAGAAGGTGGAATCAAGATGACTGATAAGTCGCGAAATTCCGACCTTGTCGCTGCCAGTGACAAGAATGTCGTCCACATATACTAAGACCCAGATACAGCCCGAGGAACTGTTTGAGTAGAAGAGAGAGCTATTAGCTCGGGAAGCAGAGAAACCAAAACCAATAAGAACAGCTCGTAATTTTCCAAACCAAGCGCGAGGAGCTTGTTTAAGCCCGTAAATAGCTTTTGACAATCTACACACCAGAAGATTGGGACCCTCCTTTTCAAAATCAGGTGGTTGAGCCATGAAAATTTCTCGGTCCAGCTCGCCATGCAAAAAGGCATTATTGACGTCTAATTGCTGGACCGACCAATTGCAGTTGACTGTGATGGAGAGCACAACTCGGATAGTTGCAACTTTAACAACCGGGCTGAAAGTGTCAGAAAAATCAAAACCGGACACCTGACTGTATCCCTTGGCAACCAATCTGCCCTTATAACGAGCAACATAACCATCAGCATGAGTTTTTAATTTAAATACCCACTTGCAACCGATCAAGGACTTGCTCGGAGGTAGCTCAGAAAGAGACCATGTCTGATTTTTAAGAAGAGTTGCATACTCTTCATTCATAGCTGCTTTCCACTTGGGATGAGCTAAAGCCTCAACATAGGAGGAGAGCTCCTTAAAGTCAAGAAGTCGAGCACTGAGCACCCGTGGCTTGTAAATTCCTGCCTTAGCCCGTGTGACCATATGGTGTGTACCTGCAAGAGAGTTAGTTCGAGGAAAAAGAAAGGCATGCGGAGAGCCCATAATTGGTAATTCAACAGTTAGAGAAATAATGGATGGATTAGATTGGTTGGAGGATAGTGGGATTGGTTGGAGGATAGTGGGATTGGTTGTCCTCATTTGAGTTCTTTTGTCAATAGTACGTTCGAGCTCTGGCCGAGCTATCGTGCGACCTGAGAGGTTAACAACCTTGCGACCTAGCACTGCGCTCATCTTCAGGTCGCTAGACATTAGGTCGCCAACCATGCGACCTGGCATTACACTTTTTTCAGGTCGTTAAGCAGATTATGATCAGGTGATCTGAACTTGTCAGCTCGTTCTCTGTTAATTACTTGTCATAACATTTAGACTAGTGATGAAACATAGTTAATTCAAATAATAGGATCATACACAATAAACGATGTAATTCTATAAATTCGTTAAACTCGTCAAACAATGTAATGAAAATAATGATAATAACAATCTTTTTTAACATTTGAGTGCATTTTGTGTGAAGAAATGTGGCAAAGGAATATTTGGAGGAGATATGGCAATTGGCAATGAAGTTGGGAAGTGCAATATCAGAAGGTTTGGGCCTTGATGTTGGGTATGTGGAGAAATCATTTGGTGTGGGCTTACAAATTCTTGCTGCCAATTATTACCCGCCATGCCCTGAGCCACACAAAACACTTGGGCTGGCAGCCCACTCGGACCATGGGGCAATCACAATTTTGATGCAGAATGGAGTGGACGGCTTGCAAATCAAACACAACCAAACATGGTGTGGTGTTCAACATGTACCCGGCACTTTCCTTGTCAACATTGGAGATTATTTGGAGGTAATTAGTCTATAATTGCCTTTTGTTTCTGAATTTTTCACATTTTTGAGATAACGCTTATCTTTTTGTGATAACGTACGTCAATAGATTCTTAGCAATGGAAAGTACAAGAGCGTGGAGCACCGAGCAACAGTGAACGCCCAAAAAACTAGAATTTCGGTAGCTGTTGGACATGGGCCTGAGTTATTAGGCGCTGTTAGGCCCGCTAGCCCATTTGTTGATGAAAAAGAAGAGGTCCATTACCAGCCAATCACATACAAAGACTACATAAGGCTCCAACAGAGTAGCACTATTCGAGGAAAAAGTGCACTGCAAGCCATAAAGATCGGCAAATGAGACCAAACAAGGCGTCACTGCTGCTGTTTTTATTGTGTTCATGTAATATCTGGAGTGTTAGCAATGTTTGTACTGAACCTTTAATTTGTACTTTGAGAGATTTTAACGTTTGACAACTACCATGTACTACTACTAGCTAGTTAAAATTTTCTTTTCTAATAAATAATGCATAATTGTTTGCTAATCATCGTATATATGTTATACTATTGATGATTGTAAGTGGCAAAGGGTTGGTTCAAGTCTTTAAGCAACTAAAGTGTCATTTATGTATTTATTGTTGGAGAAAATAAATTTGGGGCCAAATATTTTTAATGTAGATGGGTCGTTAGTTTTGAAAACGAACGTTAAATTCTTAATATATGTTTTGAGTAAATTATCGTGGTATATTTACTTTCATAAATTTATATTCCGGTGAATGAAAAGTCAATTACCTAAATTGGACATTTGAATATGTTTGTGTAAATATTTTGAAGATAAACAAGGAGTGAAATTTATTAGGTATAGAGAAATTGTGCAACATATTAATGATATGAACTCAAATTCTTGTCTTTGGGCTCAATATGTAAAGGGATGGATCATGAAGTCTTAGTTTGGATCAGACTAATAAAGATAAATTTTGGGCCTGAATTGTTTTGGTTCTAAAATTAATTAAAATATGAATTTTGCTTAATTTATTTTGGGCTTAAAAATTCAATAGATTTATAAATTTGGCCCAAATGTTCGAATAAAAGTTTATATAGTCTAATATATTACATTTGAGTCTAAATTTAATTGGGTCAAGAAATTTAACGTTGGAATTTCTCGTATCATTTCGAGTTTGTCGGAGGCTAAAGTAGTCTTGTTGGTTAATGAAGTGGATAATGAGATAACTAACATGAGATAAATGATCTCATGCGTATTGAGTATTGAATTTGCTAAATTCATGCAAAACTTGAATGGGTAAAGGAAGATTATGAGAAATCATAATTATTGGACATATGTCCTTATTTGGAAAATGGGTATATTTGAGGTTATGTTATAAAGTCCCATAAAATTGGTAAATGTGGATTTACTAGCAAATGTCAATGTTGACTCTAAACACAAATGTAAGATTTGTGTTGAAGCAAAGATGCCTAAAACACATTTCATTCGGTGGAAAGGGGTTATATGCCTTTATATACTTAATTTACACTGATATATGTCATATAAAACTTGTGCAAAATAGAGATGGGATGAAGTACTTTATCACTTTCATTGATGACTACACAAAATATTACTTTGTTTATTTGCTAAAAGTAAAGATGAAGCAGTTGAAGCTTTCAAAACTTTCAAGAGTGAAGTTGAGAATCAACTGAACGCTCGAATTAAGGAAATTTTAAGTGATCGGGGTGGAGAGTAGGAGTTTTGCACTAAACATGGCATAATTCATCAAACAATTGCTCCTTACTCACCTCAATCAAATAGCATTGTTGAACGCAAGAATTGAACCCTGAAAGAGATGATGAATGCCTAGATAATCAGTTTAGGGCTACCCCAAATATGTGGGGGAGGCGATCCTTTACGCTAATCATATTTCCCCACAAGGGAAAAGACAAGACACCATGCGAGCTTTGGAGAGGTAAAGTTTCGGCTTACAGTTATTTAAAAGTGTGAGGTGCTTTGACAAGGTAAGAGTATTGGAGCCAAAATAAGTGAAGATAGGACCTAAAACAGTCTATTGTATCTTCATTGAATATGTGCATAATAATACTATGTATAGGTTTCTGGTACACAATTTTAATATACTTTATGTGACTAAAAGAACAACCATTGAACTCGTGATGCTGAAGATGAAGTATCAACTCTTACAGTTCAATATGCATCACAAGATGATGATGATGATGATGATGATGATGATGATGATGATGATGAACAAAGGCACAAGAAAAATTCTAGGACCGCCAAGACAGTTGGTTCGGATTTTATGATCTATTCGCTAGATAATGAACCTATATTATTCAAGAAGCCTAGTCTAGTCTTGATGCCTCTATGTGGAAGGAAACCATCAATGCTGAGATTGATTCGATCATTCAGAATCATACATAGGAGTTGGGCAATCTTCCACATGGTAATAATCCCTTAGGATGCAAGTGGGTCCTAAGGAGAAAGTATAAAACTGGTGTCTGATTTGATAATTATAAAGTTAGGTTGGTAGTCAAAGGCTTTAAAAAAAAAAAGAGAGAGCATGATACGACTTCTTTGATACTTATTCACCTATAATGAGTATTACCTCCATTAGGGTGGTTTTGGTGATTCTGCGTTTCACAATCTTGAAATTCACCAAATGGATGTAGAAATTGTATTTTTGAATGGTGAGATAGATGAAGAGATTTATATGGAATAACCTAAAGGGTTTCTGGTTCCTGGTCAAGAGAACAAGGTGTGTACATTTGTTAAATCACTATATGGATTGAAACAAGCAAAAAATCAATGGCATCTCAAATTTGACAATGTGATGATATTAAATGTCTTTCGCATTAATGAATGTGACAAGTGTGTTTATGTAAAAAACACACATAACTCAATCGTCATCGTTTGTATTTATGTTGATAACATGCTAATATTAAGTAGTTCTCATGATATGATCACAAAGACTAAGAACAAGTTCAAAGATAACTTTGATATGAAAGAAATGGGTTTAGATGATGTGATCCTCGGAATCATAATCATAAGGAACTCAAATGGCATAGTTATTTCTCGACCCCACTATGTGGAAAACGTACTAAAAATGTTTAATGAGTTTGATGGTGAAATGACTAAAACTCCATTGATGATAACCTTCATTTGGTGAAAAACAATGTTGATCTAGTGGCTCAACTAGAATATGATAGGATCATTGGAAATCTCATGTACATTATCAATTGTATTAGACTATATCTAACTTATTTGGTGAATAGGCTGAGTAGGTTCACGAGTAATTCAAACAACGACCACTGGATATGTTTAACTAGAGTATTACAATACTGAAAGTATACTGTTGAGTTATGGGATGCATTATACGAGATACCTATAAATACTAGAAGGGTATTGTGATGCAAATTGGATATCGGACTCTAAGGATTCACACTCCACTAACGGTTGTGTTTCACCATTGGTGGAGGTAATGTGTCTTGGAGGTCTACTAAGCAAACATGCATAGATAGATCCACCATGAAATCAGAAATCATAGCTATGGATAAAGCTGGTGAAAAATGGCTTCGAGATTTTTATAAGGACATTCTATGTTGGAAGAAGCCAATATCAACGATTATGATACACGGTGATAATCAAGCTGCTATCGCAAGAACTTGAGATGTATAATGATAAATCACGACATATTCGTCGGAGAGAATTAATCTCAATATGAATAATTTTCGTTGATTATGTGAAATCAAAGAAAAATATAGTGGATCCATTTGCAAAGAGTTTAAACCAAGATCAACTCCATACACTGATAGAGAGAATGAGAGTTAAATTCATAACTAAATAACGGTCTTTAGTGGACACCCAACCATGATGACTAGAGATCCCAAGAACTTGATCCAATGGATAAACTAAACTTTAGAATGTTCAGTCTTGAACTCTTGGTATCTAGCCTTAAGCTAACATATAAGTGGTGTGCTTGCTAAATGTGGTGAGGTTAAGTTTAAAACTTTAATGATGATCTATACCTATTAAGGTGGAGTATTGTAGGGTACTTTTGTAGACAAGTTCACATATTAAGTGTAGAGGAGTAGCCGCCTCAACCGTAGCACTTAAGAATCCCAAGGGTGTTTTAAAGCCAAAATGGACACAACTTTAAGAACTTGAGAAATGGTGTAAACATTGTTATGTGAGTATCACTGTCTTGGTATACTCATATACGGAATGGTTCAATGAGACTGTCAACTTGAGAAATGGTGTGCTTCGCTAAGGAAGGTTCAAAGCCGCAAGCTACATGTTCTGATATAATATTTTTTAGATAAAATTGAGCAACTGAGTCACATGCACTGTTTTCACTCATGTGGGGGATTTTCGGAGAAAATGAATTCGGGAATTTATATATGGTAACCTTGGCCAAATATTCCAGATGTAGATGGGTCTCAATCTATATTTTGAGTAGATTATCGTGGTATATTTAATTTCACAAATCCATGTTCGGGTGAGTGAAATGCCAATGAGCAAAGTCAGACATTTGGATATATTTGTGTAAATATTTGGAAGGTAAAGAGGATGTGGAATTTTCTAAGTAAGGTGGAAATGCGAGACATATAAATGATATCATTGTTTTATAAAAACTGAATCATTAAAGGGCTTGGGCCTTCTGGGCCTTAAGTGTTTAGACCGCCGATTATTTAATTCCTTAGGCATTACTTAGTCTAGGCTTTTTCTTCAAGCTCCCAAGCCTTACTGGGTCCCTAATTTCATGATGGACTTATTTCAGGATTTCTAATTCCTACGATTTCCTACCTTGTTTAAGGGCTCCCTCAAGCCTATAAATACCAATCCTTACATAATGTAAATCACACATCAAAAACACATTTTNTACCAATCCTTACATAATGTAAATCACACATCAAAAACACATTTTTGATGAGCAGCTCTGAATATCATCAGCACTCATACATACACATCATATTTTCCTACGTGTCTCATGCATCATGATTTGCATCTTTTTGTACATATTTTCATTATCGTTTTTGTTTCACGTTGCGTGTTTTTCGCTTGCTTTTTGTTGCTTTAGGAGTCGGGTTGGCCGTTTTTTGTATTTCTAGATTTTCTTAGTTGTTGTACGTTTTGTTATTAATTTTCGTAGTTTTTCACATTTCTATTTTTCTTGGCCGTAGGACGTCCAAGCGGGGCCCACGCTCGTTTGGGATCGTTGATACTCGACTCGGGAATGGACGGACAAAGCAAGGAAGCACAGCGAACGAGGTTCAACAAACCGGCGGACGCGAAAAGAACGAGAAATCGAGCCGGGCGCTGGAATCCAGTCGACCGACTGAATGTTCAGTTGATCGACTGACTTTGAAGTCGATCGACTGACCCAGGAAAATCGACTGGATTCCAGGGATTTTTGAAGTTTTGGACATGGCAGTCGATCGACTGCCTACTTGGCCGATCGACTGCCGTCGAACGACTGGAGCCCCAAGATCGACTGAATTCCAGAGATTTGGGCTATTTTCGACGGGGCATTCGATCGACTGCTTTTTCAGTCGATCGACTGAAAAGCAGAAATTTTGAAGATTTAATCAACCAGACGTCATTTCAACTGGCAACTTGGCCTGTGGCTTTCTTCTCCAAGAAAGCTTCTCAAAACCAGAGAAAACAATCAGCTTTTATATTTTTACTCATTTTAATTTCTATAATTCCTARTAATTAGTTATAGATTAGTTAAGCTAAGATCTTAGTAGTTTAATCTTCAAGCTTTGTTTTAAGTTTCTTTTGTGGAGAATCATTCAGCTTTCAAGCTTTCTTCCTTCAAGCTTTTGTAATCACATACAATTGGTAATATCCTTCTATAATCTAGTTTTATTTTCATGTTATTCCTTTTTAATATTGTGTTTGTATGTTGGATCATTAGTTTAGTGCTTCTTTTGCCTATCAAACTTTCAATTTCATTTTGTAGCTTTCTAACTTATGAACTTATGCTTTTAAGTTATAAAGTTATAATCACTTTCTAAGTTAGTAAAAATTTATTAAGATCTTCCTCTTTAAGCCCTTAATTAATGTTAAGTAATTTTGTTGACTTATTCAAATAAGTTGACTTTAATTTTCCCTCCTTTTTCCTAATTTCAAATTATTAGGTTTTTATAGTTAATTAGTTTAAATTGATCGTTTTTAATATAAGTTTTAATTTCCTTTAAAAGCTTTAATGTTTTCAAATCTTATATTTCAATTTAAATCTTAGTTACAAATTCAAAAACCGAACAATGACTACCGCTTTATTAGGATAAATTAGTTTAATCAAAACCGACGATAAGAACAACTGAGAAACCGAAAGCCGATCACATCCATCCTCGAGAGACACGACTCGGGACAACTTACCGCATCTACAATCGACTCCGTACTATTGCGGAGACGATTCTTAGAGCGCTAAGAAATCCTCGATCAAATTTTGGCGCCGTTGCCGGGTAATTCCTACGATTTCCTACCTTGTTTAAGGGCTCCCTCAAGCCTATAAATACCAATCCTTACATAATGTAAATCACACATCAAAAACACATTTTTGATGAGCAGCTCTGAATATCATCAGCACTCATACATACACATCATATTTCCCTACGTGTCTCATGCATCACATAGCTTGCAGTTATGATTTTGCTCAGTTATCTGACCAGGACTCATTTGCTATGGTGATCGGATTGACTACTCCTTCTGGAACCACTATCTTTGTATCTTAAGAGATTTATTACCATAGATCTGTGAGTCGCGGGTGGGGCAATAGAAATTTTAAGAAAATGGTTCGCTCGCCTCAACACTTTACTGTGCTTTTATATTAATTTTTTTCATTTTTCTATTATATTGTAATATATCTCTTGATTCAAGTTATTTCCAACTGTTATCCCAGTTTTATTACTGTATCCCCAACATTTATTGGTTGAGGTGAAGACTTGTTTTTTACTGAAATTGTAAATTAAAAAAAAAAAAGAGATTAAAGTTTAATTATCAAATAAAGCAAATTTTAAATTCTTTAACTGGATGGGGAAAGTTGAAACATGATAAGGCGTGAGGTCAAAATCTAAAATTGCTTAGAAAATGGAAAACAATTCACATATCTATTAAAAAATTAACATGAATAGGTCTACTTTGAGACACGGAGGGATCAATTTTTATCATATTCTATCAATTGACCGACTCAATTGACTCTTCTCAATCTATTCATTTGATAAATAAGAAAATATAAGAGTTTTCTATTTCTCTTGCACACACGCAAGTGTGCTACATGTTCGCCTCTTTTTTTAGCTTCACCGCTAGTGAACGGCGCAGTAAATAGATAAGATGAGCAAAGGTCGTATTCCACAAGAACTAATCGAATAATGTATTAAATATCAAAATTATAATAGCACTAGTTTTATCTAGAAAATCGAACTTGGAGTGAATACTAATTAAGCTATGATCAAAATAAACTGAAACTATTAAACAAGTCAAACAAGAACTCAAAACAAACAAGAAGATATCAATATAATAAAGATGATTCCCGAACAATGGTTTCAACTAGTATTCAAGTTATTGACAATTAATCACAATTAATTATTATACTTTATCAACCCTATAAGACTATCACACTAATTATCTACCGCCTCTCTCGAGATCAAATAGAAACGTAGATTGAATTATTTAATGTTAGTGTTTCACCCCAAAATCTGACCTCCTAGAACTGGAATACCTTCCCAACCTACACAACACAACATGTTAGAAAGGACCACCGGTGGTTTTCCGATGGAAACATCTCCGATGCTTAAGTCAGAAAGCGTATGAGGTGTTTTTTAAGAAAGAAAGAAGGAATGCGCAAAATGACATACATCTCTCAGCCTTGGGGCTGAGATATTTATCGTTTTGCTAGTGGGGACCCCAGTCGGGGTCTTAGGAGCATAGGCCGCGAATCATGGGTCGTTTGTGCAACCAATTCTGACAAGTGGTCCCACTTGTCTCCTCCAGGCGTTTAAGGAATCAGGTCTTCCTTAGTCCTACTCTTCCCTTACACCTATCTAATCTGGTTTAGCCCTGTCCTCTGAGGGTATCCCATTTGCTTCTTTAGGAAAGGTCTGGAGACCAGCTCTGTCTTAAACTGATCTTCTGGCGATTGGTCCATAAAGGACTCAGCTCAAATCAAGCTTATCCTGATCTCTCCCAGAGGTAAACTTCAGATCTTTCTTCAGGGGTGAACTGGTTAGAAATCCACTGGTTACCACAATTCAGCTCTAACTATGCTTCTCTGTTTTTCTCTCGATAATGTTGAATCAGATCTACCCCAAATCAGGTCTGACTATTCATGCCACATCAACTCCTCCCCCCGAAATAGTTGGGGTAGAGTTGTAAAATGTCAGATCTTCTCAGGAGTAAGTGTGGCCCCATTTGTCATTTATTGTTTCTCGTACTAGCACGAGTCCCAAAGAATCCGCACGGTGGCCAGGACTAATCATTGGCATTAGTGGTGTCGGCCCATATTCCCAAACGGTTATTATTTATCCACGTCTCCATGTTTCCCAAGTACTAATAAGTCAGCGACGCATGACGTACCCTAGGACGATTGGCACTCCAGCTTATCACCTAGGGTACTGTTTGTCTGTCCTCATTAAATGCAGAGATCCCATCAAATCCCACTTTTCTCGGTTTCCGCCTTTTTTGAATTTATCCACTTACCTTTTGTTCCCGCTGGTATATCTTTCTCGCACTTTTCACATTTTACTTTTAAAAATTTCTTGAGTTTTTCTCTTTTCTCTTTAGTGCCTCCGGCGAAATTTTCGACTCAATTTTTCCTCGTCCAGCTTCTCTGATTACTTCGTAGACAAGGTATTTTCTCTATTCCTTATACAACCTTTAATTATGTCAGCCCCTTCTCGCTCTGACTCTTCTGCAGAGGGTTCGTCGGTGATTCCGGCGAATTCAACCTCCACTGTAAACATATCATTTCCAGAATCGCCCCCGGCGGCTTTTCCGGAGGAGCCTCCGCTGGCTCCTCCCTTCCTCCCTCATGACAACATAACTTCCATAGTGAGTACCCAAACCCTTAGGAATATATGCGCTACCTTCAATATCTCCGACAACTTTATTTTCACCAGTCCGGTGCCGGAGGAGAGAGTTTCATCGCCTCCCCCGCGTCACCTGGCCTTTTTCGTGGATCAATTCCATGCCGGTCTAAGTTTACCTGTACATCCTTTTATCTTAGCCGTCTCCAGGATGTACCAAATTCCGGTGCACCAATTTTTGCCCAACGCTTTTCGGGTTATGGCCGGCTTCCACCTAGCGGCTCAATATTCCGGGATTACTCCCACAGCCCAAGTTTTCTACTCCGTGTTTCTGGCTAAGAGTTCTTCAGGTTTCTTCTATCTTTCTGCCAGATCTGGCATTCATTCTTTGACTGGCCTTCCCACCTCTCATAAGGCCTGGAAGAAAAAGTTCTTCTTCGTCCAATGCTCTGGAGACTGGGGCTTCTCCACCGCTCCTATCAATATCCTGCCTCCACAAGTACATTTATCCCGTGGTGACAGGACACCACATCTGGCCAAGAAAATCGCTACCCTCAACGAGAAACCTCTTGACCTAACCACGGTCCTCTTACCTGACCTTCTAAACTTCTTTAACACACAACAGGAGAACGGGCCTCTGCCCCCTCACGTCGGTATACTCCTGAACTACCTGTTCGTCCTTTCTAATTGCGGCTATTTATTATTTATAATCTCATTCATTTTTTTTTATTCTTTTTTAGTAAAAATGATGCAAGCACGCATGGCCGCCAAGAAGAAGAAATCCGCGGGTGGAGGCCAAAAGAGCCCCCTAAGTGAAACTGCCAGAGCTTCTACTTCTCCTCCTCCGGAAGCGGTTGCTCCTTTAGCACCTTCCAGCGGTCAGCCCCAGATACAAACCAAGGCTTCTCAACCTGAAGTGGTACCCCCAGGGATGATGAGGAAGAGTCCAGAGCTGATAAGGAGTGCCGCAACCGAGCCCGCTGCTCAGGTCTCTGCAGACCTGCTTCTGGTGACTCCGAGGATGAGCCTCAGTTACAGGCTCAGAAACGGAGGCGATCTGAAACTCGGGCCATCCCTGAGGCGGTCCCGCAAGTCCCCCCTTATCCTAATCAAGCTCTTTTCAATCGGACCATTTTGAACTGCCCTGGGGAGGTAGCGAGACGGTTCATGATGGGGCTAGCTCCCACGGTCGACCGCCGCATCGTGGATAAGATGTCAGATCCGAAGCTGCTTGGATTCTACTGTAAAGCGGAGGCGTAGGTAAGAATTTCTTTACTTGTTATATCCTTAGTCTCTTCAGGTTCCCTACTTATCCTTTCCTTTTTTCAGGCCGTGGTGGGAAGGGCATCTTTACTGGCTCGGGCCCGGGGCTCCTTATTGCATGCTGATCTGAAGAAGGAGAATGAAACCCTGAAGAAGCGGAGGCAAGAGTTATCCTCCAGACTCCAGGGTGTTCAGGTCAAGTTGCAGGCCTCTAAAGCGAAGATAGAGCTGTTGAAGGCAGAGCTGGAATCAGCACGACTAGAGCTTCGTGAAGCAGAGGTAGATCTGTTAAAGGCAGATCTAGAGAAGGCGTGATCAGAGCTTCATGACGCCAAGGAATCAGAGAGCAAGCAACGTGCCCTGTCTCTTATTCGAGAGAAAGAGCTCAAAGATAAGGTTCGACAAGCTCGGGCCCAGGGTGAAGTCGATGGGAAAAACAGAGGTCGTACAGAGGGGCGAGCAGAGGGTCGACTGGAATTCCTCAGCTCAGAGGAGGGATTACGTTTGATACAATTGACCAGGAAAACCACTCGCCGAGCCTTCATGGGATTGATCGAGTTATACGACATCTTAGTCCCTGAGGCCGAGGTGTATTATAACCTAGGTCTGGATGCTCAGGCTAAGTGGGTAAGCAAAAATCCTTCCATTCCCTTCGACCGCTCTGTCCCTCTTGAGAGACCCCTCCTGAACCCACAGGCTTCTACCACGTCGCTGAGGATGACCGTCTACACCAGGCAGATGCCGCAACTTTTGCCAATTATGTACGCCAGGTGTTTTTTTCT
>BMAC01000193.1:900604-924984 GCA_014905375.1 Phtheirospermum japonicum
GGCATCAGCTGTAAATTCTCCAACCTTCGCCAATTTGGGAGAACTACAGGGTGCTGCTCAGTTCGAGAAGGACTTTGGGGAGGTTTTCCGAACTGAAAACCCAGAGGAGCTGACAACGGCGGACTATGGGGCTTAGTTCAGGATGTCTAGCGGCTTGGCTTTTGTAATCTTGCTTGTACCTTTTTCTAACCGATCTGTAGTTTTGCCTGCGTGGCTGATCTATTTTGTTTTTTCCTATGTACTGAACTGTAATTCTGACTTGTGATAATGAATTTCTGTCCCGTAGCAACCTTTGGTTTTCTAGGGTTTCCTTGCATTCCGGAAACCCTAGTACTTTTTATTCTCTGGCACATGCCTAGTTTCCTTTATATAGGAGTATGCATGAATTATCTGTCATTATTTTCAACATGGCTTCGTCTCCCCTTCTTGAGGAGCTAGATATCGTGAAGAGAAAAAACATATCCCTGGTCGTTGAAAACTTCAAGCTTTCTGACAAGCTGACCGTGCTAAGAGAGAAAATTGGCTATTTTTGCCGCCTTCTGGAGAGGAAGAGGCAAAAGAAACGCCACTACAAAAGGGAGTGGGTTGAGTTCCGTCAAGTCAATTGCCAGCTACAGGAAGAGAAAGTTGATCTGATGGAATCGGTGGCCTGTTTGACCGTTGTTGCCGGCGAGGCACATGCTCTTTCCGAGCAAGCCAACAAGTACCGCCAGCGTTTTCATGAGATAGAGCGTGAGTTATGGCGAGTTCTCCAATCTCTGGCTTCGGATCGTATGGCTACCCATGGATGAACACTGTCTTTGTCTCTTTTTGTTTCCTGCATTCTGTAATCAAAACTGCCCACCTGCGTAGAAGGTGTGTGCAGTCTGCTTTTCATTTTTCCAGAACTTAATGAATGAAATATCTTCTTGACGTATATTAGTTTGAATTTCTGCTCCTCTAGTTATGAAAAGTAAGGTTTTTCAATGGCAACCAATCCTAGTTTCTCACCTGTCATATGCAATTTCTCATTTGCCAAAATACCATGATAAATAATGGGCTTTCTTAAAATTTTCCTTTCAATCGATTCTTTTTTGTTCAAATCATGCGAATTGTGTTTTTCAATGGCTAACCAATCCTGGTTCATTAGACTTACTCTCTAAGGCCTCCACCTTTAGTCAGGTCTTGCATAAGGCTGATCAACCAAAGCAAGCATTTCACAATCTTTGGGCTGACAATTAGGTCAGGCATTAACGCGAGTCTGCATACTTAGCCAGTCATGGCGTACCTGCTTAGACAAGTAAGAATATTTAATGGCAGCCGCCCTAAGTTAATCCTGGTGCCTTTGGCAACCAGGTCAGGAAATTGGGGCATTCGCCCATAGCCAATCTTGGCTTAAACTGACAATCAGGTCAGGAAATTGGGGCATCCATCCTTAGCCAATACTGGCTTAAACTGACAATCAGGTTAGGAAATTAGGGCATCCGCCCTTAGCCAATCCTGGCTTAAACTAGCAATCAGGTCAGGAAATTGGGGCATCCGCCCTTAGGCAATCCTGGCTTAAACTTTATTTTCCCACAGATGGCGCCAATCGTCTCACCCGAAAATCTGACTTCCTGGAACTAGAATACCTTCCCAACCTGGACAACACAACACATTAGAAAGGACCACTGGTGGTTTTCCGGTGGAAGCCTCTCCGATGCTTAAGTCAGAAAGCGTATGAGGTGTTTTTCAGGAAAGAAAGAAGGAATGCACAAAATGACATACCTCTCTCAGCCTTGGGGTTGAGATATTTATAGTTTTGCCAGTGGGGACCCCAGCCGGGGTCTCAGGAGCATAGGCCGCGAATCATGGGCCGTTTGTGCAACTAATTCTGACAAGTGGTGCCACTTGTCTCCTCCAGGCGTTTAAGGAATCAGGTCTTCCTTAGTCCTGCTCTTCCCTTACACCTATCTGTTCTGGTTTAGCTCTGTCCTCTGAGGGTATACCATTTGCTTCTTTAGGAAAGGTCTGGAGACCAGCCATGTCTTAGACTGATCTTCTGGCGATTGTTCCATAAAGGACTCAGCTCAAATCAAGCTTATCCTGATCTCTCCCAGAGGTAAACTTCAGATCTTTCTTCAGGGGTGAACTGGTTAGAAAGCCACTGGTTACCACAATCCAGCTCTAACTATGCTTCCCAGTTTTTCTCTCGATAATGTTGAATCAGATCTACCCAAATCAGGCCTGACGATTCATGCCACATCAGTTAGTGTCTCCACTCAATAATATATATTCAACTCCTTGAACCCAAAAGATCGAACTATTTCCTCACAATAAGCTACTGACTTCTCAATCTAGTAGTCAAATTGTGTCAAGTATTCAGACCTATTTATTGAAACTCTTCTCTTGAATTTGAATCAATAACGTTAAACATGCTAGAACATTGATTAGTTGTAAAAACATGCAATCATAATGAAAATACTTGAATAGGGTTCAAAAGTATAACTAATTAATTGCAAAATAACTATCTGTAAACAATCATACTAATCTACTCCCATGTTTGGAAATCAAGATGAGTTTAGCCGAAAATGGGGATCGAGAAATGCATAAACGAGTTGTTCATAACCATAACAAAATACTATGAAAAATAAATACAAGAAAGAAGAAGAAACTCCGGAGGGTAGATAAATCTCTCGATCAATCTTCTCCGTCGAACTGTCGATGATGGTTCTCACCAACAAAGCTCTTCTCTGCTTGATGATCGTTTCTCCCCCTCTCAGTCAGCGTTCCCCCTTTTATTTCCCTACTACTCTCCTTATATTAGGTCGGGAACTCTGTCTCCATAGGTTAAAGTACGAAAATATACTTTAATTCCCACGCGCGGCACAGCCTGTGCGTCTGCCTGTGCTTGAGTCCAGAGACTCCCTTTGAATTTCTTCCTTCCAGCACAAGCTATGCTCCTGCATGTGCTCATGTGCAATTAGGGTTTCTATTCTCAATGCTTCAATCACCATAAATTACTCCCGAAAGATGGTAATCTCCCTACAAAACAAGTAAAGCGTTAATATCTCTTCCAAATCTACGTACCATACCCCTTTTTGCCAAGTTAATGCATGTATATTACCAATTTTAGCACTAAAGTAACACCTAAATTACATGCAAATATCACGTCAAACACTACCCCATCGTTGGGCATTGGCTGCCACAACCGCCTGACAGCCACCGCCAGGCACCGTTCCTCGGCAATAGATTTGTAGTATATATATGTCGTTGAAACCTTCTCGTTGTTCCAGATTCAAGGTTAGATTTGCGATCTAATGCACCAATCATCCCATATCTGAGGTCAAAATAAGAAATTAGTAAGGTTTGACCTCATATTTACAACGATTCAATGGACAAAATTCTGATTGATCACCACCTCTCAACTTTCCTCATCCCACTCTACAATACTACTGATTCAATTATTAAAAGAAAAAAGATGAATATGATCGGTTCGAAGTATTACAAATTTAGCTATCATAGATTCGACGGATAGTTAAAAACATTGAATATTCTCAAATTAAAGTATCACAAATTATTCTTACAGTATCACAGTTCCAACTATAGCATCACAAATCAAGTAAAAGTGCAACATATTATTACATATATATTTTAAAAAAAATAAAAGTATCATAAAAGGTTATTAAAATATAAATTATAATTAAAGTATCACATATTTTTTATTTTAATTTCCATTTTTACATCTATCCCTTTTACACTAGGTAATTACAGGTGCACAAAAGGTTGATAACATATCACAAAACAGTAATATGTAAATATTGTTATGTACTTTATAAAGTGATTTTGTGATGTGTAAATTAAATAATATATCTTTAATTATTATTATTTATTTATTCTTAAAACTTATATATTTTTAATACACTTAATATTATAATGTGCATATATATATATATATATTCTACGTTTATATATGCGGTGATACTTGCATAATTTCTTGTGTGCAAAACAACAAAGGTATGAAATACAAGGAGAAGGTGGAATTCAAGGAAATGACAAAAATCCAACCGTGATTCCCTCCCTTAAAACATGTGCTCGGTTATTTTTAAAATTGCAAAATCATGTGAAGTTCCACAATATGGTATTTTGATGTCCTTTTGTTGTTTAAAAAAAAAAACACACATTATAATCGATGAGTTTTTTGACGTAGTATTATTGTTACAAACTAGATGACCAACATACTCAGTCTAGGGAGTTGTTCTTCCTCGAGTTTACATACAAGGGTACCCTTTAAAAGTTTGAAAACTTTATCATGATTCTTAGTAGAACATTGAAAGCAGGTACAATTACCACTTAGGTTTAATATAATTATATATATACACACACATTAAAATTAAATACTCTTTTGAGATATGCATTTTTGTGGGAAAAAAATACAATGGGCTATTTCAAATTACAATTGAACTAAGTTTATGTTTAGTACTTAGGCTTAATCTCTGGAGGAACTTTAATAATTAATGAACCCTTGCAAGTATGACAATAAACGAGTTTTTAATAGTACAATATTTTGTCGGGTTTATATTCGTAGATTGGGATTATTTTGTCGGGTTTATATTGTATTTCCTCTGTTGTTTAGTGTCATCGAAACTTACATTCTTCGAGAATTTAGCAAATTATTCAAATCACGATCAACAAAGCATACAAATATTCTTAATTCACTTTAAAATCCTTTGCACTTGTTAATGAGTTGAATTGAAAATGGCAGGTTGAAAATGACCGTAGATGGTAAAAGTAAGATTTCCTCGTACTACTACATATCAAAAATCAACCCGACGTCTGAAATTTACAGAGGGACAAAATGACAGAAATGACCCCAGTTCCCCATTTTGTCAACTAGCTTCACATGACAGTGACCCAACCATAGGGGGGCAACGCCCCCACCACTCCCCAACGACCCCCACTATCCAGCTTCACAAATCACTTCACAAAAACAGCAAGGAGGGGAGCAGGTAATATAAGGACAAAAAGACCCAACTAATTTAAAAGGGGGCCCTACACAAAAAGATAACTAAGAATGATTAGGGGTAGAATCGGAATGAATGTAGTAGCGGACGAAGAATCGTATCTTTCGAACTGTAGGGAATCGACGGCGAGGGGCATGTTCTCCTGGTCCGGGGAGCACGTGGACTCGTGAGGAGGGTGCGCACTGTACATGATGGCGCGCAGTACAGCGGAGACGGTGGGTATGTACGCCGTCTTGTTACGGGCCAGCAGCCACGTCAGCCCCATCAGCTGACAGTCCCTGCTCAGCATTTTACTTGCTCTGTCACTGCCATCGCCGACCCCATCAACTTCTCCTTTTGTTCTGTTTTTACCCTCCACTTTTAGCTGCAAATATTAAATCGCGTCCAAGGGTAAATTAGACATTCTCATAGGGGGTGTACCCAACTACTCATTCCAAAAGTTGAATCTATTTCGGTGATCCAAAAGATAATATAAATAAAACTCCTCACCACTACTAATAAATTATATGCACAGACACAAATATTTAAGTATTAGAAAGGCATTTCTATTTATATATGCATATAACTTAGGTTCTATTTTTACAAATTACAAGATTGCATTACAGTAAATTCGAGGTGTCATCTTAACGAGGACTATTATGTTCAAATATTGTGCAAAACAATACTAGTAATAAACTTAAACAAGACTTTTTAATTAAAATTTTAAACAATACTTAGTATTAAACCCAAATAAATTACAATTTATTACAATTTTTAATTTACCTTTAGTCAAGATTTTTAATTACAAGATTTTTTAATTTACCTTTTGACAAGATAAACAAAAAGAAACCCAAAAAAAAAGCCTAAAAAAAAGGTGAAAAGACAGCACCTTTTTTTTTTTTTTTTGTGTGTGTGTAGGAGCTCTAGTCACCACGCAATCTTCAACTTATACATCATTTTAATATAGGCCATAGCCATTCGAGGATTATTTAAAATGCTGAAACATTATCTCTTTTATTCATCCCTTTTTTAAAATTAGGAAACGGATTACATTAATAATAATTGACGGAAAGTGTTGCCTATGCTTAAAATAGCAATGGCCAATTTATTGCTTAAATACCTATCAACTTTAAATAATTTTAAGAAGTTGTTTTCCTCCTTTTGATTTTGAAGAAAGTTACATAGAAAATACTTTTGCAAATGTGATTATCAGAAAAATCTCTAAATTTAAATTATGAAACAATGGCCGTCATTAATAGAAAATCAGTCCACTTACTCATACCTCAAAAAAAAAAATGGATAAAGGAATGTGTGTATATTTATTACACACACGATCAATCATTGAGAAATAAATGTCAAAGTGGCATTAATAAGTATGCGACTGAAATTAACCAAAACTGACCTTTTGCAGAGCGCCAAGGCACTTGGTACAACCAGCGTAAGAAGAATTCTTGCAATTGTGCTCCAAATTCCTCACGGCGGCGGTCGGCGTGGCGTTTCGGCGATTTCCGGTGACGTTAAACGCCGCCGGGCAGCGGAGAGAAGTAATCTGGTGGAGCCGAATGCCGCAGAAGCACAAAACGGCGTCGCACGTCTCGTTCGGCTGTGGGGATACGTATGTTCCGGCCGATCAGCGAGCTCTGCAGCGTGTTCACACAGCTCTGCGAGTCGTCGGGCATCATCGGAAGCTCCGAACCGGCTGGCGGAGCCGCCGCCGTAACCTGGAGGGCCGACGTGGCGTGGGCGGCGAAGAGCCAGGCCGCGAGCACGGGGCAACACCGGCTGCGGTCCAGGTTGCGGCCGCAGGCGGCGGCGACGCCGCCGAAGAGCTCCGCCGACAGGTCCAAGCGGCAGGTCTGGGCGCCGTCTGGACCGGAAAGGCGGGGACCGTGCTGTAGTCGACCGGGTTTAGTGGCTGCGCTGGCTCGGCGAGTAAACCGGCGAGCGACCACGTGAAGATGAAGTAACAAGATAAAAATGGCAATGTTGCTTTTCATTCTAATCAACTCTTTTTTTTTTTTTTTTTTTTACTGTTTGATTTCTTGGTGGAGTAGGGTTTGGTAGATGAATTTGTTTTGAAGCTTTTGTTTATGGGGAAATGGTGTGAATGAGTGGGAGTGTTGATTTTAACCAAAAAGGAGGAACTATTAGGAGGTAGTGAGAGAAAGTTGTCAACACTTTCTACTTGAAATAGGGGAAGACTAATGAGAAAATGGTGAACCAAACTTGCTTATGTGGGGAGTGAGAAAAAGGAAAGATAGGGAGTTATTTCAATTATTTTATGAGCAAGGCTAAGACAATTTTCAATTGGTTGTATATGAGATTCGTTATGATTATTTGTGACAAAATTGGTGTTTAGGTATAATCTGGTAAAAATTATCTCTAACTTCCATCGATTTATTTGTCTATATATTTTTATTAATAGTTTAACAATTATTTATTATACGGAATTTATAAAGATAAGTATAAATATATTTATAATGAATATAAAATTCTAAATATAAAGTAAAACGGATGTATTTTAAATCATGTCTAAGTACATTATATATTAATTTTTATAATTATTATATATATTTTTTTATTTTTAGATTAAATTTGTTAATAATTTTATTTACACATTAAAGAAATTTCAAAAGATATCACGTTATAAACTTATGTCTAATCTCTATTAATTAAGTAATTATTACAATTATTATAAATTATTTTATATTTTGATGTTTAAAAATTCGTTAATAATTATTAATTACGTACTTTGAAAAACTCAAAAGATGACATATTCTCAACCCGTACCGCATTGTAACGATGTTAATCAATATTAATTAATTAATATTATTATATAATTTTATATTTATAGGTTTAAATAGAATTCATTACTAATATTTAATTACATACTTATATTATTACAAATAACTCTTAATTTACTTATATGGAATATTTGAAATCCCAGAAATAAAATTATCTTAAATTCAATTATAAATATGATTTATTTATTTATTTTTATAATAATTTGTTTGTAATTCAAACTATTTCAAGTAATTTGTCTTTAAATTAAAAATAATTTAACACACGTGTATTAGATAAGATAATTAAGAATTTTAAATCTAAAATAAAAAATTCAAAAGAATTTAAACCCGTGCCTTTATATATCTAATCTATTTAGATACTTAGAAAATTCAAGAGAGCCACGTTCTCGCTCTGTGACTAATCTTAATTTATTAATTATCATTATTAAATTATATTATTTTTAAATTAAATTTATTAATAATTATTAGTTACGTACTTTAAGATTCTCAAAATATAATAAAATAATAAACTAGGCAAGATACATAAAAGGAAAATATTAAATTAATTATATTTAGGAAAATATCAAAATATAATAAACTATAAATATAAATTAGGTAAAATATAATAAAAGAAAAATATTAAATTGGACAAGATACAATAAAAAATGTTATTATATTAGTTAGATATTAGACTCGCATGACATATAAGTAATTGAAGAACAAATTTTTATTTAATTTTTTTTTACCAAACAAAGCATGCGAAATAGAGATATAGGTTAAGAGAATTTGCATTAATATACTTCTACTAATTATATATGACCTATTTATATTTTTATATTAGAAGAATAAAATAAAAGTACTGAATTAAATAAAAGAGAAAAATTGAATTAGGTAAAATATAATAAAAGGAAAAGATTAAATTAGGCAAGATGTATTAAATAAAAACATTAAATTAGATAAATATTAGACTTTGATGTTACATAAGCAAACAAAGCATCATGAAGCAGACACATAGGTTAGGAGAATTTTACATTAATATATATACGGTCGATGATGCAACTAATATTTGTTTTTTAACAAATATAAATAAGTAACAACATTATAGTTATTTATATTACAAAAACATATTAAATGAAATTTATACTTTGAAATTGGAAAGTAATATTGTATAATTTAACATTCTTGAGTATATTTTGAGTAAGTGAACTCTAAACTCTAGTCAACTCGACAAAATTCGTAAAAGAATTAAAGGAAAATCAGTTCATTTTAGACCAAAGAGCTTTACATACATACATACATATATATATATATATATATATATATATATATATATATATATATAAAGAAATTACCAAAACCCTAATACTATTATTTAACTATTAATTGAATAATACTATTATATATAGGGGTGTATCATCGTTGTTTTGTCTTATGCATGATTGAAGAATCATAACTTTGGGTATTTAGTTTCGATCCAACAATTTTAAAAATTTCTAAATCCAAAATTTAAGAATATAATATCAATTTTATTGGCACAACTCAAGCTTGGGAAGATTTAGTATAGGTTAAATGGAGATGTAACTATGATTTTGTTCACGAACCATATTATATAATCATGATCAAGTTTAAAAATAATTGGTATCTTTGTATGGCACAGCAATAATGATAGACTGCTATGGTCAAATGTGGTGATTATCTCTCTTTGATTCTAATATAATACTAGTACTATTGTAGATCCTTTTTTAATTTTATATTATTAGTAATAAATAATTGAAAAGGTGGAGTTGGAGAAGAGGGTTGAGGTTGAAAAAGGGCAAGAAATTCGTGGGGAAAGAGAGTTTTGAGAGAATCATAGAGAAAGACGAAAGTGAAAAGGAAAGGTTGTCTGGGGATTTGGCAGCTTATGATGTCTTTTTCCCCTTCATTTCATTCTCCTTCTCTTTCTACTTTTCTATAATCAATTGAAATGATGATGTGAAAGGCTGTACTCTGTTTGGCTCGTGACCCATTTGGCACAGCCATTTTTTTCGGTCCCTCCAGCTTCTTTAATTCAGCTTTTCATTTTGTTGTCTCTTTGAGGTTGAACAATTTGTTATGCACATCCCTCCGGTATAACACAAACACTCCATTGAAAATAGAATACTACTTCTAGTATGAGAATGATTTAATGCAGTGGTATTCTATTATTACTCACCTTGGATACTCGGAGTGTTTAATACTTGGGTATTGAAATATTTAGAGTTTTTTTTATGAGAATTAATTAAAAATTGCATTGAATATTGAGATTGTTGTTCGCTAGTATGTTTGGTGAAAATGTCAATTTTTAATTATTTTAAATTTAACTCAATACCTTATTTAATTATTACTAACTATTAATACAGATTTTTGAAAATATCTGATAGTAAATGACTACAGTCCACCTGTATTTACATTTATTGATTTGCCCTATTATTTATCCCCTAAAATAATGTAATAATTATAATAAACAAAAAATGATATAGTCACTAAAATACTCATATGTTATAATATGTTGAAACTATATGTTCGGATATATTTTAACTCGTTCGTTACAAGTTGTTAAATCACAAATACAATTATATAGATGCTGCGTTATGGCATATTAAATATTGCGTATTTTGTAAACTCTTCGGACAAGTTATTTTTAATTATTATTTTTTCTTTGAACATTAACTTCATATATAACTAGCATAATATCCGTGTGAACACACGGGTATAGATAGAATATGTATACACATATATATTACAATATTGAGCGTAGTAAGAATAAATAAATTTTAAGAAAAATAAATAATATAATTAAAAATATATTATTTAATTTACACAACGCAAGTTTTTTTTATAAAGTACATTATTTACTATATTTGCATATCTACCGTGTTTGTCATAATAGAGTTTTTTCAATCATTTTATTCTTTTACTATTGACATTGAAATATAAAACTGAACATTACTAAAAACTGATGACACAGACATAATTGAGTATTTATTTATTGTATAAAAAAAAACTTTTTAATACTATACCAATAAATATTGCAAAAAGATAAATATTTTATTGTGAGAAACAAAAATAAATAGAAAAAATATAGATTTTTTT
This sequence comes from Phtheirospermum japonicum, assembly GCA_014905375.1. Taxonomy (NCBI): domain Eukaryota; kingdom Viridiplantae; phylum Streptophyta; class Magnoliopsida; order Lamiales; family Orobanchaceae; genus Phtheirospermum; species Phtheirospermum japonicum. The sequence continues at coordinate 911,463 of BMAC01000193.1, forward strand.
TTTTTAAACTATAAAATTTGAAAACTTTTAATAAAGAATAAAGAAAATGATATGTTTAGATTTGGTAAAATATATAACAAGTTTTATTCAAAATAAAATTATATTTTGAAAATAATAAAGAGAATTTCACACATTTCAAATAAGTTGAAAAGGAACAAAATTGAAAACATAGAGTATCTCCAAATGTGTAATATCATATTAGAATATAATTGAGACCCATTTAAATAATCCCAAGATTCTCAAATGTATCATGCATTTACATCTTGTAAATAATATCAACAAATCAGATAAATATATGCTCCATCTTCAAATTAGGTAACTAACATGTGAAATCGGAAATCATTATGTGATAAGAATTAAATAAGCACTATAATCTGGTGGGAATATAACGGGAACAAATGCAAAATGAAAAATTTGAAAAACTGATTTACGGACTATTATGAATTCTAAAAATAAAGATCAATTTCATCTGAACAATTATTTGACATTTATGGAATAAACCCTAAATTATACGGAATAATCGTGCATTTTCAAGAAATTAGAAAATCTTGTCAAAACAAAAAACCACATGCACAAATGAAGACGGGAAAAAAATCAACAAAAACTGGAAGTTTATTTCATATATAATTCATGGAATAAAAAACTAAAATACATATAATGAGGAAGAGTAATATTTGCCTATTTGAAAGGTTCAACAATCACCGCAACTCATTTTCGGTAGCTTATAAATCTCCACTTGACATCTCAATTGAATCATACGCATAAATAGATCATGGATCAAAAATTATAATCAGAAATAAAAACCAATTTTCATATGTTGAATCATTTTTTGGGGATATTTAAGAATGAAGAGAAAAATGATAAGGATAAACTGAAAATATTTTTGAAAATATTTTAAGAAGGATAATGATGTAAAATAAAAAGAAAGAGGTTATTATGGGTAAATACAAGTGTTTTAAAATACATATCGAGCAATGCGTTGCGTTTTGATCTCAACATCGATTTCTTTTTAAATATAATTTAATATATAATCTCAACAAATAAAGTATAAAGTCCAACAGTATCAAATAAAAAATTACAATTCATAAAATACAATAGAAAACAAGAAATAAAATAAAAAATTTTGATAGTGAATAATAAAATCTTAAAATTTTATAAGAATATCTAGGAACATGTAGTTAAATTGATCAATACCCAAAAAATTACAATTCATAAGAATATAATAGAAAACACAAATAAAATAGAAATTTATGATAATGTATAATAAAATTTTAAAATTTTGTAAGAATATCTAGGAACATGTAATTAAATTGATTAGCACCATCTTTCATGCACATCAGTTAAATTGATCGGCATAAGAATTTACAATTCATAAAATACAATAGAAAATAATAAATAAAATAGAAATCTTTAATAGTGTATAATAAAATTTTAAAATTTTATAAAAATATCTAGGAACGTATAGTTAATGAGCATATCATCAATTTTGGGTAAGCCAACGAAGTGGAAATACGGATGTCATCTGCATAGACTCAACACAAAACACAGAACAGAAGAAAAAAAAATAGCTAGTGGACAAGACATAAATAATTGATAAATAATAATTTGTTGGATACACATACACATAGAAAAAAATATAATACGTTGAATTAGTAGTGTACATGCAAACGTAAGATTAAAATGTACATTGAATTACGTTGAATTAATATAATAGGGTGGATTTTTAAAAAGAAATACACAACTTGACCCCAATTTAGCCACAATCATCAATCAGATTGAGAAACCTAATGCCACAAACAAAATTTACGATTCATTCAACCACAAAACTCAGAACAAAAGAGAAGCACAAGCAGACAAAAAAAAAGTTGCAACATCGCTAGCTTTAGCCAAAAAAGAAAAAATAAAAAGAAACGAAAACTCATTAAACAAGGACTCAACCAGAAAATCTGCTAAACTCTCTCTTTCTCTGCTTTTTTTTTTTTTTATTAATGAGAATCTACTCTGTTAAGTGAAATAAGGCGAGAATTTGCTTAACTTTAACTGTGAAGGCTAACAGAATTAGCTTATTAATTAAACAGTGCATAAGCTTATTACAGTGCGGTATGGATCGTATTTCCCATTGCCCTTGGGCCCTTACTCGTTTATGGGTTTAATAGGATTACAATAACCCAACTTTGTGTATTAATTTGTGAGTTCTACTTTATTGGGCCTATATAATCTTGTACATGTACACCTAATCGTGCTCTTATTTGTTTGGGTGGCGGAGGTCAATACATATGCCCCATATCCAGTTCCATGCTTTGTATGGATCTGAATTTAAAATGCAAGAAAAAGTGAGAAAATATAAAAAAATACTAATTTTTATAAAGAAATTTCAAATTTATCTTTAATTTTTTTTTCATTAATACAATCTTTATTTACTTACGTTCTGAGTTAAATTTTATCTCAATAATACGAGACTATAGTTAATACTTATTTTTGGAATATATAAAATATATTTAAGGTAATTCAATTATTGTTTTATTCTTTCTCCGTGAACAATTTTTTTTTTTCTTTTTCTTACTTTTTATCCTCTTTTCTTGCTCTTCTTCCTTGCATCAATTCAAGCTGAAAAAAAATCAAGAAAGAAAAAAGAGAGATATTGTTCTAGTGAGATCCAGCCATCACAGCTCCTTGGCGATTCGACGAGACCAGGTTGCTGCCCATCTGTCGCCTCTTCTCTGATGGCTATGGTTTAGCACCGCCACACGTCCTCCCCGATCCTTCACGAACGCCAACTGCTTCACAGACGATTTATCGATCTGCAGCACTAGGCAGGTCTTCAATTTTTGGAATGGATTTTTAGCAATAAAAATCTGCTCCACGCCCCATTTCTTTCCCATCTGCTCAAACCAAGGCAAAAATCGCCCCGTCGTTGACTGAATAGCGATGTCCATAACCACGTGTATTCTCAATTGAATTCGGTTCCGAAACTAGTAGTTCCAAATACAGATTTTGGATTTTATATTATCTTTATACAATGGAGTTTCATGTAAACTTTTATAATTCGAGTTTCTTTGTATATTTTAAAAGTTTTACCTATTTATTAATGGTTGACTTTCAGATATGTATATTATTCGGTTTATTTACGTTTATCTAATGTATATGGGTAGTGCATCTTATGAGTACGGGTTGTACATCTTCTGTCTACTATATGTTTATTTTCTTGTTGCTAGCTACTTATCTTTTGTTAACTATCTGATTATATTTGAATTACCATTTTAACTGATGTTGGTTCTATAAATCACCACATAACAGCCTTGTAGCTTCTTTTAGTCTGATGATTTGGTATCTTCGAATCATTTTGTGATCTTAATAATTTAGTTATAGGTCTTATCTAAGTTATTTATGTTGATGTTTGGTTTATGTATATTTGACCTGTAAGATTAGTTATGTTGATGTTTGGTTTATATACAGTTGACTTGTAATTTAGTTATAAATTTTATTTTATACGATTTATGTTGATGTTGAATTTATAAGCCTCTCAGGTCCTAATTTGATTTGATTGATCTATAGTTAATTTTTTATTTATAAGACTCTCGGGTCCTCAAATTTGTTCCCTCACCTTTTGTCTATTGAGGCGATGGATTTTATTTTTTAAGATTTTACACATATTCTGTTACTATCCCATAATTACACTTTCATGATTATCAGAGTTGATTGATATGCAGAGAGTTTTTTAAATTTATTTTGTAAAAAATATATATATCTTCCGGTGTATTTTTGGTTAGTGCCTGATAATTAAGGATAATTTTTATATTTAAACTGGTAAGAGATTTAATGAGGGATTTAATGAGAGTTTTATGGGAAGAAATATTTAAATTGGTAAAATTTTAAGATTTCTTTTGTTATGGTAAGAAGGATTTTAGGAAAATATGTAATTGTAATTTTATTTATGAAAAATGTATTGTAAAAAGAGAATATCAAACCAAAACAAAAATCACGTAACATTGACTTTGAGGTGAGTTAAGCATTTAAGGAATTTTTAAATAATGGTAGTAAAAATGGAATCAACACATCCAAATCATGTATCCATGTCATTTTTCCAAAAATCAAATCATAAATATCATGTTAGTCTTAGGATTCACAATATCAAATTGGTATTTGAAATATCGAATATTCATTTTGTTTTAAAATTAGAAAATTAAAATATTCAACTAATAATTTCTTACACAAATCACTATCCTATAATATCTTATGAACAAGTATAATTAAAGAGAAAGACCTTTATACCCTTTAATCATAACAACAATTTTTTTTCCTACTACCTTCTTAAGAAATTTCATTTCCCTCCTAATATATATTTATCCCTAAGAAAAGCTTTATGAAGGAACAATAAAATGGAATTAATTTTACAATATTGCCCTCAAGCTCTTTATTAATTAAAGAGGTTGGAAAATGCTATCAAAGTCCGAAAGAATTTAGAAATATACACTTTACTTCAAAAATATATTTCTTGTATTTTTCATTTATTCCCGAGTTGTGTGGTATTAGAACCAGGTTAATTTATTTTTGACATAATATTTATTACTGGTAATTTGACTTGATGAGGAAGAGATTTATCTCAAAAGATAGATCCAAACAAGTGTTCGTTATGAATTCATTCCAGACGATATTTCTTAGTTTTGAAGATATACGAGTTAAATACCAAGAGAATATAACATATTTGGACAATTGATATGTTGAACAAACCTTGCAGAAGTCAACGAAAAAACCTTAAGCAATACGAGAGACAAAAGGTTTATCACCTGGATTACCTTTGTGTAACTTAAATACTAAAAACAGATCTAATGAATCATCGATGTAGTCCATGAATCACATCAATAGATATAAGTTCAACGAAGTGATATCAGGTTCCTCTAAGAATCTCAGAGATCTTAGAGAAATTCAAAAAATGGCACAAGATATCGACAACCATAAACATCGTCTCCAGGCAAAGATGGAAGAGATACTTAAACATCAAAAAAGAACATGTGGAATCCTTATTGATGTTTAGAAACGAGTTAAGGCACTCGAAGCCAAGCCAAGTTTATTAGGAGGAAGACGATGAATAACTTTTGGAACATAACCCCTTTATATCAAACGAGTAACCCTATTGAAGTTATAAGACCACCTACTAATGAAGAAAAATGATGACCATCATCAAAGGAACTCTGTTACCTCCCAAGATGTAATGGAGAAGATCAATATTGAACATCTACACGACCTTGGCGAATCTTTCGCGGGATTACGTATAGTAGATCTAAGAACGAACACAAGAGAATATTCGTCTTAATCCCAAGGAGTGCTCCTATACCACAGCTAACAAATCTCAACACAGGCAAAAGTCCGGCATCACACGAGTCGATAAACAATGCACCAATGCCGCGTGTTAGGGATTTTACCATAAAAGGTGACTGTACAGACATAGTAGGTACGTGATAATGTTCTCAAAGGCCTAACATTGTCAACACACCATACAGGAAGTCCCAACTTGATCACATACATCCGTATGGATTAATGTTGAATTTGGATATTTCAAACTTCAAAAATCAAGAGCTATTAATAGACATCTGGGCGTTCACAATGCAAATTGGGCTGGGGCTCTCAGAGTAGAAAATGAAGGATTCATTTTGCTTCTTAAAATGAGACTTGAAGGATCTGTAAAGATCGTGTGGGAATTAACAGGATTAGATATAAAAATGGGATTTACATCTGAAAAAATCACTAAAAGGGACAGTTGATAGTATGACCAAATTATTCAAAATCCATTTTATCAGCACAGGATATCTAGAGGGCGTGGAGGAAGAGAAACAAACAAAAAAAAAACATAAAAGCCCTCTATTGCTTCGAGTTATGAGATATTTATCATATAAAATAATACATCAAGCTATTCACCAAGTACCGGTAGAAAGCCAAGGTGAACGATGGGGATGCGACCCAATTATTATTTACAAAAATACCAAGTCCATGGAGAGAGATGTTAATCCAGAAATACAAGCCAACAACTGATATGGATACGGTTTTTGAAAAGATGTCATTCATGAGATTCAAATTAGCCAAGTGGTGTCACCAGGAAACACTTATAAGAATGACAAGAGATTAAGAGGAATTAATTTATGCTGAAAATGGCATCCCAACAGTGGTTGGAGGTCATTTACAGAGACATAAGCGGAAGAAAGAAAGAAAAAGTCACCCTTATGCTCGTGTAAATAAGATAAGGTTTTCATGGAAACCAAAAACGTTTTGGTCAAAATAAAAGGCTCAGAGTTAAATCAGGTCAAAGAACGGGGCAAGGTCGAAGTCGAGGCTCGTTCTCAAGCTAAGGAAGCACTAGCATGACTCCATCAAAATGAATTTTCAGACAAGCTCACACTAGAGCTAATGAAAGTTTTAAAGATTGCAATTTTTGGACATGTAGAATAAGATGACATATTTCAAGAGACTGCCTAAAAAATCAGAAAAGAAGAGTTACACAGTTTATGACAATCCGGAAATTCGACTTCTATTATCAAAACCTAATACATGTGTATCAATTTGTAGACATCCCCTCATATGAAAGTATTTACGAAGAAGAGATATACTCTAACGGTGGAAGTGAATCATATTCAAAATTAGAGTGAAGTACATAATAATGAAAGAATATCTAAAACTTTAAATGTATGAAGGATTTAAAATAGGAGCAATGTAAAAGTCCATGGATAAGATGGGGTTGAAAACTGAAATTACCAAATTATCCAAATAGTTTCCACGGAAGGATTTGCGATACCCGCAAAATACACAGGAGACAAGACTGAGATGCAACTAATCTCTTACAGAGTAAAACCAGGAGATTAAGAGCAGTCTCAAGAGAGAAGTGACAAATACACTTTCATGGACTCATATTGGAGCTATCAGAGTGATTATTAAATCAACCTTTAAAGAAGGAGTTGACTCGCCATGAAATCTTGCTCTCTTTTAAAAATGAATCTCAAGCCTCAAAAATTCTTGTCTTGCAGCAATCACAAGAAATCTATTTGCATGAAAATTTTGGCATTTAATGTCTATCCAAGAATCGCGTATAATTTGGCAGATTGAGATTTCAGTAGAGTTCGTACTTGTTAGAAGAGTTTTCGTGGAGTTGAAATGAATCAACGGGTTCTTGGCTTGATATTATCGGAATTCGATTCGATTGAGAGAATCAAGGTGTTTCAAGCTTTGAAAAGAAAAGGAAAATAAAAATAAATCAATTAAACTAACTAAACTATCCTAGAAATGAAAGAGCAAGTTGGTCGGATGCCTCTTCGTATGCCTCAAATAGAAAATGCAAAGCAATAATGAGAATAAGCAAGAAAATGCAATGTTTCACCAAGTACAAGCATGCACGCACAAGGTACAACTATGCATAAAATCCTAAATTATGCAAATAAGCAAAAATTGAAAGCATGGATGTAAAGAGAAAGAAAAGTTACCATGAAAGTTTAAAAATTTAAGGAAAATAACAAGCAACAAAGAGTAGATCTAAGATTTAACCTAAAACTATGCATGAAAATAAAATTACAAATAAAGCATAGCAAAATCTCAAAATCAAGACGATCCAAGACCCGATCTATGATCTAGATATGTCACTCGTCTAGATTCCATAGCCAATTCTTAATATCTAACATGAATTCAAGGTGCTAAGACAAAAGTATAAAATGAAGAACAAGCATGGAAATGAAGAACAAAGCATGGAAATAAAGTATAAAACATGAAATTGAAAGGAAACTTATTTGAATTAAGAAAGGAAGCAAAGCTTGAATGTAATTGCAATCAAAAGTAACAATCCAAAGGAGTATTTGGATTCTTCTTAGGCTTACAAACCCAAGGAGGTGCTTGAAATTAAATCTAAATCTCGGAAAAGAAATTACATTAAAGCTTGAAATTAAATCTAAAACCTAAGAAAGAGAGAATTATCCAATAGCTTGAGAGTAACTTGATCCCCAAACCTAAGTTAGGGTTGGGAAGGGAGTTGTTTTTTTTTACAAAAATGATAGTAGTCTCCTATTTATACTATGTTTAATTGGGTTTAAATGGGCCAATTTGGGCTTTAATGCTTGATTTCCTTGGTTTGACCAAGGTTTGAACCGTTTTTGCACCTTGGCATGAAGTTTGGCATGATTTTGGGCAAGCTTGGGCACCAAAATGAGCGTGGGAAGTTGGGCAGGAGCATGGGCAAGAATCTGGGCGTTGCTGGGCGCGAACTGGGCGATGCTGGGCGCAAATCTGGGTGCCGAAATGGGCAAAGCTGGGTGCTGGTTGGGGGAGGAGCTGGGTGAGAATTTGGGCGCCGAAATGCTGCTTAGAAATCTGCCTAGGGGTGCTTCTCCTTAGGCGTGAAAATGGGCAAGCCTGGACAAGGTTAGGCCACCATTCCAAAATGTTTGCTCCATTTTAAGCTTGATCTGGGCACAAAACTGGGCATGAAAATAGACAAGGCTGGGCTTGGTTTTTGGCCTCCATGCCTTAACTTGATTTTAAAATCATTAAGCCACCTATTAAAAGAGAATTTTAATTATTAAAACCCAAGAATTACACCAAACCTCAAGGTAATTGAACCAATTAACCCATTAAAATATAAAATTAACAAGTCAAGTGAAAAACAACAAAACAAGAAAAACCACATAAAAACTTAATAAAATTCTATTAAAAACTACTAAAATCAACATAAAATTCTAACTAAAAATACTAGGAAAAACACAACAATTACATGCAAAACAGTACTCTTCATCAAAATCTTAAAAGGGTATATCTAATGACGGAAGGCAACATACTCTACTCAATTACATACAAGGTTTACTATGCTCTCTCGAATACTCATAATTCAGGAGTATTATTGAGAAAGGAATTTATTGAAGTACCCAGAATTTTCAAGGACATAGAAATTGGAGGAATTGACATGAGAATTCAAGATCGTCCAGTTCTTAGATACAATAATCGAACTGAGAAGAATGTATTTTCAACAAGAGATGATGATTAGTGGACCTCATTGGAAAGGTCCAAGAACTAGCCAAAGCACTCGAGTTCTTGGTGTATTTAAAACCAATGGAGAATTGAAGTGCTCAAAAGGATGGAGGGAGTAGAAATGATATTCAACATTACAAGGAAAGATACTTTCTTTCTTTGTGATGTTTCTTATCACTTATAACAACCTACCATAGGAGACTTAAAATTGAACAAATTAAAACAATGATTAAAGGAAGCACAAGAAGAGTCCTTGAGCAGCTAACTTTAGGATTATAATTTCTCAAGGACCATAAACCTTTGGAAATATTGAGAGATGGAATGGAATTATGGTGGGTGAAAAGGACGAACACCAATCTTTTTTCCATATACATTCCCGTAGGAATGATATATGAAAGATAACTTACGGAATATTTTGCAGCCTACATTGTTTCAGGCGCAAGAATATGTATAATTAAACCAGAAGTCTATCCTAAAGAAATGGAAGAAGAATTGTACCTAGTGGCAGGAAAAGACTCTCCAAAAGGACTCTCATTCTTAAAAGAGGAAGCAAGCAAGCGTAAATGATGATTGGAGGAGAAAATGGTACTCCATGGTACAAGGTCAAGACTCCATCGATTTATTTCCACGATATATGACTTGGCATTTTGTTACAAAATAATTTTCTACAGATATTTAAGAGGTTTACATAAGAAAATAAAACCAGAAGACTTATTTTCACAATCTTATGTGATCATAAGATTATAGTCCAGCATTTACGAGAGGTATTCCACAAAAAAATGTTAATCTATTTTTGCAGCAAGTGTGGTGAAGAAGGAAAACTTCAACACCTATAATTGAAGAATCAAAGAAGGTATGGAGAAATGACTCTCCAACTACGAATTGAGTGTCTAGGAGGCCATAAGAAGAAAAGGAAAAAAATCTAAACAATTGAAATCCTAAAAGCGTGTCTAAAAAAGAGTTCACAACCAAACACTACTATGGAAGAACAAATTTTATTAAAGGATATCAAAAGATAGATTTATAAGAATTTAATGAAGATCCTCTAGCATAGTGGGATAAGAGTGAGCTCAGGGCTTATTAAAGGTAATGCCGAAAAAGAAAACGAGCTAGTTAGATATAAGTCTATCCTGATGAATCAAGAAGATAGAAAGGATATTCAATAAATACTTAAAGAACACCTCGCCCTTAAGTTAATTGAAGCAAGAGTCTCTCCATACAACAGTTTGGAGTTTTTGATCTGTAAACATGGAGATATAAAAAGATGAAAATCATGACTAGTTATTAATTATAAAGAAATTAATAATATCTTGAATTTCGATGGATACTATATTCCAAGTTGAGAGCATTTGGTGAAATGCTTTAAGAGTGCCAAAGTGTTCTCTAAGTTCAATTGCAAATTTGGATTTTACCAGATTAATATGGAAGAGGGAAGCAAGAAGTTCACAACTTTCTCCACACCACAAGAATATTATATCTGAAATGTTGTACCTATAGGCCTAAAAAATGAACATCAGATATATCAAAGAAAGAAGGATAATCTTTGTAAATATTATTTCAGTATCATGTTCGTTTACATTGATGACATTCTTATAGGGTCAAAGAATATGAAAGAGCATCTAAAACACTTGGAAATCAACTCCGAAATTTCTTGGGAGTTGTTAATGTTCGTTTACATTGATGAATCTTAAATCATTCTACAAGATTATATTATCGAAAAGATACATGGATTTTCAGATATACTCAAGTATAAAAATCAACTCCGAAATTTCTTGGGAGTTGTTAATGTTGTGGGGATACTTATAAATAACCTGGCACATTACAGGAAGGTTTTTAGTCCTCTACTAAATAAGATGCTAATTTCAAATGTGTAGAGGAACAACAAGAAAGGACTAAAAAACTTAAGGAAGTTTGAAAAAAGCTTCCTAAACTGGCAATTTCAAATGACGAGGTTGAACTGATTCTATAAACAGGTGCTAATGATTATTGGGGGCAGAAATTCTTACTAAAGTCACATTTATCGGAGAATTGCCATTCATATAGTGTAGTGGACTTTTAAAAATAATGAAGAATATAGATGACATAGTAATGAGAAGGAGTTCTTCGCAGTTAGAAAGGTGTTCAAAAAATTAAAATTCTGAACACTAATTTTAATTATTCACATAATATAAATACCCCAAAATTTCGAATAACAAAATTCAAAGTTCAAAGAAATGTTAGTCCAACCAAACCCAAAATAAAATATTAAATAGTCTAAAAATAAAATAAAAATTAATTTCACAACCATAAAAACATAAATATGATATTCATATTCATTATTTATCGTTTTTATATAAATTTTTAATTTTTTATATATCCTGTATTATGAATCCCAAATTCATAATGTGAATTGCCATTGGAGGTTCTTTTCAGAAACGCAAGGGGATTTGTACAATGGACTCAAATTAGTATATAGAAGGAGAAGGGCTAGACCATAGGGATGGCAATGGGAGCAGGCGGGGGCGGGTACGCCTACCCCCTTCCCCACTTAAAAATGTCATCCCCATCCTCGGCCCGCCCCCGCTTCAAACTAAGCGGGTATCCCCGCTCTCGCCCTCGCGGGTATATTAGTTGCCCCCGTCCCGTTCGTAAATACCCAACCACCCACCCCCGCCCCCGCCGTATACCCAGTTCATACCCGCTTGTACCCGCCTAAATTTTATTACTTAAAAAATTAAAAAAATTACGGAGCTTGATTTTTAGGTCAACTTAAATATAAAAAAAATTACAAGAAAATTCAAATAGCATGGCAAATATCTAGTCTATTACATTTAAAAATGGTTCAAAATATAAAATAAATAAATATTTAAATAATAATATATGCGGGTTTGAAATGGGGATGGGTACCTGGCGGGGAAACATTATCTCCATCCTCGTACCCGCCCCAAAAAAACCTACAACTGTTGGAATCAGTCAAGAATCAATCAAGATAAATTAAGGGATTAATCATACAAACAAGAATCAATCGAGATCCCTTAAATTAGTCTTTAGATTTATTCTATTTCCTTGTACAAATCGTCCTTGACCCTATATAAAGGAGTCTGTGATTATTTGTAAAATACACAAAAATGAATACAATTTACTTTACAATGATATACCATGTTTTAACATGGTATCAGAGCAAGTGATGATTTTAGGAACTCAGAACTAGATCATCATCGTTCCAATACCTTCTCAACCTTTCTCGATTCTGTTCCAATACCTTCTCGACCTTTTTTACGGTTTTGATCAAGACAGTAAACTCTTCATTTTTCCCTGAAAAAAAAACATAAAATCCAAAATGTCAAACGATCCACACACAACCCTCACAACTAATACAACCAACACAAACAACACAGCACAGAATGAATTAACCCTCCAAATTGCAAATCTAGTAGGGAATTCTGACAATGTTACACTCGGATTCAAACTAGATGGGAACAACTACCCACTGTGGTCTCGCCTCATGAGAGTTGCCATCGAAAGCAGAGGCAAATCCAGACACATTACTGGACAACCACCACCACCAAACGAAACAGATCCAACCTATTATCAATGGGAGAAAACAGACTTGTCTGTTTTCTCATGGCTCATACAAAACATGGAAGGGAGATTAGTAACAAACTTTGCTCAACATCAGACCACCAAGGCCGTGTGGGACAGCCTGGCAATCACGTACGGGAGTGGAACATATCCATTCCAAATCTACGATTTGGAGGTAAAAGTCAATAAAGTCAATCAATGACAACTTACACTAGAGGACTATTAGAACCAATTACAAGCCATATGGCTCACCATCGACCGAAGAGAGAAGAACCCTCTCTGCTGCTGTGACGAAGGGATTAATAAATACAGAAAAATAATCGCAAACTACCGATTACACCAATTTCTCTCCGGATTAGACACCAAGTATGATGGTATTCGGCGAGATATCCTCAAGGATATACCGACTCCCTCATCCGAGTCGGCGTTCTCAAAAGTGAGAAGGGAGGCCGCCCCGCTACGAATTTTGCAACCGACAATCAACCCCACCGAGTCGGACACATCATCGGGAGTAGGATCCGGCTTCGGAGCTCGCAACACCGCACCACGGCCAGAGGGACACCAACAATCAATAAGAGGACCTCAAACTCGCTCCGGAAACCCATCATCGCGAGGAAAAGTGGACAAATCGAAGCTTCAGTGCACTCACTGTGGAATACAAAAGCACACCAGAGAGATGTGTTTCCAACTCGTAGGATATCCCGGCTGGTGGGAAGATAATCACAAAATCCCACAGGCGAAGGGAAAATCGGCGATTGGTGTGGATAGACATGAGGTAACCGGAGCGGCGGTAGCGGTGAGCATCCCGAAGGCAGAAAAAAGGGGGCGTGCGGCGGGCTGTAACAAGGAGCAGACAGATATAGGGTTTGACGGAAATTGGAGAGCGGCGGGTTATGACGAGGAGAAAGCGGCGATTTAGTGGCAAATCACCAAACCCTATACCTTTCTCCTCATCATAATC
>BMAC01000193.1:930436-949470 GCA_014905375.1 Phtheirospermum japonicum
AATATTATATATATATATATATATATAATATATATATATATATAATTATCATAAATAATTATAAATACATAATATTATAATAAATATTATATATATAATAATATATATATATATAAATATAATCATTCATAAATAATTATAAATACATATTATTCAAGAAATATAATATTAATTTAATATGTAAATTAGTTTATAATATTATATATTATAAATATTATATTATATTTATAAATTTAGATTATATTTATGAGTAATGATATTATAAATACATAATATATAATAAATATTATATATATATATATATATATATTATATTATAAAAATATTTATTTATAATTATTTATGAATAATTATATTTATAATATATATATAATATTTATTATAATATTATGTATTTATAATTAATAATATATTTTCTGAATAATATGTATTTATAATTATTTATGAATAATTATATTTATAATATATATATAATATTTATTATAATATTATGTATTTATAATATCATTATTCATAAATATAATCTAAAATTATAAATATAATATAATTATTTATAAATATAATTTATAAATTAATTTACATATCTAATATATATTAAATATATATTTTTTATTTAAAAAATATAAAAGATATTTTTGGACCATTTTTGATGAATTGACCAACTTAGCAGACGTGGTTTGATGATGGTCAATGTCACGTACGTTTTTTGGAATGTGGCCAATATAATAGACCAAAATTGATTTCTTTCTCAGGTTTTTTTGTTCAATTAATGTTTAAAAATAAAAAAAAAAATGGATAAGGAATTATTGAATCACGCCACGTCAGCAAAAAAGCCCAATCGGGATAATTTTGTAACTTTTTTTGATGATTTTGCCAACTTCGTGTATGTGTTTTGATAGTGGACAATATTTTGGTCCTAAATTGGAAAGTGGACAACATAATGGACCAAAAAAATAATTTTCCCATATATATACTATATATAGTATCAAAATTTGTATAATAAAATTTGCGTAAAATAAAAGATTTCGTCATTGAAAAGTCGATAATGTTTAGTGTCAGTATCACACATAAATGCATGATCTCGTATGTATATAAGAGCATCTCCAATACAATAGTGTTAATTGATCATATGTATCAAATGATATTGACATTTTATAAAAAAAGTTCCCAAATACATGCACGGTTCTTCTATAGAATGGCTCCATTATAGAGCCCTATAGATCACATGACATTCACAGAAGCTTCCTAATTATTTTTTTTCTTTTTTTTTATATATACATGGTGGATGAATATCATGTCACCTATGGGGCTCCATAATGGAGCCCTATTTGGTTGTATATGTGATAATTTATATATGTGATAATTTATTTTTAGAAAAAATAAAGAGAGAGAAATAATATGATTGGATGATATTTTAAAATTAATTGTAAACATTGTTAAGAGTAATGTCTAGAATTTAACATTGCTCTTGATAATGTCAAGCATTTAATGTGCCACATAATTATTTTTATTGCATGTGTCAATATTTTCACTTTCAACATTGTTGTATTGGAGATGATCTAATAGTTAGTGAAGTCATATTATTATTGTAAGGAAGATAAAATTTGTTAAAACATACATTTTCAAAAACAAATTATCATCAAATAATAGGAATTTTTCAGAATGTATTGAAAATAAATTATCATCAAATAATAGGAATTTTTCAGAATGTATTCAAAAGGATGAAAAAACCGTAATGAAAACATAAGAAATTGCAATTACGTACTTGCATTGCATTACAAGAATCAGGAAACGTGAAAAAGTATACAAAACCATATGATGATTATATATAATACATAATCTTACAAAAGGAATTTAAAAAAAAAAAATCCTACTAGTAGCTATAAGTCTATAACATAGCCACCAATTGTATCTTAATGACCTAAAACAATTCACGTAAAACAAATCAATTACAGACATTAATTACATAAACTCTTCAAAATCCAAACCCTCTGGAATCTCAAACCTCAAAAGGTTGCTGCAAAAACTATCCCTCTCATCTTCTGTGCTGCCATTAATAAGGGCCGAGGCCGAATTGAACTGAGCTGTCGCGCTAGACAGATCGGGAGTCGATAAAACCGAATCGAAGCTAAAGTTCTGGCTGTTATTGTTGCTGCTGCTGGTGTTGAAAGACTGAAAGCTCGAGTTATCGGATAATTCGGCCCCCATTTGCTTTTGATCGCAATTAATTCCATAATTAGAAAAACTTGGAAAATTATCGGTTGGAAGAATTTGATCACTAGTATTGGTTAAATTATCTTGAAATATTTGACCACTTGAGTTTGTGGAGCCCACAGGAAAATGCCCCATATCCCCTAATTGCACGGATTGAGACTGATGATTATTATTATTATTATTTTCAAATGAAGAAGTTGTGAAGTTTGATGGGATTTGTTGGTTGATAATATTTTCAAATTGATTAGGTCGGACAATTGGGGCCTGGCCTTGAAGCTGAGAGTTTAATAATATCTGATTTTCATTTTGCGATGACACGAGACTCATAGCGAGTCTCAATGCTTCGGGATTCAGAAGCGTTTGGAGGCGAAGAAGGTTGGGCAAGTTGAGCTGAGGCGAGGTTAGAAGCGAGGATAGGTCTAATAGGTCGAGCCTTGGGGCGTGAGTCACCGGGTCGATTCCCATTCTTAGGAGCCTCTTCCTGATGTGTGTGTTCCAATAGTTCTTGATTTCATTGTCCGTTCGTCCGGGTAGACGGGCCGCGATTGCGGACCACCTGATGATCATCAATCAAACACGAGAAATTAGACAAATTTTTAAAATTATTTTTAAATTAATGCACGACACGTGTCTGTGAGACTAAAATAACTGTGACAGACACGTGTCATTCATCTAGAATAGTGTAGAATATAAAAATTAAATATTAAAGGAGACAAATTAATTAATTAATAATCTTACTTGTTGCCAAGAACACTATGGAGTTGAATTATGGTTTCCTCTTCCTCAAACGAAAACCTTCCTCTCTTGATATCGGGCCTCAGATAATTAGTCCAACGAAGCCGACAACTCTTCCCACATCTTTCTAGCCCTGTGAATTTATCATTTATTGATCATGTCAAATTTTTGGTTGAAATACTAAATTAATCTTTAATCATTTAAATAGAAAAATAAAAATAAAAATAAAAAAGCGCTATATAAATAAAATATACCGGCATTTTTGGGAAGGGTTCTCCAATTTCCAGGGCCATGCATCTGAATGTATTGGGTAAGCTTTAAATCCTCCTCTGAGGTCCATGGACCTTTTTTGAGGCCGTTTTTATCACAACAAGGTGATCTTCCCATGCTTGTTAATGGAGAAAGTGTGTATGAGTAAGAGTTTAATTTGCAACTATTTTCTCAAAGGCAAAAGGGAAGTTTTGCAATAGAAGTTAAAGTTGTAGGTCCAAATGAGAAAGGTGACACCCTATTTATAGATGAGAAGGAACAAACCCAAGTCAATAGGATTTGGTGCCGGCCCTGGTCTACGTCTCTTTCTCTCTCTTGTGTGCTGTGTGTTGGGGATGAAATTTTAGAAAATTTACATGCATATAATATGTAATGATATTAACAAAGAGTGTTGATTATCTGGTGCATATTTAATTAAAGTTAATCCAAGTATAAAAGGGTGACTATTACTACAAGAAATTCATAAAATAGCTACGAACGAATTCAATATTTACTACCAAAAATGATTAGCTACAGAGAATAATTATAAATTAGCTACATAATATATGGTCATAGTATAAAATAAGTAACAAATGAACTACGAAAAACACTTCTAGCAGATAACATATAGTTCTAACTGATTTGTCCTAAATAATACTTAACATACGTTCTATTCAAGTAAATATTAACACACTTAAGTGTTGACTAAGTCGTTTTTGTCGTGTGCATTATTCTATGTAATTATTTTACGATTCTTTCCTCGTAAATTGGTTGTAATTTTTCGTATATATAGTGGAATTATTCTTTACAATCACCACACGGTGATACTCAAATCATTCTCACATGGTATCAGCCGCACATCGAAACCCAATTCTCTTTTTCCTCGCATAATCTCGCTGACCTCACGGCACTCTCTCTTACCGACGAACTTGTCCCATTCGTCATATATCTGGTCTCTGCATTATCCATGGCAGCCATTTCTGCCTCCGATTCAGTTCCTATCAATACCTTGATTCATTTGGTCACCATCATGCTAACTTCCTCCAATTATCTCCTGTGGAAAAATCAAGTTAATGCGATACTGCTATCATACGACCTTCTAGGTTTTGTTGATGGCTCCTTCCTTCCCCCCGCTCCTACACTGACTAATAACAACGAGGAATCGGCAAATCCGGCCTACACGACTTGGCGTACCAAGGATCAGCGAATCCTGTCTCTACTCCTCTCCTCTCTCACTGAGGAGACAATTGCTGAGGTTATAGGATGTATTACCTCTCGTGTAGTCTGGCTTGCGCTTGAGGCTGCCTTTGCTCACTCATCTCAGTCCCGTGCTAATCAACTCCAAGAGGAGTTGCTCTTCCTTAAACGCGGCTCTCTATCTGTTGCGGAATATGGGTGCAAATTCAAAGATTTATGCGATCAGCTGGTCGCTATTGGTCGTCCTGTTGAGGACTTGGATAAAAGTCACTGGTTCCTACGAGGGTTATGTCCTCACTTTGAGAATTTTGCAGATACTCGAATGGTCCTCTCGCTGGTTCTGCTTTTTCGTGATTTATTACATCAAGCCCAGCAATTTGACATCTTCACTCATCAAATGGATGATTCCACCGCTGCTCTAGTCGCCTTCACAACCTCTGATCTTGTTGTCCCGTCACCACAGCCGCATCGCCACACAACCTCCAAAGCTGCTGCTGCAAATTCGTTCCGTTGTGGTCCGTCTGGCCATGGAGAAAATCTGGGTGGGCGTGGACGTCGCATCGCCATACGTCCCTCGCTGTCAAATATGTCAAGGTCCTCACTATGCTGATAAATGTCCACAATTCCTTCAATCGCGCACTACAGCCTCGTCTTCTGCCCAACTTGCTCAGGCTTTTGACGCTTCATGCAGTGTTTCAGATTCAGTTTCTGATTGATATGTCGACTCGGGAGCCTCTGCTCATATGACTGCTCAACCATCTACCTTGGATTCTTTTGAACAGTACAATGGTAATGGTCAAGTTATTGTCGGTAACAGGAACTCTCTCTCTATTACTCATATTGGAACTCGTGCTTTATCTGATAATATTAGTCTACTTGATGTCTTAGTAGTTCCACACTTAACCAAAAATCTGCTCTCTATTAGTAAGCTCACATCTGATTTTCACGTCGATGTTGTTTTTTCTGACAAATCGTTTGAAATTCAGAATCGGCAGATCAAAACAGTCCTGGATTGAAGAAGGCACGATCGAGGTTTATATGTTTTGGAGCAAGGTCACCCGACTTTGGTGGCTGCTCTCCGTTCCAAAAGCTTGAAGGATAGCTTTACATTATGGCACTTACGTTTGGGGCATGTCCCATTTTCTGTTATTTCAAATTTAAATAAATTAGGACATTTATCCATTACTTCTTTACTACCAAGTCCCGGTCTTTGCTCATCCTGTCAAATGGCCAAAAGCACACGTTTACCTTTCAATTTGAATGATAAGCGTGCTTCTAGTGTCCTAGTATAGTTCATTGCAATTTATGGGTTCCTGCCCCTGTTACCACAACTGATGGTTATCGATATTATGTTGCTTTTGTTGACGATTACTCACGTTTTTCATGGATTTATCCATTGCACACGAAGTCAGAACTTTATGATGTTCTTGTTCGTTTTCACAGCTTCATCTGTAATCAATTTTCTAGCACTGTGAAAATTTTTCAATCTGATGGTGGTTCTGAATTTATTAATAATCATGTTCGTGATTTTTTTGCTTTACACGGCATTCACCATCGCATATCTTGCCCGTACACTCCACAACAGAATAGTCGTGTTGAGCGAAAGCATCGTCACATATCTGAAACGGGTCTGTCTATGTTGTTTCATGCTCACATTCTTACAAACTATTGGTTTGATACTTTTGCCACTGTAATTTATGTAATCAATCGCCTTCCATCTGTCGTTTTGGACAACAAGTCGCCTTTCAAACTACTTTATGGTTCTATGCCTACCTATGCAAATTTTAAGCCCTTCGGCTGCCGTGTATACCCATATCTACGAGATTATGCCGCTCATAAATTGGATCCCCGTAGCAGGATCTATATTTATGGGTTATAGCATCTCTTATAAGGGATTTTGATGTTACGATCCTGCATCCTCCCGGGTTTTCATCACTCGTCATGCCCAATTTGACGAGTTGTGCTTTCCTCTCTCTGGTGCTTCCCACTCCTCTGTGCCCTCTGCCTCGAATATTTCCAGCTTCTTGGAGCCATCAGATTCATCCAAATCGTCGCCCACATTGAAGCTTTCTCCATGTACGCATCAACCTTCACCACCCCCACAACCGTGTCGCCTTTGTTCAGGCACTTCTCCAGAGCCTGCTGCTCCAATTGCTCCAGTCCAGCCACCACATATTTCTCCTCCACAGGTTTCTCCTGACCCTCATATCAAATTGCAACCGGTCGAACAAGAACCGATCGCACCCGTGCAACTTCCCCAACTGCCCTCTCATTCGATGGTTACCCGTGCAAGTAAAGTATTTTTAAGCCAAAATGTTTGGTCAACATTGCATCCACAACTCTCCTTGCCAGTTTATCAACTTCCTATGAACCTCGTGGCTTCAAGTCCGCTTCTAAATCCCATGAGTGGCTCGCGGCTATGAAGATGGAAATTAATGCTCTTCGCTCGAATCATGGGATGTTAGTCCCTCGCCCTCCAAACACTAATATTGTTGGCTCCAAATGGGTGTTTTGAACTAAATACTGCTTCGACGGTTCTGTTGAGTGTCACAAGGCTAGACTTGTTGCCCAGGGTTTCACTCAGATTCCAGGTACTGACTTCAATCATACGTTTAGACCCGTTGTCAAAGTTGCGACAGTTCGGGTCGTCTTAGCCCTCGCGGTCCTACATCGGTGGCCTCTTCATTGACTGGATGTTAAAAATACTTTTTTGAATGGTGTTCTTCAAAAACCAGTTCTTATGGCTCAACCACCGAGATTTGTTGATCCTCATTTCCCAGATCATGTCTGTCAGCTTAAGAAAGCACTATACTGTCTCTGTCAAGCCCCTTTAGCTTGGTTTCAGCGGTTCAGTACCTTCTTATTAGATCTCGGTTTTAATGCCAGTCGCTCGGACTCCTCCCGATTTTATTTCCACCGCGGTACCACTGTCATTTATTTATTATTGTATGTAAATGACATTATTCTGACTGGTAATGATCCTGTTGTGCTTCGTCGCTTTATTATTCGTGCTCATGCTGAATTTGCTACTACGGATCTCGGAAATCTTAGCTATTTTTTGGGTTTGGAAATTTCCTATACGTCATCTGGTTTATTAATTGGCCAGGCGAAGTATGCTCATGAGATTTTGAAACGTGCTAATCTTTTGGATGGTAAGCCTGTTGCTACGCCCTTTCCTGCTTGAGAGTTTCTTGTTAGCACAGGATCGGCTTTTCAGGATCCCACCCTATATCGTTCTCTTGTTGGAGTATTACAGTATTTGACTATAACTCGTCCGGACTTATCGTACTCTGTGAATCTAGTCAGTAAGTTCTTTCATTCTCCCACGGAAGATCATTTCTCTGATATCAAACGAATTCTCCGTTACGTTAAGGACACTATTCACTTCGGCTTGTCTTTCTCTTGTTGACCAGTCTTCTATTGTGGGATATTCTGATACGGATCGGGCTCGCTGTGTCGAGACACGTAAGTCTACTTACGACTACTCCATTTTTCTTGGTGGGAACCTTGTCTCTTGGAGTGCCAAGAAACAACCAACTGTTGCGCAGTCCAGTTGTGAATCCGAATACCGAGCTATGGCCAATGCAGTTGCTGAGCTTATTTGGTTGACAAACTTGCTCCGAGAACTCAAATCACTGCCTAGTTCTCGGCCGGTTCTTCTCCGTGACAATAAATGTGCCATTTTTTTAGTCAAAATCCTGTAGCTCATAAACGGGCTAAGCATATCGACATTGACAGTCACTTTGTTCGTGAGCTTGTTTGCTCGGGGAGACTTTCCACTCGCTTTGTCCCTTCTCATATCCAACTCGCTGATATTTTCACCGAAAGTCTTCCACGACCGGCATTTCAGTTTTTACGTTCCAAGCTTTACGTCGGCCTTCATCCCACGCAATTCTTGAGGGGGGTTAATAAGGAAAGTGTTGACTAAATCATTTTTGTATCTTGTGAATTATTCTCTGTAATTATTTTATGATTCTTTCCTTGTAAATCGGTTGTAATTCTTCGTATATATAGTGAAATTATTCTTTACAATCACCACACGGTGATACTCAAATCATTCACACACACACCCCACTAAATATTAAACATATATAATCAACAGTTGGCTTTCGTATTGAAGAGGTTTTACACTGTTCGGTCAATCAATAAACGCCTTTTTATACGATAATTTTGGAGAGTCTCTGACATTTACCTTGTACGTCTTTTGAAGAAGCTCAATATTTATTCAAATTATAATAAGAAGTATAAAATAGGTGTTTGGAAAAGGCTTCAGGCTCATCGTCAACACTTTTTGCAATATTATTCAAAAATCTATTAGCCCAAATCCCCATAATTCTTTTAATGATATTATCAAAATAAAGAACCCTTAAAATTTATAGTATAATTTCACACCATAACTAATAAAGAGCGACCTGATAAATTCAGGTCGCATGGTAATATAGAGCTTGATGATCTGAAGATGTGTGCAATGTCAGGTCGCAAGATTGTCGACCATTCATGTCGTATGAGAGGTCGCCAAAAGGTCGTACAGAAACCTAGTAATGGGTCTCATAAGAGATCGACCTACACTACGTCAGCTGATAATGCCAACCCTAATCCATTACATCTACCTAATACTGCTGTCAAATGTAGCAGTGGTCACCATATATTTTAGGTAGACGTTGCAGAGCGTACTGTAGCATTTCTAGCCACATATTCTAGAGCTACATTTGTCACATATTACTATAAATAGCTGTAACATTCTTTACTGTAATCATCAAAAAAATGATTGAATAAATATACAGAAAAATCAACACCGAATCTTTTATCAAATATGTGCCCTTTACTTTCTATCGATAACTACTAATCCACCATTTGTCAGACATCTCCAATTCTAAAAGACTTGATTATATTTTGCTTTTTTTAATTCATCGATAGACCGCTTTGTATTTCTTCACAAGACCAAAATGTAGGATGCAAAATAAAATAATAAATAATAATAATAATTAGACGGGCCACTCCTTTAATTCAAACTGAAATGCCTCTGACAAAAACTACTTACATATTTTTTGATAAATTTTTATATCTAATACAAATATTTACGAAAACTTTCTTCCTTCCCAAAAAACTTTTCCAATCATTCTGCAATCACCAACCAAATATACTCTTAATATTTAAGTGATGGAAGTGTTGTACTTAGGACCGACCATAGGACTTTTGAGTTAGTGTGTAGGCGTAGAAAAGATTGGGGTCGTAATTGAAATTACTATAACTCGACATATATAATAGCATATTTTGAATCTTTGTTCTAATTTGTGTTTCATTATTATTGTACTTTATGAATATATAATATGTGTAGAGGAAAAGTATTATACACGGCTATATATGTGTGCGCACACATATACGGTATCAAAGTCAAAATAACCATCTGAATAGAGGATGTCAATAATTGTAAATTTGGACACAACCATTGGATGTCAAATAATTTCTTTTTAGCCAAATTGTGTTTCAGTCCATGTCCAAAAAATATTACTACCAATGTATCCAATGCAAAAAGCAGTTCAAATAGATCAGTTGTAAAGATGAGTTTTTAATTAATTTCACTCTTACACCAATAATACTCGACTAAATAATTAAGACTTGTCATCCTAACTTTCACAAACTCCAAACAAGTTTTTTTTTTTACATTTTGATCATCAAATTTATCCTTGTGTGCGTGTGTATGAGATGGGAAACCCCTCAATTTTGAGCCTTGGAAAGAATTATTCCTAAGCTGAAACAAGTAAAGTAAGAAAAACAGAGAAAAGAAAATAATAGGAAAAAAAAAAAAGAAATTAAGAATTGGTTTGTTCCATGTCAGCATTGAATTTTCTTGGATGGCTCAAATATGGAGGGATTAATTGAAGGTAAACTAGGATTTAACAGTTAGGGACAAGTGGCAGCTTAAAGATGGGTTTGACTTGTGCAAAAAATCATTAAAAGATAAAAAAAGACTGATTAGTTGGTATGGTTGTTATATCCCCTACCCAATTGTAAGCATATGTTTCCTCCTTTCATATATAGATTGCTTCAATGGATCAAAAACCCCAATTATTTGCATTTAATTTTGTAATGGGACACCTCATAATTTTCAAAAGCGCATAAAGTTCCTTTGTCAAATTCAATATCCTTTAAGTTTGTTATAGAGAATAGCTTGATCATTGTTATTGCCTCCTAAGCATATTAATAGATTTATGGTTAATTTCACAGACGAATTAAAAAATTAATAATTTATATATTATTTTTAATTATATCATTGTATAATTTATTAATGTCAATTAATAATTAAAAAATTAGTGTTGAAATTAGTATATTTATTATTAAATTATTAAAATTTTGTATTGTTATCATCATTATTCATTCAGCAAAAGATAAATTGGTATTTCAAGAAATATTAATTAAAGTATATGTGAAATTGAAAAATTAATAATAATTTAAATATGGTAGCTGAACTATTTATATGAGACGCGCGGAAATAGAATATTGGACTATTTTAGAGCATCTTCAATGCATTGTCAATTGAAAAAAATTATTTGTCACATAAGTTAAAAAATCGTATGTGGCAAAAAAATTGTAGACAATGCTAACACATAATCTACGTCTAGATGGTGTGCTAGACATTGTTTATTTGACATCTATCATAATTTATTGATCATTTTAAATTAATTAATTAATTCTATCACTTTTTTATGAATTAATAATCAATTATTCTTACAATTGACATTTACCATTGGAGAGATTTTGTTTAATTATTTCTATTTTATTTTCCATGTCATAGATTCCATGATTTAGTATTGGAGATGATCTTAGTGGGATGGAGAAAGTATCACCCCTTATATATTAATACAAAATTCTCCTAACATATATATCTGTTTCGTATGCATTGTTTGACAAATAAAAAATTTGGTGCATCGATTGCTTATGTGTCATCCAAGCCTAATATATACTACTTTAATATTTTCCTTTTATTTTATTTTACCTAATTTAATATATTTTCTTATTATATTATTCCTAATTCAGTATTTTCCTTTTACTATCCTAATATAAAGTCGTATATAATCACTAGAGAAAATCTAAATTAGTTACTTTAATTAAAAGACATATTACATATGAAGTAAATCTAATTATCAAAAAAACTTAATTTATAATAAAAGTTAAAATAGTTTTATTTTTGGAATTTTAAATATGTTGTATAAGTATATTACAAGTTATTCTTAATAATATTTAATTATCAAAAAAACTTAATTTATAATAAAAGTTAAAATAGTCTTATTTTTGGAATTTTAAATATGCTGTATAAGTATATTACAAGTTATTCTTAATAATATAAGTAGTTTTTAATAATATAAGTATGTAATAAAATATTAGCAAATGAACATAAAAATACAAAATTATATAATAATAACTAATTTATATTGATTAAACACCGATACAATGCGATACGGGTTGAGAGTATGACATCTTTTGAAATTTCCAAAGTACATAATTAATAATTATTAATAAATTTAATCTAAACATTGAAATATAAAATAATTTTAATAATAATCAATAATTGATATTAGACACGAGTTGAGGATGTGACATTTTTTAGATTCTTCCAAATATGTAAATAAAATTACTAATGAATTTAATTTAAATATTAAAATATAAAATTATTTAATAATTATAAGAATTAATAAATAGATTAGATATGTACGAGACAGTAGTTAAAAATACATAATTTGAAATCTTCTATTTTAGATATAAAACTACGTAACAATCACAAATATTTTATATATTTATATTTTGATAAATTCCATATAATATATAAGTGTTAAACCTAGTTAAACTCCATTTCAAGGGACCGTGCCTATAATTGAACTTAGTTTAATAATTTTCAGAGCGATTAGAAGGGAGAATATGTAACTAAATTATTCAATTCTTTGTATTAAGTTTATAGTAGTTTCAATTTTGGGGGAACTTTCAAACTTTTACAATTATAAAGTTGCTTGATACTATGTGAGAATCTCTCATATCCGTGTATTATTTAAATTTTTGTATATATTTTGTTGACACTCTTCAAGTACAAGTGAAAGATAACACATACAATTGAATGAATCCTCTCCTATTAAATTTATGATACTCAAATAGCTTTAGCTTCGAGCATTTACTTACTATATACACCATGATTAAGTGATGAAATACAATAATCACCTTGAAGTCTATAAATCGATCTTTGTCTGGTTCCCACGAAAAATATTAAATAAAACGTATAAAGTCTAAAAAGAAAGATTGTTACACTAAGCTCTGGCTTGAGGTTTCATGCTCATAAAAGAATTGATTATCGTATGCGGTTGTTATTAGGATCTTATTATATTAATTTATTATTTCCTGCAATAGAAGTTTGAGTGCAACACGTGTTTACCTGCTCCAAATTTCCTAATTGGGGCATTATGTGTGTCCACGTACGTATTCATGACGAATGATGCTTCTTCACATAGTATTGTCAACGCCCCATCCTTTTTTAAAGCGTATCATTGCACATATATTATAATGTAAGTACACTAAATTTATAGTAGAGTGTTAGCAAGGATAAAAATCTATCAATTAAGATCGAGAATATCGATAATTCATATTTAATTACTGATTAATGTGCGGAAATTTGTTTAGTGTGACAAGTCCCATACTTCACAATAATATGAATGAATTAACGAGACAAGCAAGCAACAAATATGTTGCAAATTTCTATAGTAGCTACCGTAATCTATCCAATTCAAAGTCGTTAGAGTTCAGGTAATTGATTCATCAAACTCTTAGCTAACGAATAAGATTTCGGTCAAACAATTTTAATTAATAATATTATTTTTCCTCAATCCTACAATATTTACGGTAGTCCCAAGGTCCAAAAAGCTCTTCGATCATCCTAAGCTTTCTTGTCAAACATGATCACCTTTTCTTTCTATGTTTATATATTTACCATTTGTTCCAGAAGAATAAGCATATGCACATTTGTCAAACTATCAAGGCTCAGAGTCGCATTAATGATTATGTTTTTAAATTTGAAATTCATCCGCAATCGATTAATCAAAAGAGGTAATTTCCTAGGAAGTCACTTTGAGCATGTAATTAAACTCTACTATCCTTATCAATTTATAACTTTAGATAAATTATTTATTTAATAAGAATGTTATCAAATAAATGTATATATTGGTGTGAATTATGTCGTGTCTATTTCAATTTCCTGTAAAATAGAGTATGTGAATAGTAGATTTTATAACAATTATCTATAAAATTCATTTCGATAGTTTTCAAGCTCAAACGATAAATCTAAAAAGAAAAAAAGAAGAGAGAGAAAATATTCTTTTGCTTATTAATTAATATATATATTCTCATGTAGGGTGAATTAGGTCGTGTTTCGAGTTCGCAGGCTGCTTATTAAAGGGGTATTACAAGTTTAATACGAATATAACTTGTTTGTGACATAAATGATGTGAACACGTTTCAAAAGACCTATATAAATTAAAAAGTTAAGAAAATATCTAGTATTATAAACTAAGTCCATTTTTAGAGTTTTATTTTAGATTATAAATAAAACGCATTTTATTTTTGAATCATTAAATGGCTATACGGGTTAAACAAGTCGACCCACGAATCAACATGATCTAACTTGTTTATGTCTCGTGAATCATTAAAATCGCTTAGGTTTATTAATAGAATATTCAATATAAACAAAGGTTTTAACTTTGTAAAAATGAGACACATGCACTTAGTATGAAAACGAATTGATAAGTTAAATACTAAGATTTCAAATTCCGATGTCATCAACTATCATCTGCTTCCTGTTAGGGTCTCATGAGACATCTTAATGCTAATCTTATAATAGCAATCCTAATTTAAGAAACTAATTTGTCGATAACCACCTGTCCAGTTTTCATAATTCAACGATTTATTTTAAAATGGTCATCGAAAACAAATGAGCCTAATTAGCATGATTAATCAATGGCTAATTATTAATTTAATCGATGCCCCCTTCCATCAGTCGGGTTGAAAAAATTCTATTTGCTTACACAACATGCTTCTAATAGTAATTAGTTGTCACCAATCCATCTTTTCTAAGGAGGGTTTGCCCTAATTTAGCTACAACGCCATTTAATGAATTTAGACATACCATAATTATTTTAGCTCGTTGATTCAACTGTAGTGTGAGGTGTACAATAACCCTCAACAAACTTTGAATTATATATTGTACTGTTCCCATTATTCAATTTTGCAGCATTGATTAATTATTTGGAAGATATGGACCGTATCTAATCCAGTGGAGGGAAATAACTCTAGCTGATAGTACCATGCAATTAAATAATTCAGATAATTTAATTTAACCTTTAGCATTAAAATAAGTAGAATTATTTATATGTTGTAATATAAGATATGTGTATTTAGAATTGTAACCGTTGAATAAATTACGTCAAAGGAGGATTACAGCATGCCAGATATATACGTGTATGGCTGCATGGAGACATTATACGTATATGGTGCATGATAATCGTCGCTAAATTAAAATAATTTCAGGAAGATGTACGCAGTCTCCAGATGTTTCTAGTATTCGAAAACCACGTCTAAGGTTTTAGCTCAGTTAAATGTTATTTAATCAAAAAATTTTAAGGGAAAAAGGATTAGCACAAAGAGTTTAACATTAGTTGTTAGGTGGAAAATTTTGGTGCGTACGTACATACATATCTATATCTAATCTATATATATATATATAAAAGTATAAATGAAATGTTATCTTGATTCGGTGGATTAAATGAGTGTTTATTCTGGTTATCTCATTCTTAGCTTTAATGATATACTAGTGATCTTTGAATTTGGCAAATTTAAGTTGGATTTCGGGATTTTGATTCATTAAACATATTTAACTGTTTAATAACACAAATTCCGATTTAAATTGTTGGTTTTAATATGGTTACTAATTAACTTACTATTATCTTGACAGTTATTTTTGTAAAATTAGAAATTAAACATTATTTTGAAAAGAGTTCCTGTCCGAATGAATTGGGAGTTTGGTATAATTTTTTTTTTCTTTTCTAGCTACTTAGCACTAAATCATATATCATATATTAATGCAAAATCCTCCTACCCTATGTGTCTGCTTCGTGTGCTTTGTTTGACAAATAAAAAATTCGGATACTTCGTTTGGTTATGTGTCATCCGAACCTAATATTACCTAATTAAATACTTTACTTTTTATATATCTTACCTAATTTAATTTTTTTATTATATTTTTCCTTATTTAATTCTTTCATTTGATTCTCCTAATATAAAAATATAAATAAGTCATGTATAATTAGTATGTAAGATCTAAATAATTTATTTTAATTAAAAGACAAACTACGTATGAAATAATTTTAAATACAAAAAAAAATTATTATGAAAATAACTAAATATATTTTATTGATAATAAAACTTAAAAAAAATTATTTTTGGTGTTTCAAATATTATATATAGGTAAACTATGAGTTATTTACAATTCTCTAAGTATGTAACTAATTATTAGTAATGTAATCAATCAAAATATAAATATATTAAATTATATTCTAATAATTAATAAACATTGATTAGACACCAGTACAATGTGACATGGGTTGAGAGTATGACATATATTTCAAAGTATGTAACTAATAATTATTAACGAATTTATTCTAAATATTAATATATAAAATAATTAATAATAATAATTAATAAAATAGATAATAGACACGAGTTTAGAATGTGACACCTTTTGAATTTTTGTAAGTATGTAACTAAGATTATTAATGAATTTAACTTAAACATCAAATACAAAATTATTTAATATTTGTAGTAATTAATAAATAAATTAGACATGTATATGGCACGGGTTGAAAATACATTATTTTAATTTTTTATTTTAAATTTAAGATTTTTTAATTATCACAAATATCTTTTATATTTATTTTTTAATAAGTCCCGTGTAATACACAGGTGTTAAACAAGTATATATTAATGCAAAACCATAATTTATGTATCTAATTCGTATTATTTGCTTGGATAATAAAATATTTAGTGCTTCAGTTGCTTATGTGTCATTCGAGTCAAATATATACATGATTTAATATTTTCCTTTTATTGTTTCTTGCCTAATTTATTTTATTTTATTATATTTAGTCTAACTTAATAATCTTTTTATATTATATTTTCTCTAATTTAATAATTTTCTTTTATACTCCTAATATAAAAATATCAATAAGTCATATATAATAAGTAGAAAAGATCTAAATTAATTATTATAATTAAAAGATAAATTACATATGAAATAATTTCAATTACAAAAACACTTATTTATGAAAATAATTAAATAAATTTTATTTATAATAAAACTTGAAATAATTACTTTTGAAATTTCACTAAAAAAAAATCCGGCGATACTGACGGCCATGCTGACGGTCAAAAAGCCGCCAGCATTGTTGGCGGACTTACTGGCGGAAAACAATGCTGGCGGCTTTGCTGACGGCCATGGCCTCCAACAAAAGAGGCCGTCAGTTTACCGTCAGCGAATAAGCGGGAGTTTATCCCACTTTATTATACTGACGGGCATTGCCCGTCAGTATATCATTTGTGTCGCTGACGGCCATGGCCGTCAAGATATAATTTTTAATTAAAAAATATATATATATATACGCTGACGGCTAAGCCGTCAGCGTTCCTGGCGGCCTTTTGGCCGTCAGGATTTTAACCTAAAATTCGGCTCCAGCCCTTTCCCCCGCCTCACTTTCTCTCCTTCTCTTCTTTCCTTCTTTCTCTCTTCGCCGACCGTCGCAGCCCACAGCCCTCCGTCGCCGTCACCGCCGCTCCACAGCCCGCCGACTGCCGCAGCCCACAGCCCGCCACCGTCCACAGCCCGCGCCGACCGCCGCAGCCCACCGCCAGCTTCAGCCGCTCCACAGCCCGTCTTCGCCGTCCGCTGCCGCAGCCGCCTTCTTCTCCGGCCACCACCGCCGTCTTCTCCAGCCATCAAAGGTAACCCCACATCCCCTTTTTATGTTTTTGTAATTTATATAATTTTAGGGTTAGATTTCGAATTATTATTAGTGTTTAATTTGTATTAATTACATAATTAGGGTTCAAATTAGGAATAGTTAGATAATTAGAGTTCAATTAGGAATAATTACATAATTAGGGTTCAATTAGGAATAATTACATAATTAGGGTTTAAATTAGGAATAATTACATAATTAGGGTTCAAATTAGGAATAATTACATAATTAGGGTTTAAATTAGGAATAAAGGGTTCAATTAGGAATAATTACATAATTAGTGTTCAAATTAGGAATAATTACATAATTAGGGTTCAATTAGGAATAATTACATAATTAGAGTTTAAATTTAGGAATAATTATATAATTAGGTTTCAATTAGGAATAATTACATAATTAGGGTTCAAATTTGGGGTTTATTCACCCATTATATTGTGTATATATTGTTCATGCATGGGAGGCCGTGGTGATCGACCGGGTTTTAATTTTGTTTATATATAATATTGTCATTGGTGTTGTTGGTTCTATACCGTCGAATGTTGACGTGGGTTACGGCGCCGGACGGGAGGTTTTGTCCCTCCAATAGCGGGTTTTCAAATCTTATTTTTAAAAACTTGATAGGGTGTCACGGGATTTTATTTAAGTTTTCAAAATATTATTAAAAAAAATGTGACGGTGGTAATTGCTTATTTGGAATCTTGGCGAAGTGATGCGATACATATAAATCACTTGTTTTAGAATTAATATCATATAAAAAAAATTTGAAACTAAGTTTCGAATTATTCCAATATTCCTTAGACCCGTTTGAGTTTTAGTATCAAATATAGATAAAACTATGTTGTATGATAGATGCCTGGTAGAGGTCCTCATCATCGTCGGATTTCTCTCGGTTCATCGTCTTCGGGACACCATGAGGATGATGCCACCGACATGGACCTAGATGATACTGTTCCACCTACCCCGTCTGATGAGGCGGGGACGAGCACGCTTGATACAGTTGTTAGGACTTACGGGATCGAGATATATGTGCTCGGAAATAGGTAAGTAACATTTTAATCAATTTTGGTATGTGTTCAATATATAATTTAATTATTTGACATATATTGAAATAAACTTATTAATTTTTAGGTTACGAAGTCCGTCGAAGGACTTGCCGACCTATCTCAGGACTATACACGAGGCTCGTATCCACCCATATGGGTGGAAATACGAGCACATCCCGGACAACCATCGTCAGACGTGGTGGCCTCGTTTTAGGGTAATTTTGAAGTATTTTTTTTAATTTATGTTAAGTACATTGCTTAATTACTTTGTCTAATTGTATTTCTTTTGTAGGGATTRGTGTGGTGGGACACTCGTATGTACGACGAGAATGCCATCAGGGCGGCATTCTATATCTCGATGCGTGAGTCTTATAAGAGTCGTATATACGAGTGGAGGAAGGCTTATCGGATGAGTGGGACGATACCTGCTATTGTAGGGGAGACGACTTGGAACAGGTGGCTGTTGGAGTTTCAGTGGCCTGAGGAGGTGGAGAAATCTGAGAAGGCCAGGCGGAACAGGATGAGCGAGCCCGGCGGCCCTTCGACT
>BMAC01000193.1:949495-961770 GCA_014905375.1 Phtheirospermum japonicum
GCAGCAGGAACAGCTTGAGCAGCTTCAGCGGATCCGCGATGAGCAGGCGCTAGAGATTCAGCGGATCCGTGAGGAGCAGGAGCGTACCCAGTTGACGCTCCGTCAGCAGATTGAAGAAGCTGTTGCTCGGGCTATGGCTTCGTCAGCCTCCCCCTGATCCGGATGGTGGTCATATTTAAATGTGGATGGATAGTTCAGGATTTTTTATACATTCGATTGATGAATTGATTTTTTAGTTATTGAATGATTTATTTTGATTTTTTTATTAATGGATAATCTATTTTTAGTTATCTAAAATTTTATTTCTTTATTATTTTTAATTTTAATTATTATTAATTAATATATTAGAAATTTTAAAGAAAATAAAAGCAATTTTTTTTTTTAAAATAGCCGCCAGGAATGCTGGCGGCCTACCTGCCAATAAATACTGGCAGGCGGATCCGCCAGTAATGCTGACGACTTAGTCGCCAGGAAAGCATCAGAAATTCCTGGCGGGCACAACCCGACAGGAATACTGGCAGTCTTTTTCTGGCGGCATAAGCCGTCAAGGAAACCGCCGACATTCCTGACGGGCATAATTTCCTGCCAGGATACTAGAATCCTGACCGCAAAAATACTGGCGGCCATTATCCGTCAGGAGGCCGTCAGTATCTCATATACTGACGGATTTGCCGTCAGTATCGCCGGGTTTTTTTTGTAGTGTTTTAAATATTCTATATAGATAAATTATGATATATTTGCAATAATTGGAGTCTGTAACTAAATATTAGTAATGAATTCAATGTAAATATAAATTTTAAAATTATATAGTAATAGTTAATTAATATTTTTTAGACAATGTTACAATGCGAGAATGCTTGAGAGTATGACACCTTTTGAATTTTTCAAAGCATGTACCTATAATTATTAAAAAAATTAATCTAAACACAAAAATATATAATGAGTTAATAATAATTAATTAATAGATTRCAGACGGATAGATAATGTGACATCTTTTGTGTTTTTATAAGTATGCAAATAATTATTAATGAATTTAATCAAAATATTAAAATATAATATTAATTAATAATTATAATAATTAATTAATTGAACAGGGTATGGGAACACATCTTTTCAATTTTAAATTTTAAATTTAAAACTTTATAATTTTTACAAATATTTTTTGTATTTAATATTTTATAAAAATCCCGTGTAAATACACGGGTGTTAAACTAGTAGCAAAAATACACAAACATTTTTTTTTTCAATTACTATTCTTTGGGAGAAGGAAAATATGCACTTTTGAATTTGTAATGAACCGAACATTTATACACGGGCTTCTATTTTTGCAAACCCACCATCATGCATTTCTAAAGGAAATTGGCCCTTTCCAACCGAAAGTAAGTCTGCCCATTTAAATGAAGGCCCATACAGGAATAACCAAGTAGACCCTTACGAGAGGGTCAAGTTAATCTTGTAACTCAAACACTGTGAGATATTTGTTCTACCCAAGTGAGTGCCGATCCCAATAAAATTTGGCAAGAGGCAAGATTTAAAATGAGCCCCAATTCTGTTTTTTTTTCTACACACTTGAAGAAAATTTAAAAAATGTAATATTTAAAATATTTCTATTATGATTAAAATAAAATGACATATATGTTCAAAATAATTATTTAATTACAACACGTCTCACTGTCTTTGATGTAAAAATATTAATTAACTCTTTATGATCCAGTCTTTCATTAGTTCCTTTATCAATTGATAGCATAGCTAGTCCAGTCAGTCTCCATTCAGTATTTCTTGTATCATAGTTGATCGGAGAAAAGTTTTGATGAGTTTCAGTTTTGAAAAACTTCTTTCTCCACTTACTACGGTGTCTGGTATTGTCAACATGATTTTGTAAGCAATGTAAGCATTTGAAAAATAACCATCCATTTTTTTCAAACAATTCATCACACTATTGCATTTTTTGTAGAACACTTTAAAAATGTCAACTCGAAAAATAAACCACCCCCATCAATATCTGAACAACCATTATTTGTCAAAGATTTCTAAAGGCTAATGCAAGATCTATGCAAGCTTTCATGGTCAACACGTTGTAATCTCACCAAATTGAACAAAACCCCCCAAAGTATCTTCATAATTTTTAAAATTTTCAAATATAGTCTCCATAGAAGACCGAGCTTGATCAATTATATATAAATCAACTCTGAAAGATTCCTTAGGTGATCGTGTTACTTCTCCAATGGTGCTTTAATCAAACTGCTTTTTTTTTTTTGAATAATACATTTTTCACGAAATAAAGCTTCGATGCCCATCTCACTTGCCATTAGTTTTGTTTCACTCATGACCTTATCAAAATCATATTCTCTATATTCTTCAAGTAATGAAATAACTCCTTCCAAAAGTCTAATAGCATCATCAATATCCATATTTTTAGATTGAAGGTATTTACTCACACGGTTGATTGCTTGCGACAATTTGTACCAAATCATCACACCAAGCAAGAAATCAAACTTCTCAATGTATTACAAGGAACTCAGCTTCACTTTTTTTCTTTGGATCTCTGTATCATTTGTCAAGTCAAGTAAAGCATCTCTTATCTGCACGATTTGCTCTTATAAAGCTCTTAAACTCGAAATGTGACTTTCCCGGCATGTTTGTGACAGTTGCTTAATTGTAAATCCCTTCACAAGGTCTTTAAATATTTCCATCATTTCGTAGAAAATGACATGTTGGATCACTCCAAAAAAGACATAGCTTAATGGCAAGAGTTAATCATATCACATAATGTCAAATTAAGACCGTGGCAACAACATGGAATATAAAAAGCTTTAGGGTTGACGTCAAGCAGTCTTTCCTGTACACCTTTGTTCTTGCCTCTCATATTAGATCCATTGTCATACCCTTGACCTCGTATATCCTCAATCTCGTGCTCAAGATTTGTTAAAGCATTTTGAAGATGGGTAAAAAGTCCATGATTTGAAATGTCATCTACTTCCAAATAGTGAATCCAATATTCTTCTATCTGTGCAGAGTCTTTAGAATCATCTAAACATCTAATAGACATTTGTTCTTTGTGACTAACATGAGGAGTGCAATCTAGGATTATTGAAAAATATTTTACATGTTTAACCTTAGCAAGTATTTTTTTTCCTTACCTCATCTACCAATATTTTTATCAGTTCATTTTGAATTCTACTATCAAGATAAGAAACACGAGTCTGATGGTCTTTGACATGCCGAATATGCTCTTTGACAAATACTATTTTTACGTGCATGTTTATTTTACTAAGTTTTGACTATGAATTATGCATTAACAACTTGTTTTTGCTTTGCTTCGTATTATTTTGGAAATTGTTACATGTTTGCTCATTTTGTAGAATTTTTGATTGATTTTGGCATGAACCAGCTTGAGGAACATAAAGGAGTAAATAATCAAGAGCCTTGGGTTGATAAACTAAAAGTTGAAGTCCATTGAGCCTGAAAATGAGATCGGCTCATGAAATCTTCAAAAATATGCAATTAGCAGTCAACCGCAGTGAATGCAAGGTTGACCACTATAAACGGATGACATTCAGCTGTGCGGTCGCGACTTAGAGTAGCAACCAAGACACATCCCGAAGCAGTGGAAAATTTCTCAGTGTACGTGACGCGACCTGTGTAGAGGTTGCGACTCCAACCGCGACATGCCCAAAAATGTTATAATTTATTTTAATTTCAAGCCTTTATTTGGACTCCTAATATAAAGAAAGAGCTAAAAAAGAGCAAAGGACATCTTAGAAGCTAGAGAAGACACCATAGTAAGGATCTGAGTGAGAATCTTAAGATTTGGAGCAAGTTGGGAGAGGAATATGAAAACATGAAGAACGACGACTCGTCTCTGGAATTCTCGGGTTTTATTTAGTATATTTATTTATTTTTAGTGCTCATGAACAGCTCGATGAATTATCTTAATAACATTTTAGCAAAGTCTAACTAGTTTTTTTTTTTTTTTTTTTTTTTTTTTTTTTTTTTTTTTTTATATATTATGAGGTTAGAAATAATGAATGTTTGATTACTTTGTTATTTTCAATAAGTCAAGTATGATCCTTCCATTACTTTTGTGTTCTTGATCTACATGTCTAAATAATTGTTTCACAATATCTTATACTTATTAGTTTTAGTAGTCATAATTCGAGAGACAAGGATTGTAAATAGAACTTTGAATACAAAACACGATAATCAACAAGATCGGGAGATTTGAGATTATTTGTGAAGTTTATAATCTTTTAAATCATTTGGAGCCGTAAGCACGATTTCAGATAAAGACATTATTTTGTGCTTGTGATCAACGGTTTAATCACTTCAATAGAAAGGTTAAACTATAGTCGTGATTAACTTATAATGGAATGAATGAAAAATAATACTTCATGAATTGAAATAACATTATATTGAAATATTCATTGAATTAAAACCTCGAAATATCTTTCTCTCATTATTCATTATCTTTGCTTTGCAATAGGTGTTGAACTTGGTAACTTATTTTAATAGTTTTTATTATTATTCATGTTCGTGGATTGTTAATCGACAATACAAAATTATTCTCTTTTTATTAGTTTAAATAAAATTAAGTTACCAAAACTATATTACTTGTTAATTCAAAATCATTGATCCTTGTGGAATTTGCTTGCTGGTATCCTACATCTACACAGTACACTAGCTATTAGATTAAAAATAACATAAGTGAACACTCTTTCATTATTGGATCAATTCAACAACTATTTCAATCATTTGCAGAAAGATACCATTATTTTCTACATAGAGCTTCTCACAACTTCCTCGAAATCTCAAATTATTTTTTGCTAATCTTTGCACAACAACAATTATCCTCTCTAACACTTGTTTGTAATGTTCCTTTTTTGTTGAGTTTTTCTTGTACTCTTGCATCAATTATCTTGTTTTTTCTTAATCTTATATTCAATTCAGTTCATTTAATCATAAACTCTACATGGTCGTTACTTCATTATTTATTAGACAATGACCTAAAATGTACCAATCATTGTATCCTCATGTTTTTCAATAACTAACGATATCTCTTATTTCATTAATAGTGAATATTATGTTCATATCATCGACATATACAATTATAATCGCAAATTTGTAACTTATTTTATTTATAAATACGCAAGGGCATAGATCATTTTTTTTCAATCAAGTAGTCACTTAGACGGTTAGACCACACCCGTCTGGATTATTTCAATCCATAAAGTGAGTGTTTTAATTTAATTTCAAATGCACTCCGTGGCTTAGAGTCACTTGCCTTGGCAAGGAAAGGCCAGCAAGCACATTCATATATATCTCTAAATCATGATCCCCTTAGAGATATGATGTAACCACAGGTATAAGTTGTATTCTTATTCTTTATAATTATAACATCTATTATGGGAGAGTACATATCCCCATAGTCAATTCCAGGGTGTTTTGAGAAAATTTTGTACTTCAAGTTTAGATTTGCATCTCATGGCTTTATTTTTCTCATTGTGTTTTCTGATAAAACTTTGTTTA
The DNA here is from genome assembly GCA_014905375.1 of Phtheirospermum japonicum. Taxonomy (NCBI): domain Eukaryota; kingdom Viridiplantae; phylum Streptophyta; class Magnoliopsida; order Lamiales; family Orobanchaceae; genus Phtheirospermum; species Phtheirospermum japonicum. The sequence goes on from BMAC01000193.1 coordinate 955,022, forward strand.
TGTCCTACAGACTTTACACTTGGTGATGTCAGCACTACCAGACCAAATACCTGTCTTGTTGCTAGTTATTTTAGTTCTACCTCGATTGATTCTTTAGAATTAGGTCAATTTGCTCTTTGTTGACATTTCAATAAAGCGTGGTTTGATATCACCGTGCTCTATGATTCCTTGAGAAACAATGTATATATATCATCAATGTGTGTGGAAAATCTTTCTAATAACTCATATAAAATCTCATAGTACATTGAGACTTCTTTATTCTCTGGAATCATATTAAACATCCGAGCATCCTCCAGTAATGATTCGTGAACATAAGTATAACAAGAGATAATCTTAGGAGAGGAATTATCTTCATTGATGATCAATTGAAGTTGTGCCATACATGCACTCTTATTCCTTGGCGAGTATTGATCGAACCAAGTGACCTCTCCCTGTTCCTTTTGGGAGTCATGACCTCAACCATACTTCCACCAAGTATGGTTGCAATGTGTTAATCTATGTCATTGTACCCTTTATGGGGACTTTTAACCTTGCAGACACATTTGCAGCTGGTATATATATGATCTCGTCACTTTAAAAATGGATTCTTCTATACTTTGAAGATCAATTGTTCACTTTACTTTACTTTCACGTTACATTGTGAAATGCGAAGATCATAATGAGACATAGTATAAAACTATTCCTGTCGTTCCTTTAGAAAATACCTTTTCTTATCTCCCCCTAATGACGGAAAGACCATCTCATTAGAGTGACAAATCCAAAGATATAGTGGTAAAGAGATCGCCTGTCAAAAGTTTCAAACAGCGGATGACTATTTGAGATTCATATCCAACATAAATACTTAATCGTCTTTAGAAACCCATATGAATGTTTTGTGGGGGCGCAATAGGCACATATACTGTGTAATCAAATATGAGTAGATATGAATTATCAGGCTTATATCCAGTTACCAACTGGTACACAAAACATTTGGTTAGCAGAGGTTTATAAACGAATAAGTAAGAATTGCGTGCAGTATTGCATAACACTGTGCATAGACAAATATATGAGTGCACATAAATATTATCTTAGTCACCATCTATATTCTTTTCGACGTTGTCTTCTTTGAGATCTTATTGTATATGCACATTAGGGTTCAAGATGCATTACATCGATCTTGATTGAAATGCAATAGACATCAAATACTCTTGATGTAAACTCTCTAGAATTATTATGAGTTTGGGTGCTTTATAAGGGTGGTGAGTCCTAAATCATACTAAATGTGCTAGAAAATTTTCAAATGCAATATTTTTATGGACAATACGTGCATCGACCAAAACTATAAAATACTTGAATGTTCCGCATTTTGAATGGTTATGTCCACATGTATCACCAATTATCAATTATAAGAATGAAATATTATACTTTGTATCTTTAGCATATGCAGGTCTCAATCATACAAATTTGCTAATGAATAGGTTTTGAAAAAATGAGTGATGTATCTTTGAGATATGAATGTATATAGTGCTCCTAGTACTTTAGAATGTACTAGTTGTAATTGAACAACATTAGTTCGACACTATACTGTGCATCAGATTTCTATCTCATTTTGTGTTTCACTCAAAATAAAAGATGTCCATGTTAATTTCTTCTAATATGGACCATCATATCAAGACGACCAAAGAATCCATGCCAGTCGTGTCAAAACTTGAATGAGTCAATGTCCAAAAGTTCTTTGTTGGTCATATCTTATGATTCAATAATCAAAAAGTAGTAAAGTAAAATTAATAGCTCTAAAATGTGATTTCTTCCACATAAATTAAAGGTATAGTTCTATTCTCATAATGTATTTCTTAATGATAATCATCAACATGAATATCATCAAGTTTAACAAGGTTCATTTCGCTCTTGGTCCATACTGAGCTTTTATAACTTTAATCAATGTGAAACTAGGCATCAAAACTTTGTCACATGTAAATATCAATTCAGTGAACAATTTTCTATTCCTCGACAAATTCTCACATTATTCAGAGATATTTGAAAGAAATACTTTTCATTCTAATATTATCCATTATTCGTTAGATATGTTACATTATATCTTAATAGTTTACTCTTGAACCTTGTATGTGATGTTTGAATCAGGCCACATCACATAAATCTCACTCATAATAAACTTTAAAACCAAATGCAATAGTCAATTATACTTTTACAAGTTCTTTGTAAAGTAATAAACAAACAAATTTCATCAATCAAAATAGAAGATATCCATGGACTAAGTAAAGTTATTAGGAGAACCTCTATGACTTCTACCACGACCAATAAATATCACGAATCCTTACATATCTTACCTTGTGGTTCATTCTTCCCACGTAGGTAGGGATCAACATATATCTTCTCTTTTGCTTTGAGATTATTTTCACTATTCATATCGATCCTGGTTAGCCTCAAGAAATTTCTTTATCCGGAGGTCTAACATTGGTATTATAAAGAATAATATTATGTCTCTCAATGACTTACTATCATAATTAATATTATACAAGTGCATCAGTATGTTTGCTCAAGTGAAAAAAAAAGAGTGAGATCATATCTCTCAATTACTATTGTCATTTAAAGTGACATTCTTTTTCACATATGGTAAGACATGTTTTTAGTCGTAACATATCAAAGTCATTGATCCTTTTTAGCAAGCAAATAAATTTCTTTTCACTAAGTTCTTAGGTTTAGAAGCAGTATTTCATAAAATGCCGAAATTACTCATTTAGAGCACATCCTAAAGTTTATTGAAAATTTGTAACTAGATATACTCCCAACATAAGACTAGGGTCAATATGAATCTCAAATTCATTAAAGAATTGACTTTGGTTTAGTTTGACAATTCTTTGTTAGTTAGGATTGATGGATGATATTATTGTAGAATTGTAGTTCTTCTAGTTTCCACATCAAACCAATGATGGTGGTACTCGTTTCTTTTGAGTATATTAAGTTGTATTTGGATTGAGTTAGTTCAATCAATTTCTTTAGATAATAAATTTGAAGAATATATGTCATAATCTTTCTTTGTTATTATGTGAATATACTTTATCACAAGTCTTATTTATACAATTCTCTATCGTTCATGAACTTTCAATATCATGAAAATATGCAAATGTATAATCAATAATGTATATATTGAAAGTAGATTATAAAATTAACTTGAAGAGAATTACCAACATAAATGAATCTATCGATTCATCGAGAATAACCCACATACATGAATCTATCAATTCATTGAAATTCATGATTAACTAAACATATGCAAAATCATGATCAATCTCTCAGAGACATTTTTATTTTTAACTGACATGTAAGTCACGTGAGCAAATAGATAATAAACAGGAACCTAACCCAAAAGTAAAACCACTCATCGAATTACTAGGAGTATGTTTATAAGCAAATTAGATACTTTTAATTCAAGTTGTGATACTTTTAATGTGAATTATGACCCATACCCTAATAATCCGACCAAAGTAACAATTAGAATGTGTTATGGCAACAACTTTTGCCATGTCAAATGCAATATACAATAAATGTTTGTTTTTTCTAAGTTTATCCAATTTATCGTGAAAAGTAAAAGGGGATAAAGAGCAAAATGAAAAGGCAAAAACAATGTTACAATAACCAACTAAAACTAATAAGGCAGAACGTTAAAATCTTTAAACCCATAGTAAGATACTGCATTTTTTTAGATGATGCAATCCTCCACTGGTCTAGATCTCATCACCAAATAAAAATCACTTTTAGCACAAATCCCCGATTCAATCAATCAAACACAACACTGAACAAATAACTATAAAAAAAGTCACAAATTTAAAAAGAAGAATTAAGAAAAAACTAAATAGAACATGGAACAACGACCCTCCATTTCCTTCACCAACACCATCATTTATCTACAACAAAATATTAGCCAAAAATATAAAATCAATAACACTTCACCATCTTCATTTCCTAAATAAATAATGAAAAAGTATCAATCCTGCCAGTCACAACTTCATTACACATACATCATCCCGCCACCCCTCTTCTTGAGGGTTTTAATTGGAAAAGAGTTCCAAAATAATGTAAAAATCATGACGATCTCAGTAATTAGTAGTCATACAAGAAGTAATAATTTCCCAGAATCCGCCATAACCAGAAAATACACACACACACACACACACTTGCACCATTAACCAAACAAACACACTGTTGACAGCAAGTGGCGGCGATGTACCGAGAAGGGAAAAAAGTACCATTTTTGGTGCTAGAATCGGCAACAGTTAAAATTTTTTTGGTTAAATTTCATCATCAGAAGTCAGTAGCCACCTAACGGTGGCTGGTTATGTTGGCCGATGAATGATACAAATGTGTGTTTATGTGTGTATGACAGAAAGAGTGGGGAGGGATGGGGGATCGGGATTTATTCTCTCTCATTACAAAAATAAATTAAATAGTAGTATATGGGTTGTTCGGGCAACGGATGGGCGGGTCAAGTTAGTTGTGTGGATAATACTCATTTGGTGGGTATGGTAAAAAGTGGTCTCATACTATGAGACAGGTCTCACCCAAGTATTTGCCATTATTAATTACCTTTACCTTATCTTTCTTCTTACGCACTGCACACCTGCTTGTCCATTTAAAGAATTTATTGCATCTATCTCTTTCTATCTTCTTCTTAAATTATTTTCCTCTTATGTCCTTATTGCTTCCTTCTTGTCGGCGGTAGTATTTCTCTATCTCTTTCCTTTCCATGGGTGGTAGCACATCATTTCCTTCTTCACCTCTTTTCTTTTTTTCCTTTTCTTGAACATATAACACACATTAACCCATATTTATATGTACTACATTATACACTAGTGCAGAAACTGCATATCCAGAAGGGTAATTCTGCCTATCCAGAACGCCTTTCTGTACCTTCTGTAGTGACATAGTTCTGGATTGGCAGACAGTCCAGAATGCCTTTTTTTACCCTTCTGGATTGGCAGACTTTCTAGAAGGGTAAAAAAAAACTGTTCTAGAAAAAAAATCTGTTCTAGAATGGTACCTTCCTATACTTTATCCGCCATTTTCCAGATCGGTTTTTACAATTACCGTTCTGGAAAGTTGTACAATCCAGAACGGTATTTGAAAAAACTGTTCTGGACAATCGTTCAATCTAGATCGGTATTTTAAAATACCGTTCTGGACTGTTCAACTTTCCAAATCGGTATTTGAGAAAATCCGATCTGGAATGTACACCTATCCAGAACGGTATTTTAAAATACCGTTCTGGACTGTACAACTTTCCAGATCGGTATTTAAAAACCCGATCTGGAATGTTCAACTTTCAGATCGGTTTTTTGCAAATACCGTTCTGGAGAGTCGCACTTTCCAGAACAGTTTTTTCAAATACCGTTCTGGAAGTCCATTTACTAGAAAGGTTTTACAAAAGTTACCTTCTAGAAAGTTTAAAAAAAATTTAAAATAAATGAAATGAAAGCAGGAATACACCAAAATCAATAATAACGAATATTGTGATTATATTAATTATATCACCAAATTTCAAAAAAATATAAGACACAACAAACTAAAACTAATATTAATACAATAATATTAGAACTTGAGGTAACATTGCTTCTCCCTGTAACATCCAAATTATTCCACATATAATACAAAGAACTTGATAAAGAATACAAAAATTCGAAAAAGTGGCAACCAATCAGCTGGAATATCAGGAGGTCTTGGTACATAAATTCGCGGAGTGACATGGGAATATCTAGCATCCCAAATTCGACAAGTTCCATCATCAGAGGACTTGCCACATAAATGTAACCAGTATAAAAAAACAAAACTAAGGAATGTAATACTCAACCAAGAAAGATGATAAACCAAAGAACAATACTCACGACAAAAGCTGATAAAAAGTGCCAGGTCGAGGACTGAATGCAATCGCAGTGACAGCTCCAGTATGACCCCGTAATACTGAAATTGGTTACCCATCAGGCAGGCTCCACTGACATAAAGAAAAATGATTGTTTATATTGCCAATCAGAACAAAAAGTCAAGAAAAGAAAATGCTATAAAGAATCTTACAACTCGAATCACGCAGTCGTTTGAAGCAGAAGCCACTAAAGAATTGTTGACGTTCACGGCCAAGTCAGTGATGTCACTCTTAATGAAAAAGATCGACAAATGAACCAAACAACTTATAGAAGATAAAGGGAAAATGATCATTCCTTAAGAACTATTAATAAGATACTATTACTCACTTCGTGTCCTCGGCAGCTAGCCAAGCAATACGCAGTTTCCATTGACCAGATCTTAACAAGACGATCATCAGAACCAGTTATTACATATCTCCCAGACCGGTCAAATATAGCTCCATTGTCATTGTCCAGATTAAAAACTTGATGAAGTTTAAAGGATCTATAATTAAGATGAAAGCAAGATAAAATATATGAATAAAAAGGAAAAAGGAAACAAAAATTGACTAACCTAAACTTGAACAGCCTAATGAAGATCAAAACATCGAGACCACAAGAGTCCAGGATCTCATCCTTGGTGACAGAAAAGGCGAATTGGGTCCAGCCAACGGACGGTAGCCGCCGCCGGAAAGTGAAGCGGGGGTGGAAGGAAAGCTGGTGGTGCTGAGAGAGGCGGGCGAAGTAGACGGGGAATTAGAGGGTTGTCGGTGGATACAAGACCTCAGGATTATCGGTGGTGGTGGCTTTACCTTGGAACTGTCGGTGGTGGTGGTGGCTGGAAGGAGAAGCGGG
>BMAC01000193.1:973982-986192 GCA_014905375.1 Phtheirospermum japonicum
AAAAGCAAAATTGCATTTCTCTTTCTACAGCTGAAGCCGAGTACATTGCAGCTGGAAGTGCGTGCACACAATTACTGTGGATGAACCAAATGATTGAAGACTATGGTCTGCATAGTAGTATCTTGACGGTGTTGTGTGACAATTCCAGTGCCATTGACATCTCCAAAAATCCAGTCCAGCACTCTCGAATCAAACACATTGACATAAATGAAGCCTATTCTGAGGAGGAGTGGTGCTTTAAACAAAAAAAGGGAATTAAAAATCGTGTTTTATTCCTAAAATCAACCGCTGAGAACTTTTCGGGATTTTCCTTTTATTTTTTTACTCTCTCTCTCCCCTCTTACAACGGTCACTTTTTGGGGGATTAAAAGGCTGATTTCTTTTTACCGTTTGATCACAATCCCCAAACCCCCTTCGAATTACAACTCTCAGACTCCCTTCTCCTCTCCAATTCTCTCGAATTTTTGTTCTTGGTTCTGTGTTTCTGTGAGATTTTGCAGGATGTCTAGCTCTTCACCGCCGACAGTCCCTGAACTACCAGAGGAGGTTCGCCGCTCCGGCGACCAGTTTCTGTTGCCATATCCAAAGATGGGCGGCCTAGATATCCGTGAAGAGATTGGTGGTGGTAGCTCTTCAAACCCACCACTATCAACATCGCCGCCTGTTTTGCATGCGCCTATTTCTCTTGCTGCCGTGCCTGTTCCATCACCGGTCGATGCTACACCGGTTACTCAGGTGTTCCCTGGATAGCCCAGGAACGAGATTGACGTCGATAACCCCCCCGATTTAGCTTTTGTGGCTGAGACCTTTGGCCGCGTAGGGAATCCTACCTTGAAGCGGTCCAAGCGTTTGCGCAACATACCGCCCGGCGTTGTGCAGGTCCGCGCCGACATGTGCCGATTGAACACATCAACCTCCAGGAGGATGTTGTTGTGGAGTCTGATCCCGATGATCATGATTTTGAGCCTACTGCTCCGATTGCCGGAGATGTGCCGCCGTCTGCTTCTGCTCCCAGTTTGCCTGAGAAGAAAAGGTTTACTCGCCGGAAGCAGCTTGTACGTAAAGCTGACAGGAGACCCGGCCTGACTAAAGACAGTGTCTCTCCCAACCAGGCCAAGGTCAAAATATCTCCCAATTCATCTGCTATTGAGTACTCTTCGCCTCCATATACTGTGCTGGATTTTATTACCGGCGAAGTTACTAGTTCCGCCAAGTCGCCTGCTGATGTTCTCCCGCCGTCTCCAATTCGTGCCGCATCACCTGAGTTTGACACAGGTCTTTTTGAACATTCCCCTGACTCTTCAATGGATGTGCCCTTGAAAGAGATTTTTGCTACCTTCAAAAAGAACAAGAAGAAAAAGAAGACAGCTGCAAAGGATGATGTTGGTAGTCATGTTGGTAGCCCCTTACCAACATTGAGTCACTCAAAGTATGTCTCTTCCTCCCGCACTGCATCTGTCCCTGTTCCATCACATTCTCCCACGCAGTCCTCCTCGACTGCATGTGATCACTCCCAGTCCTCATCTGGCACTGCAACTCCTACACCTGAGATTGAGGACATGGAGCCCTTTGTAGAGAAGTTTTTAACCGCTGATGCTACTGAGCTGTTTGATGTGTATCAAACTCGCAATATGATCGCTGAGAGAAAAGTGCCGTTTGATTTGTTTGAGCGCCACAACCTGATAGCCTACCTCCGATTTCATGGTATGTATTCCACAGTCTCTACCGCCATTCCATTTGTTAGAGACATAGTTCTTGAGTTCTATGCAAATATGCTGCCCTCGATTGCTGATTTAAGTTCTGTGAACTATGGGAAAGTTTTTCTGCGTGGTAAGGTGTTTGCCTTTATCCCTGACTTAATTGATGATTTGTTTGGCACCACTACACATCGGGGTAATTTTTCTGTGGATGATATGGATGAGGTTGTGTCTTTTTTATCGGGTGGGATGGTACATTCGTGGTTTGAGCAACTTCCAAGCACTAGCCTCTTGTTTGTATTCTATTATGCACAAAGTGGCACTTTGCAACTGGGTCCCTTCCAGGAACACTACAGTTGTTACTCGGCCTCAGGCTCAGTTTTTATTCAAGCTTGGAAAGGGTGTGAAGTTCAGTTTTGGACACCATGTTTTTGATATCGTGACTAAGTTTGCCACATCAAGGTCTGCTGCTTCGTTGTGTTTTCCCTCTCTTATTTTCAGCTTGTTGAAGAAYCARGGTYTGAMRCWTCTCCCAGATGATGTGCTCACTGGTGATGCGGATTGGTTTGCTTTTCGAGGCCAACACACTACTGGTGCGAGGGTGATCGATTTGCCTTGGCAGGCTCCTGCTCCTGCTGATGTTGATAGTGATGTTGAGAAGGACGATCCCAACATGGTCCGCATTTCTGCACAACTCCTGCGTGCGCATGTTGCTTCGATTGATTTTCAGATTTCTAAGCTGCAGGCCCTTCGTTGCTCACTGATGGAGGCCCTTTCCCTTTCTGGTCAAAAAGGAGGAGAGGATGACGCGAACGTAGGGGGAGAAAGTGTTGATGGAGAGGATGTTGCTGATGTTGCCGGAAATGATGCTGCTGATGCTGAAGATGCTGTTGCCGCCGAAGCCTTGGCGAGCCTTGCTCAAGAGAAGAGGCGTAAGCGAATACGGGCGCGCAACAAGGCTTTGAAGAAGATGATGAAACTGAGGGAGAAGAAGAAAAGGAAGAAGAGTGGTGAAGGAACTTCGACATCTCCTCGACGGTCAAAGAGGATTCGAAGTCATTAAGTTCCTTTACTCTGTTTGTTTTGAGAAGTACTGGTTATTTTGAACACTGTTGGTTTGTAATGTTGGTTTGAGTGTTAACAACATTGGGTGTTTTTTTTAGGGGGAGTTTTATATCTTAGGGGGAGTTAGTATTTTTATTTTCATTTGTGTTTGCGTCTTAGTATTTTGTCCAGAAAGGCAAAAGGGGGAGATTGTTGAGGAATTTATTCTTGGCAATAATTCCTATTTTGTTATTTGCCTTTCTTGGGCACAAAATAAGTTAGAAAACTAGATATAGGTCAATATTATGTTTCCAAGTTTATGTACTAGACTTTAATTATCTCTAGATTGTGTCTAGGATTTGTTTTTAGGTATTTACCAAGTTTAGGATATTAGAATTGTCTATTTAAGAAATTAGAAATCCTAAAGATTGGACTTACGGTTTTTAGAGGATTGACGCACGGATCTCTTGAAGGCGCAAGGCACGACGCAAGACAACGCACAAGAGAATAAGAGAACGAAGAAGAAAATTACTTGGAGCCAACGATCGTGACAAACAAGATCTTTGAAGTTGCGTGACCGACGGAGAAGATCTTGCTATTCCGTCAACAAGTATTTAGTATCAAGTTTCTTGATATTTAGTTTTCGTATATTACTTGATATTTTGTATTGAACGTAAAGTGAAAGTAATATAGTTTTCGGGTTTGTACACCCAAGTTCACAAGTATTTACTTGTGAACTGAATTTGTTAAAACGTGTTCTCGTATTTTGATTTCCGCTGCATAAGTTTAAATTTACTCTGGTCGATGTTGTTAACTGATGTTGTTAACATTGATTAGCAACATCGTAAATCTGAGAATTATTCTTATATCCATATACCTTCTAATTTTACAATAAAGTTGTAGATAATTTCTACGAAAGTAAGAAGATATTGAGGGTTATGGGCTTATCGGTGGAGAAGATAGATTGCTGCACGAATAATTGTATGATCTACAGGAAGGATGATTGTGAACTCGATAGTTGAAAGTTCTGTAAGAACCCCAATTCAGACCCATAAAGTAGGGAAGCACAAAACAACGAAGTCCAAATTAGTTGCGTTCAAGAAGATATACTACTTTCCCTTGACTTCCCATATTTCAAAGATTGTACGCATCTCCAGCTACATCAGAAGATATGTTTTGGCATGCTGAACACGTAGTCGATGATGGTGTCATGCGTCACTTGTCAGATTCAGAGGCTTGGAAACATTTTGATCAAACTCATCCAGATCTCGCATTGAAATGTCAGATTGGGTCTCTGCACAGACGGATCTCAACCTTTTAGTAGTTTTGGATGGCAATATTCATCGTGGCCGGTAATAGTCACACCATACAACTTGCCACCCTGGATGTGTATGAAAGAACAGTATATGTTTCTAAGTGTTCTTGTTCCAGGACCCAAAAACCTCAAGGACAAGTTGGATATTTTTCTACAACCTCTAATTGCAGAGTTGAAATAGCTGTGGACGGATGGTGCTGACTCATATGATGTGTCCAAGAAGCATAGTTTCAAGTTGCGGGCAACCCTTATATGGAAAATTAATAATTTTTCCGCATACTCCATGTTGTCGGGTTGGAGTACGGTCGGTCGAATTAGTTGTCCATATTTCATGGAGCGATCTGATGTATTTACTCTGAAGTGTAGCGGAAAATAATATTGGTTTGATAACCACCGAAAGTTTCTAGAATGTGATCATCACTTTCAAAAAGACAGAAAAGACTTTCGAAAAAATAGGAAGGTTGATGCTCTGCCAAACTTTCATTCAGGAGTAGCCAAACACTCATTCAGGAGTAGAGATATTAGTTGAGATAGATAGACTTGGGCTTCTGAAGGTCATTGAGCTAGAAGTAGAACGTGTTAACGCTCAAATAGCAAAGACGAGTGATTAGAAGAAAAGAAGTATTTCTGGGATCTTCCGTACTGTAGCACAAATTTAATTCATCATAATTTAGATGTTATGCATATTGAGAAGAATGTGTTCGATAATGTGTTCAACACAGTGATGAATGTGAATGGAAGACAAAAGATACGTCGAAATCAAGTGATGAGCTGAACGACTATTATTTTCGTCCATCGCTTCAAGTTGATGACTTTGGAAAGTATCCCAAAACTTCTTACACACTCGATAAAAATTCAAAAATTACTTTTTGTGAATGGGTTAAGACTCTTATGTTTCCAGATGGGTACACTTCAAAATTGGGACGTTACGTCGATATGAAAGGATTGAGATTATATGGGATGAAAAGTCATGATTGTTATGCAATTATTAATTCCAATTACTTTTGAGAACTACTCCCCAATCTATTTTGGAAAGATCTAACATAGTTGAGTTTGTTCTTCAAAGAACTGAGTGCAAGAGTAATCGAAACTTCTGATATGGCTCGTTTGGAAAAAAATATTTCTCTAATCTTGTGACGACTTGAGAAGATCTGTCCCCTGAGTTTTTTCGACTCAATGGAGCATTTTTCTATCCACTTACCATATAAGGCAAGAATTGATAGTCCAGTGTATGTGGATGTATCCTTTCGAAAGATATCTTCGTAAACTTAAAAATAGTGTGAGGAACAAATCAAGTGGTGAGGGTTCCATAGAAAATGCATATCTAATTGAAGAGGCGTCAACTTTTAGTTCGTACTACTCTGAAGATCAAATCTCCACTAGAAGAACAAGCTTGAAGCGTAATGAAGATGTTCAGAATGATGGAGACGACGATGATGAGATTCCATTAGTACTAAAAAATTATGGTGAACCCTTCTCATCCGTAGCAGGAAAACAATGGTTGTCAGATCAAGAGTTCGATGCGGTGAGAAAATACGTATTACTAAATTACGATGAAATCAAGGATTTTAGTTGGTGTAATTGATTAAAATAATATCTTACTTCATTAAAGATAGCCTTTTCACGGAGGGCATTAAACGCCAAAAACTGAACATTCCAGATGAAGAACTAAATGGACAATTAGAAAATGAATTTCTCATTTGGTTTGAAAACTGCGTGAGTTAAATTTTGTGAGATTTATTTATATACATATATTACGTATTTGTATTTGGAAGTTGGTTTAAGTTAGTAACTTTACATCATATATTATAGGTTTAAGATCCCTTGAATAATGTAACTAATAATTACATTAAGAGTCTAGCGTTCGGTCCATCGTGTTGTGTGACTATATTCAATGGCTGCAAGATAAATGGATACACATTTCACACGATTGCATATGGATCAAAACAATCTACATCGAGCATTGGGGTCTGTATAAAGGATCAACTTATGGAGAAGATGAATATGATTATTAAGGTCGTTTGGTAGAGATTGTTAAACTTGAATATTCAGGGTCTGTAAGCACACTCTTGTTCAAATGCGAGTGGTTTGATCTGACTCCAACAAGCACGAGAGTGCACTCTCAATATAAGCTTGTCGACGTTAATTATAAATATATATTCAATCGTTATGAGTCATTCATACTTGCGGCCCAAGATACTCAAGGTTATTATTGCCCGTATCTGAGTTTAAGACGAGACATGGTGGACTAGTTGGCATCTTGTAAGATTAAGGTGAGATCAACAATAGATTTCATAGAAGAGCGAACGCCTGAACAATTATTTCAAGAGGATGTTGCTGAAACGCATGGTGTAATCTAATTGGAGGATTTTGATTTCCAACTTAATGATGACATCGACAAACTTGTTGATGATGCCGATGCCGAACTTATCGTCGATGATGACATCGACGAACTTATCGTTGATGATTCCGATGCCGAACTTTTTGATGATACGAAAAATGAGTTTATAAGCGAAGAATAGACAAACGACTATGATTAGTTTGTAATTTGTGTCGGTTAAGGTTATAATATTATGTAATTTATTAACATTTAGAAAATAATATAATATTTTAATTTTAATTGTTTTTAATTTAATCTTAACAATGTGTTCAAGGTCGTTTAGATGTTTAGAGGGAAGGGGAAGATTACTGGTAGAGGAGATCGTTCAGGATTAGCTAGTCTTTCAGGATCAGCTGGTCGTTCAGGATCTGGTCCCTCAGGTTCTAGTCTTCCTTCTTTCGGTGACTCCTCGTCGTCACAGTCAGCTATGCTGGCCTCTTCCAATGATTTGATCGACCATTTGGATGATGTGGGTCTGGATGGACCGACTCCTCCCGAGACCGTACCGGACACCCCTCCTATTTATAATGAGTCGTGTCGACTTTTCAGAGGCATCCTTATTTATATCATCGGTCGGAGAATTGGTGTTTAATAGTTTTTATTAATATTTATATCGTTCTGAATTATAATCGACTTCGAACATATTATTTTAATTTATATATTTTTAGAGTGCGGAGTAGGTATTCAGATTTACCTGCGATTCTTAGATGGATCCACGAGGCTCGTGTGCACCCAGCTTGATGGAGGTATGTGTAAATTCATCAGTATCATCATGACATGTGGTGGCCTCGGTTCTAGGTATTTACATTAAACAAAAACTTACTTTATTTCATTACATATGTTTACATTTATGTAACTAATTACTTGTTTTATATTTCTTAAATATGCTTTATTGTAGAGTTTATGTTATTGGGACCAGAGTCGATATTCTGATGATGTCATGCGCCAAAACTCTTACATGTCGATGTCTTTATGTTTGGTCTAACCATATTATTGAGTGGCGGCGGCTGTATGAATCCAAGGGAGTGATACCCACTATTGTCGGCAGGCAGACCTGGAAGGCTTGTCAGGAGGCGTGGGTGAGGCCAGAGGACGTTGAGAGATCACGGAGGGCTAGCAGGAATAAGAAGAGCGAGTCAGAGGGTCCTGGTACTGGGATATTTAAGTATAGAGGCGGGTCTCAGGGGGCGAATCGCATATGAAATAACACCGTGGGTTCAAATGAGAACCATGTTCTTATTTGCGAACCTGCGAACTAGTGATTTTATTATATACAAGCAGTACTTTTTTTATACAATCACATTACTTATTAATATTTAAGTTATATACACTAGAAATACTTTTATTATACAATCATAATGCTTTTAGTCAAATAAGGAAATTATACAAAAAATCTGATCCATCCATTTAATTTGATCTACGGCTCATAATTGACCTTACGTTCACAAATAAGGATATGGTTATCATTTGAACCTAGTCCTATATATATATATATATATATATATATATATATATATGTGTGTGTGTGTGTGTGTGTGTGTGTGTGTGTATGTGTGTGTGTGTGATAAAATAATTGTTACAGCGTGAGGAGATGGGTAGGGAACCCACTCCGTACGAGTTTCTACTGAGTCTGCAACAGAAAGGCGACGACTCATTTACGAACTCCAAATCTCAGCGGATAATTGTAAGTTTATTTAATTTTTAAACTCAAATTAATTTATATATTAACTTTATTTTTGTCATTATTATGCATGAAAATAATTAACGATTTTGTTTTATCTATCAGGCGGAGGTTCAGACTACATTAGAGAGCAAGCGTGCTGCATCACAGGAGTTTGGCAGGTTTATTGACCCGAACGACATCTACCTCTCCATTGTCAGGCCAAAGAAGGGTCGACGATTTGGCACGGGATGCGTCGCCAAGGAGTCCGATATAGGCTCCAGCTCTACATCATCCCATCAGGTCGATCCTCGTCTGTAGCAGCTACAGATGCAATTCAAGGAGGATGAGATGAGGCATCAGGAGGAATTACAGAGGTTACACGATACACGAGCTCAGTCTCAGGAGGAGTTGCAGATGATGCACGAGGCACAGGCACAGGCCCAGATGGACTTCGAGCAACGACTCCAGCGACAGGTTGAGGAGCATATTAACGCCGTGATGGCATCACGGCTTCCTCCTCCTCCCCCGCATGCTGATTAGTTTATTCAATTATGAGATCTATTATTATAGAATTAATTGGATTCTGATTCAGATTTATATTTACTTAATTTATTTTGTATTTACTTTTTTTTTGAATATTTGTAAATAGGTGGTTGAACAATAAAAAAAACATGTTCATTAATCCATTTAATAAAAATATTAGGGGAAAAAAATACATTTACCAACGTGCATGAAAGCCTTCATTAATATTAAATAGGAAGATTTACCAATGAATTAATAATCCGTTGGCAGTATATATTATTTTGGTTTTGTTTTAAAAGTGTCGACAAATACATGTCCGTCGGTATAAAAATGTTTCCGATATTATATCCATCAGCATTAATAAATCAAAACAAAAAATAATATATAATGCCGACGGGCTTATTATCCATCTGCAAATCCAAGAAAAAAAGGATTCCCGACGGTAATTTACCGACAGTAACTTCCATTGGAAAACCGTCGGCAAGTTGCCGACGTGGCGACAAATACATCGGCAAGTTAAATTGTCGACAAAAGTTTTGCTAACGACCTGGATCTGTCGGGAAGCGGTCGGTAAGTGATTTACCGTCGGCAATGCCAGTTTTTTGTAGTGTTGTTAACATTGATCAGTTTGTTTGTGAATATATAGAGTGTGGTGGTACTGTTTGGTTTTACACAAATAAATGTAAATCAAGCCAAGAAAAATAAGATGAGCCATGTGCATTGTAATAATTTGATTTTTGGTAAGAGGATCGTCGTATAAATGCAACTAGAGCATACTTTCATCATATACTCAAATGGCTAGAAACTCGTGCTGATAACATTTTATAAATTAGAGTGGAAACATAGAGAATATAGAGAATGATTTTCAGGTATATTTTTCATTATAACTGAAGCCCTATTTATAGGGAAACTACCAATGGTACAATTATAATTATATAATCTCATTAGGGAAAGAATAGTCATTCACACGTAATAATAATTAATACATATATTATGCATCAATTGTAAAATTGTGGAGTGTATTTAAAACACACACGCACACACACAGGCTCGAGACTGCTCGTGAGCAGTTGAACCAATAGAAATGAAATTTGACCTCGACTTGTTTTAAAATAGAATCAAGCTCGAAGTTAGATGAAACCGAGCTGCTCACGAACGGCTCAACTCATTTACAACCCTAATTCAAACTTTATCTTTTATACATTTGACTTCCTGAAGTCACCGCGTGTAAAGTATCCTTTTGAAATTCCATTACTTTTTTGTGGGCGCTAATTTTTTCACACGTTTCCATTTATATTTTCATGATTTCCCCCTGGACTTGGAAATAAATATCCCTAATATGAATGTGCATGCTTTCTCTTTCTTTTTGGTATAATATCTCTTATTTCAAATAATAATAATAAATAAACCAAGATCAAATGTGTGTACATATAATTTAAGTTTTTCTTTTTCATTTTGAGATGGTAAAATACAAATTATGCAAAATTTAGATGATATATTAAATGGAACAACTTTTGCATGTGCAACCTGTGTGATATATCAACAAAATATTCTAACGCGATAACGATGCAGCGCTAACTATGCAAAGTTTAGATGATAAATTAAGTAGAACAACTTTTGCATGTGCAACCTGTGTAATACATCCAACAAAATATTCTAATGCGCAGACTCAAAAAGTAAAGTTTAAAAATCAACGAAGTTTGCGTACTACTCCGAAAAAGAAAAAAAAAAAGATGTGGTAAGAGTAAAAACTACATAAACTCTAAAAATTGTACGACGCTAATTTGAACATCATAATTCCGTATCATATTTTAATATGGACCGACTACTTAATTTGATGGGCATCAACAATAAATTTACCTAACTTATCAAATTCAGTAAGTTCTTTATTAGAACATTTCCGGTGGAATAATGTTGAAAGTAAAAAAATTGACATACAACATAAAAATAATTATGTGTCACATTAAATACTTGACATTATCAAGAGTAATGTCAAATACTAGATAGTGCTCTTGACAATGTTTACAATTAATTTTAAATATATCATCCAATCATGTTATTACCCTCTTTTTATTTTTTCTAAAAATAAAAAATAACTAAATTATCACATATATCACTACAAGAAAACTGGAAATTGGAGACGGATTTTTCCGTTACTAATAAATTATTTCCGTTACTAAATTCAGATTAGCAACCGACAACATCCGTTGCCATAATACTCGTCGCTAAATATTGTTGAAAGGCATGGTCATGATGCATCGCATGGTAAGGTTGGAGGGTTTAGCTGCTCTGCACAAGAAGACAAAGGAGACAGTTGTATGCTAGCTGACAAAACCACAGCAACGGTCAAGAAAGAACAACACATGAAACACTACAAAAAAATCCGGCAATCCTGACGGCCAAATCCGTCAGGATTCCGTCAGTATATCAAATACTGACGGCCTCCTGACGGATTATGGCCGCCAGTATATTTGCGGTCAGGATTGTAGCATCCTGACGGAAATTGTAACCCGCCAGAAATGCCGGCGGTTTCGTTGACGGCTTATGCCGCCAGAAAATGCCCGCCAGTATTCCTGTCGGGTGTTAATCCGTCAGCATTACTGGCGGGTTTACCCGCCAGTATTTACTGGCGGGTACCTCCGACAGTATTTACTGTCGGGTAACCCGCCAGTATTTACTGGCAGATTTGGCCGCCAGTATTTACTGGCGAATTTGACCGCCAGGATTTCGCCAGTAATTAATTTTAATTAAATTAATATTAATAATAAACAAATTTAGATAAAATTTAATTAATTAATAATCAAATTAAAAATAATAGACAAATAAAATTTTAGAGATAATTCAAAATAAATAATCCACTAATAAAAAAATGAAAACAAATCATTTCAATAACAAAAAATCGTTTAATCAGTCGAATGTATAAAAATATAACTATCCATCTAAATCTCCACCATCTGGACTACGGGGAGGCCGACGACCCATGGCCCGAGCAACAGCTTCTTCAATCTGCTGTTGGAGCCTCAACTGGACCCTATTAATTGATTATTCCTAAATTGGATCCTAATTATGTAATAATTTACTAAATTGCCCCTGAATTATCTAATTATTACTAAATTGACCCGAATTGTGTAATTATTGCTAAATTGGCCCCTATTAATTGATTATTCCTAATTTGAATCCTAATTATGTAATAATTACTAAATTGACCCCTAATTAATTGATTATTCCTAATTTGAACCCTAATTATGTAATAATTACTAAATTGACCCCTAATTATGGAATAATTACTAAATTGGCCCTAATTATATAAATATTGCTAAATTGGCCCCTATTAATTGATTATTCCTAAATTGAATTCTAATTATGTAATAATTACTAAATTGACCCCTAATTAATTGATTATTCCTAATTTGAACCCTAATTATGTAATAATTACTAAATTGACCCCTAATTATCTAATTATTACTAAATTGGCCCTAATTGTGTAATTATCGCTAAATTGGCCCCTATTAATTGATTATTCCTAAATTGAATCCTAATTATGTAATAATTACTAAAATGGCCCTAATTAATTGATTGTTCCTAATTT
>BMAC01000193.1:992149-1039582 GCA_014905375.1 Phtheirospermum japonicum
GATCCCTACTTTATGTAATTATTACTAAATTGAACCCTAATTATGTAATTATTACTAAATTGGACTCTAATTAATTGATTGTTCCTAAATGAAACCCTAATTTAAAATTAAACTTAAATTAAATACTAATTACAAATTATAACCCAAATTATTACATAATTTTAAGTTATACCCTAAATAAAACGCTAATTTCAAATTAAACCTAAATTAAACCCTAATTATAAATTATACCCTAAATTATTACATAATTTTAAGTTATACCCTCAATGAAACCCTAATTTCAAATTAAACCTCATTAAACTATAATTATAAATTATACCCTAAATTATTATATTATTTTGATTTTTACCCTAAATGAAACCCTAATTTCAAATTAAACCTCAATTAAATTATAATTGAAGAATATTATAAATTATACACTAAGTAAATCCTAATTAGGTAATTATGGCTAATTGAATCATAAGTATATACTTAATTATAATAAACTCATACTTTAACCCTAACTTTGTAATTAATTTCTAATGAACCCAATTTTCAACCCTAATCCTTAAACAAACACTAAACTCTAACCTTTAAAATCAATTATATAACAATTACTAAACAACAAACATATAAAAAATATACAAACAAATATAAATATACATAAAAATAATCAAAAATATAAAATGAAAATCGAAAGTGGAGGTGGTGGTGGACCTTGGATCGGCGCCGGAAGTGGAGGCAAGCGGTGGTGGACCTTGGAGCGGCCGCCTTGGGCTGGGATTGAAACGGAGGGCGGCGGTGGGCTGTGGGCGATTGGGGTTGGCCTTCAACCGGAGCGACGGCGGTGGGCTGGGACTTCAACCGGATTGGTCGGACGGCGGTGGCAGTGTGGACGGCGGTGGCGCGGTGTGGACTTCGGCCGCTCTCTTCTCTCTCTTCTCTCTTCTCTTCTCTTCTCTCTTTTCTGAATACAGATGCGCAGGGAAGGGGACGCAATTTTTAGGGTTAAATTCCTGACGGCCAATGGCCGTCAGGACTAGCGGGCCTTTATTTTTTTTTATTAAAAATAGTATCCTGACAGCCATGACCGTCAGGAGTAGCGAAATTATTATTTTTTTAATTAAAAATTATATCCTGGCGGCCTCGACCGTCAGGATCCTGACGGCCAAACCCGTCAGCGACGCCAATTTTATATACTGACGGGTATGGCCGTCAGTATAATTAAGCGGGATAAACTCCCGCTTTTTCTCTGACGGGTTACTGGCGGTCTATAATGCTGACGGCCAAAGCCGTCAGCATATCCACCAGCAAAATCGGCCGCCAGGAAGGCCGCCAGAAATGCTGGCGGCTTTTTGGCCGTCAGTAAATCCGCCAAGACTGCCGGATTTTCTTGTAGTGAAATATGTGGTTAAGAATGGAAACAAGTGTCGCAGCAGATCATCCTTGGATCATGTGCCCTAAACCGGATGTTTGGCAAGTGTACAAGGATTCTAAATTGTTCCTAGGATATTTAGCTATATATATGCTGAACCACAGATGATGTAAAGCAATGATAACCGAGCTGTAAACATAAGAACACAAGAATGAAAATTAGGGTTCATATTATCTTCATGTTTCTAGTATCATTTCTGTTGTTTGTTCAAGATGGTATCAGAGCGGGTTCGTCCTGCCTCTGATCCATTTTATTACCTAGCTATTAACCTGCTCAAGCCCTTTATTCCATGGCTGCTACGAGAGAAAACAACCTGGAAGGAAATTAAGGCCATACAATGGAGCCTGTTTATTTTCAAAGCCAACTGGTGAGCATTAAGCTGAATGACAGCAATTATCTGCTATGGGAACAACAAGTGTTAGCTGCTATACGAGGATATGGGCTTGAGGACTTCATCAAAGGAGAGCAGAGTGTTCCAAGCAGAGTGATAAATGAAGCATCTTCTTCAGGTATCTCTATTAATCCTGAATATATTAAGTGGATGAAGCAGGATCAGTTAATTGTTTCTTGGCTATTATCTTCATTGAGTGAAAGTGTTCTTGTAACTACTGTTGGTCTGAATACTGCAAGTGAAAGATGGAATTGCCTGAGAACAAACTTTGCGAGCTATAATAGGGCTAAAATCATGCAACTCAAGCTGCAGCTTCAATCACTTAGAAAAGGAAATTTGCAGATCAAGGACTACTTTAATAAAATCAAATCTATTTCTGACATGTTGGGATCTATTGGTGAAAGGGTTAATGAAAATGATCTGAATGGCTTAAGAGCTGAGTACAATCCCCTCATTATTTCTATCGCCACAAGGCATGAAAAGGTCACCATGATGGAAACATATTCTATGCTTCTGAGCTTTGAGAATAGAATTGAGATTGTTGATGGTATGAATGATGCAGATAATGTCCATTTCAGTGCTAATCTCACCACACAAATGCCCCATAATACTAATAGAGGAAGGGGCAGAGGAAGAAATAATTTTCAACCTCAAGCAAATAGAGGAAGGAACATCAATGGCAGAGGTAATGGATATTGAGGCAGAGGAGACAGATTTGGTTCTGGTAGGCCTAGATGTCAGATATGTGGCCGCAACAACCACACAGCAGACAAGTGCTATTATAGGTTTGACTCCAATTTACAAACCAACTCCAAGTATAAGACAAGGACAGCAGGCAAGAATCAGCAAGCTAATTCACCAGGTGCAAATTTCATGGCTAACATAGCAAGTTTTGAAAATGAGGAATCAGAAGCAGGAAATGATTACTGGTATCCAGATTCTGGAGCTACAAATCACCACACATATGAACTATCCAACCTGAACATGGCTACAGACTACAAGGGGTCAGAGAATATCCAAACAGCAAGTGGAGCAAGTATGCCTATTGCTCATTGTGGTAATTCTGTAGTGAAAGGACCTGACCACTCTAACTCTTTCAGACTTAACATCCTTCTTCATGTTCCTAAAATAACTAGAAACCTACTTAGTTTCTCACAGTTTGCTAGAGACAATAATGTTTTCTTTGAGTTTCATCCTCTCTTCTGTCTTCTGAAGGATCAAGCATCAAAAGATGTTCTACTCAGAGGGATTCTTAGAGATGGACTTTATCACTTCAAATTACTTCCAAGTCAGAATCATCACTCCTTCCCCTTTCAATAAAGTGTGCACTCAGCTGAGCTCAGAAACAAAATAAACCTAGACTTGTGGCATAGTAGACTAGGTCATCCCTCATTTGAGGTTGTAAAGAAAGCTCTCACACATTGTAATCTGCCTGTTTTGAATAAAAGTGATAATTCCTTATGTTTTGATTGTCTGAAGTCCAAGATGCACAAACTCCCTTTCCAAAATTCTGAACATAACATTAACAATGTTCTTGACATTATTCACAGTGATGTGTGGGGACCATCCCCTATCATCTCTTACAATGGCTTTAGGTAATATGTCAGTTTCATTGATGATGCTACTAGGTACACATGGATCTATTTACTCAAAAATAAGTCAGATACCAAAGCAGCCTTCATACATTTCAAGAATCTTGTAGAAAACCAATTTGGCACCTCCATCAAGACTTTTCATTCAGATGGAGGTGGAGAATTCATTGGCCTTAAGGACATTCTTGATCAAGCTGGGATCAAACACACACTCTCTTGCCCCTACACACCTGAACAAAATGGGATGGCAGAAAGAAGACATAGGCATATTGTTGAAGTGGCCTTATTCTTAATCTCTCAATCTAATTTACCTCTCAAATATTAGAGTGAGGCTTTCATCAGTGCTGCTTATCTCATAAACCTGACCCCAAGCAAAATCCTAAACTACAAAACCCCCTTTGAGTCCATAACTAAATAGAAACCAGACTACTCTCATCTTAGAAACTTTGGATGTATGTGTTTCCCCTTGCTAAGGTCCTATAACAATAACAAACTTGAACCAAAAAGCCAACCAAGTATTTTCATTGGATACAGCTTTCACCACAAAGGGTACAAAGTTCTCCTGCTCTCAAATAAAATCATAATTACAAGACATGTTAAGTTCCAAGAAAACAAATTCCCTTTCCAAAACAAAGAGCCTGGACCTCTTTCTCCAATGAAGACAGACACACCTGATCATGCTCCATTGATCAAAATCACTCACACTCCACCCTCTACCTCAACTGCACCATCTAGTCTACACCATTCACCTATGATAGACAACGCACCATCATCTCCTAGCACCCTTCACAGTACATCAACTCAATCCATTCCTTCTCATAACTCCTCATATTCCAACACCATCCCCATTGGTCAAATCACTATAGACTTACCCATTGAGCATGAAAGCATACCAAATGTCCCTAACAATACTTCTAGCACTCATTCTGTTGCATGTACTTATATATGCAAACAAGGTCCAAATCAGGTATCTCCAAACCAAGGACATATGCTGTTGTAACACAACAGGAAACAATGGGGCCAAAATCAGTTGATGAAGCCTTGTGCAGCCCAGAGTGGAGCAAGGGAATGTCCTCAGAATATCATGCTCTCTTGAAAAATAACACTTGGGACTTAGTACCTGCACCTCCAAACAGAAAGTTAGTTGGATCAAAGTGGATATTCAAGATAAAGAGGAACTCAAATGGATCAATAGCCAGATACAAAGCCAGACTGCTGGCAAAGGGTTATACTCAATCGCAGGACTTGACTATAATGAAACATATAGTTCAGTTGTTAAACCAGCCAGCATCAGAATTGTCTTGTCCTTGGCTTTAACTAAAGGGTGGAAAATAAGGCAGCTGGATGTGGACAATGCATTCTTGAATGGAGAGATTGACTCAGACATTTATATGGAACAACCAGCTGGATTTCAGGACAAAAAATTCCCAACAAGGTCTGCAAGTTAAGAAAGGCCCTATATGGATTGAAACAGGCCTCTAGGGCCTGGTCTAGCAAATTTGGCAATGCCCCACTTCCCTTGGATTCTCAAACTCACAATCAGATACTTCTTTGTACATCAGGCATGGAAAGGACTCTTGTACCATAATCATGGCATATGTTGATGACATAATCATCACTGGAAGCAAAGATGCTGACATTGACACCATAATTTCTGAATTAAGACAAAACTTTTCCATGAAGGACCTGGGATCTTTACACTACTTCTTGGGCATTGAGGCAATTCCTACTGCTACTGGATTGCTCCTTTGACAAAAGAAATACATCCAAGAAGTTATTGAAAGAGCAGGAATGAAGGGGGCAAATGGTGTAGCATCTCCCATGATGGTCAGTCTTACTCTTTCAAAATTTTCAGGACAACCAATTGAGAATCCAAGCCATTATAGACAGATTTTTGGTCCCCTACAATATGTTACCCTAACCAGACCTGATATAAGCTTTGTTGTGAACAAAGTGAGCCAATTTATGCAGAATCCTCTCAATCATCATTGGAAGGATGTGAAGAGAATCATCAGGTATTTGAGTGGAACCATAGAATATGGACTGCAGCTGAACAAGTGTAGAAACCTTGATGTGATGGCTTATGCAGATGCTGACTGGGCATCTGACATAGATGATAGGAGATCCACTTCTGAATCATGTGTTTATCTTGGAGGGAACCTAATTTCATGGAGAGCAAAGAAGCAGCACACAGTCTCAAGATCATCCACAGAGGCTGAGTGTAGAAGTCTAGCCCTAACTACCTGTGAAATAATGTGGATCAGGTCCCTATTACATGAGGTGAGAATTGAGCAGACTAAACCTATCATTGTATGGATGGACAACCTTGGAGCAATATCCATTTCAACTAATCCTATAAGTAATGACAGAATAAAGCACTTTGAACTTAACCTGCACTTCATAAGGGAAAAGGTACTAATGAGAGTGATAACAGTTAGGCATGTACCAGCCATAGACCAAGCAGCTGACAACATGACCAAACCATTGGTAGGGCAATTCTTTGACAGGCTTAGAAACAAACTCGGGGTGTTTCCAAAAGCCACAATAGAATTGAGGGGGCATGTTGAAAGGCATAGTCATGATGCATGGAGTGATGGATTGCATGGTAAGGTTGGAGGGTTTAGCTGCTCTGCACAAGAAGACAAAGGAGACAGCTGTATGCTAGCTGACAAAACCACAGCAATGGTCAAGAAAGGACAACACATGGAATATGTGGTCAAGAATGGAAACAAGTGTCGCAGCAGATCATCCTTGGATCATGTGCCCTAAACCGGATGTTTGACAAGTGTATAAGGATTCTATATTGTTCCTAGGATATTTATCATATATATGCTGAACCACAGATGATGTAAAGCAATGAAAACTGAGCTGTAAACATAAGAACACAAGAATGAAAATTAGGGTTCATATTATCTTCATGTTTCTTGTATCATTTCTGTTGTTTGTTCAAGAAATATTAGCAACGAAAATAATATATGTTGCTAAAATTAGAGAAGAAAATATTTCCTTTGCTAAATAGCGACAGAAATATCTGTCTCTAATTCGTTGCTATTTAGCAACAGAAATAAATCTGTTGCTAACTAGAGACGAAAATATGCTAAATAGTGACGGAAACTCTGTCCCTAATTTAGCTATTTAGCAACAGAATAAGTCCGTTGCTAAATATCGACAGAAATTCTATCTCTAATTTGGCTTTTTAGCAACAGAATAAATCCGTTGCTAAAATAGAAATACCAATTTTACAAACAGAATGAATTATCCGTTGCTAATTTTAATGTGTCAAAAACAAATCTTCTTAATATTTTATATTTTTCCTGTAATCAAATATTTTTTAAACAAATACTAAATGACTAAACTAGAAAATACCTCAAATTTAACTCAATCCAAAAATACAAAATGACAAATAAAATATTATCAAACGGAAAAGTCACAACATATCCAAAATAAAAATAATGTCAAATGAAAAGTCACAACATCTATAATGCCAAAAGATAAAATGATAACATCCGAAATGTCGAACGGCAACATCCAAAATGCAAAACGACAACAAATGACCCATATAAATATTAAGACCTTCGAGTCTTGAAGCATAGATTCAATTTTGTCGGCCTCAGATTGTGGAAGTAATTCTTCTACAGCCAATATGGTTTGGACAGAAGAATCCTTCATCACAGAAAGCCTTCCCAACGATCCTTGGAACCTTTGGGATCCTTTTTGTTTGTGCTGGTGAGATGGTGCACCCTGCAATTGGGCAATTTCAGTGTCCAATTGGGCAATTGGACACTGCAGGACTTGGACTTTGAAGAACACTGATAGCTTTTCCAGCAAATTGAATTGATTCGGCAACGTGCATTGGGACATACTCAGGAAGCATATCCTGCAAAAGAATCAAAAAATAGAAGAGTAAAATATTTATATTTATTTTTATTTCTACTTTTACTTTTATTTATTTTATTTTTATTTGGGAATTGGAAAGAGGAAATGATTGAGGGCGTGGCGGAATTGTTGCAGAAACTAAACAAGCATATCAAATGAAAGGAAAAAAAAATGTTGCAGGCGATGTCAACTGTGAAGAAAGAACGATCAATATTGATCTGAGTAGTTAATGAATAAAGACCGGTAAGAAAGATAAAGTAAGTTACGATCAGAAATAATAACTGTGGAACATAAAAAACACAAACTCTTCAAAATATCTGGGAAACAAAAATTAGCATAACAAAAGGCAGAAGGCATATATACCAGAGATATATGGAAGCCAAGATGCCAATCAGTTAGAGATACATCATTAGTTGACATGCAAGCCAGTTTTTCAAGTGTGTCTGCAGCTGAGTCATGTTCAGAATCCCTATCCTCTTGCCTGGGAAACGAAAATTATATTCAAGTCTAGAATTATAAAGCTATTGTGTTAATCGAGTTAAAGATGAACAAGAGAGCACTCCAAAAATCACACCTGCTAACAAAAAATTCTCCATACTGATCGTGAAACATCCCGTAAACCATCCATGATGTCAGTTGATTGTACATGACCTGATGCCCATGCCATAGAAGCCTGCTTGATATTATTCTCGTATCATTTCAAGTCAACATAAAATTGTCTACTCTGGGATTGATCACATCTTTATATATAGTTTTTTAACATCACAGCACTTTAAAGCTCAGGCGAACCAAAATTATAAACTTTTGAGTAACCTGTTTCTCATGTTTGCAACAAAGCGAAACAACAAACTCGTCAAAATGTCACTAAAATTTACAAAAGCTCGAAATCTTTTAGTAGTAAAATATATTATATATCACCTGTGAATACACGCCTCTCGACAACTTCACGATACTCTTGATGTATATTCTCTCTTAAAGTCTACAAAAGTAATTATAGGGAGAAACTGAGAAATTTATATACTATATGAAACGAAATTTAAAGAA
Source organism: Phtheirospermum japonicum (assembly GCA_014905375.1). NCBI lineage: Eukaryota > Viridiplantae > Streptophyta > Magnoliopsida > Lamiales > Orobanchaceae > Phtheirospermum > Phtheirospermum japonicum. Next base: position 1,000,467 of record BMAC01000193.1, read on the forward strand.
ATGGAAACCACTCAGACTATAATGTGCACTTAGTCTAACCTGAGATTCAGACATCTTATCTTTGAATTTGTTCTTCAAAGCCTTGCATGCAGACCCCACATAATTAGAATTTATGTTCAACTTAATTACGTCATTAATTATGTACAATAGCCAAAACACGATAATTAAGAGAGTGTGATTACATTGTTGTTGATGTTCTTGATCTGTCAACCGCCGATTCTTGTCCACATCCTCGCTTTTGTCGATTGGCTAAATTCTTGACAAGAACAAAAAAATTATCAGAAGACATCTTAATAGCCAAATTTCAGTAAGACTACAATTTATTATTATTATTATTATTATTATTATTATTATTATTATTATTATTATTATTATTATTATTATTATTATTATATTGCCTCACCTCTCTGTTGAGCTCCTCGATTTTTGATTTGATAGAACGTGAAATTGTTCCAACTTCATCAACGTCCTTTTCCATTTGTTTCTTGATTTCTTCATATTTAAAAGTCAAGTCAAAAGGTCAACTCGGACAAATTAATTTCTTAGACTTGAATTTTCATGGTAATACCTTTCATAGCTGCAGCCTTGGTAATGGCCTTCGATTCTTCGTGAGCATTCTGAAGTAAACAGAGGTGTCAACTATTATCATTTATCAGACATGCTTTTAACTATTAGCTAATGGAAACAAGTTAATTAAAGGAGAAAAATACAATAGAATCTCATATATACTTGAAGCTTTCTCAGCAGAGCATTTAGTATGTCATATTCTTGTTCAATCAATTGAACCTAGAAAATGCAGGATATTATATATATATATATATATATATATATATATATATATCCTCTTCATGATCACTACAGAGCAAAACTTGTGCTATATATATTTTAGCTACCTGATTAAAGAAATCTCCCAAGCCTAGTTCTCCCGAATTCAACGGTCTCTGTATTCCCATTTTGATATCTCGATTCCCCAGAGGGATCATAAATATATCCTAAAAAATAATTACAAAAGAGAGAGAAAAAAGAAAGAAAGAAGATACAAATTTACATTAGCAGCATGTACTTGTGGAAAAATTCTAATATCTCTTCATTATTGAGCAGAAACAACTCCCGCTCTTGGAAATAGATTTCGATCTCTTACTCCTGCACCTGGAACGAGAATTTATACCCTTCTTGGACCTGGAATCATCTGATTCAGATTCAAACACCGACTCAGAATCACCTCCGGCGACTTTTTTGTATCTGGCCTTGAAACCCTAATATGTCTTTCTTCTTCGACTTCAAGAACCTCATCCATCTCGCCATCGGATTTTTCATTCGACGCCCTGGGGGAGCTAGGAGTGCAACTCCAGATGCAATATCTAAGCGATTTTCTCAATTTCTGACGCTTGAGCCTACGGTACTCTTCGTAAGGTAGGCTTTTCAGTTCTTCATCGGATTCAGGCTCGGAAAATCAACCGTTTCGATGGTCTTGATCGAGGTAGGGTTTTTTTCGATTGTCGTAATTGAGTTTATTTCTATCGCTGGGTCTTTGGGTTTCAGCGGGATTAGAGTAGGAGTAATCAGGAGAAGGACGATGGTACCTGTTGTGGCCGTTGTTGGTAGGGCTTCCACTGCAGCTCCGGCTCCGGCTGAGGGTGCGGCGGCGGATAGGGTTACGGCTACAGCTATAGCTGCGCTCGCACCGGTGGTAGCTACAGCGAGGCTTGAGCGAATAACAGTCATTGTCGTGGTGGTGGCCGGAGGTACGGCGTCGGTCGGAGATTTCTACGGCTGAGGAGATTTTGCCCATTTGGGGAAATCAGAAGGGTCCGAATGATGATGCTGAATTATCTGAATACATTTTGTCCAATGACTAATAATTTTGGGGCAAATAATTAGAGACGTCTCTAAATTTGATAAATAAAAAAGGAAATGGAAAATAGTTAGAGACGGATATATATTCCGTCTATGAAATAGAGAAATAAAAAAAAGAAGTGAGGAAATACTTTAACAACTTATTGATCGGTTGCTTTTCCATTGCTAATTAGAGACAGATTATACTTCTGTAGCTAATTAGAGACAAATATTTATTCTGTCGCTAAATTAATTAAAAATAATAATTTAAAAGAATAATAAAAAAATCGGTTGTTAATCTGTCTCTATTTTCGAAGTTTTTTTGAAGTGTATAATATTAATATTGATGCATTGGAGATACTCTTATAGTATATGACCGAGCTGACCAATCAACCTACTCTCATATGAAAATATACCATTCAGTGAGTCCTCTTTTATTCTTCTTTTTTGCTCGCAACAATGTAAATGGCCCAATTTTTTTCTTTGCAGTAAATAAATTTGATTAATTAAAAAGAAAACATACAAAAGTATGCAAAAATTACAAGATACAGAAATAAAAGTGCTATGCGTAAAGAAATGAGTCGAGGCGATGGAGCCTAAACTCGTCCAAATGACAAAATACTTACTGACCCGACTTAAATCCCGCAAAAATAAAAACAAAAACCATCAAACAATACTAATAGTACACATAGTAAGCAAACGTAAAAACACTTTAGAGAATTACATCGACTTCAAGTCCATTGTCCCTTGTCCGTCCCGTTGCGCCTTTAGCAATCAAATCAACCGCGATGTCCTCAAAATGAATTATCAAACAAACCCGAGCATGAGCACGTGTGATTGCACATATATGCACCGAACAGCTTAAAACGGTAATCTGGCTTAAAGATGCACGTTAGATGGTTGCCTACAATTTGAGCACACAAGAGGCAGAATTTAATAGTAATCTTCTACAAAGCTTATAAGATATGTCCTTTTTATCAATGGCATGATAGTGTCGTGATGTCCCATGAACGGTAATAGAATTTATTTTTTATTCAAATATATTTCCTATTTAACATACTAACTTTTTCAAGTATGGTTCTAAAAATCGTTACGAGACATTTAGGCGGTTAGACGGCCTAAGATCTAAATCTAAATATTTTATTTTATTTGATATTTATACATAAATATTGAGCAACAAGTAAGACATAAATGCATGAAAATAATTTACAATCATAATGTATAATATTCATAATGTATAATATAAATTTAATATCAACAAAAATTGACTAATTTCTTTGAAGTTTTTTTGTTTTTTTTTGAACTTTGATCGAACACATTATCTACATTATTAGATTATCTTCTAACTACGAACAATAAGTTTGATCGATTCCTTACCCATTTGAATAATTTGCACTTATATTATCAAATAAACTCCCCAAATATCAAATTGCAATTAATAAATACAATTAAGCTTCTACAAAAATTAGAGTTCATACGTAAAAACCCAAACTAAATCTCACTAAATTAAAATACAAAGAAAATTTTATAATTTAATATCTTATTTTTTATTTTTTAAAATAGATTTTGTGGAAGAAAAAACACAAAAATTAAAATTAAACTTGGCGTCCTGAGGCCGCCTAAGCCCCGTATATCCGCTTGGAGTGCCTGAGTCACACAGCCACATAGGCACCGCCTAGTTGCGGATTTTCGCCGGAAGCGGCCTAGGGAATATCTTCATTTTGTATTTGTTAAAACAACAAGTAATAGAGATTGGAGGAGTATTATACTCTTAAAGTGAATTCAATAGCAGTATTTTATTACACATTAAGTACATGATATTTCTCAATAAAACTCCACTTTATTCTTCTTTTTGAAAAGTACCATTGCTGATTGGTGTGGCACATTTTCTCTTACTGTCTTTAGTTGAAAATATATAAATTGTAGGGAAAATTCTCATATACTTCAAAACATAAAATTAATTGTCCTAAAATTACATTGAATATAAAAGTTCCCTAATAATTCAATTACTATAACAACATACTAAACTACACTTAATAGATTTTTCTCAATATGAGCAGTTGAAACAATCAAATTATGACGGCTAATAAAACTTATTTAATTCAATTTCAATCTTTCCAAACTTGCAGTCTAACCAATAAAGTAAAAGATGATAAATAAGGTAATTGCAACTTTGCAAAAAACGTAGGGAAAAAGAAAACTAGGTATCTATGGGTTCCACACATCATCTTTCCATAATCTAAATTATATGAAATGCTATTACATGAGTAGTTACAAACTACTCTTTTAAAATTACAAACTACTTTATTCAGATTGCGAACTACGTACTACTTTGTTAAAATTACAAACTATTTTGTTCATATAAGAGTACTAAATTACCCTTTTTAACTATTTTATTTTGTTCTTAAAAAATTCAGAGCTTCTCGTGTAAATTCAAAACTACTTACGTAAATTCAGAATTACTCGTTTAAACTCAGAACTACTTGTGTAAATTCAGAACTACTCGTGTAAATTTCAGAACTACTCATGTAAATTCAGAACTACTCGTGTAAATTTTAAAAATATTCTTCAAAAATTTAGAACTACTCGTGTAAATTTCAGAACTACTCATATAAATTCAAGACTACTCGTGTAAATTCAGAACTACTCGTGTAAAATTTGAAAAATTACACACTACTTCGCATAGTTTTGGGGGAATTACATACTACTTCGCATAATTTTTAGAGGAATTAGGTACTACTTTGCATAAATTGCATACTACTTCACAAAAATTTTGAAAAATTACAAACTACTTTCCATGATTTTTGGAAAATTACATACTACTTTGCCAAAACCAATGTTGAAACAAGGCCAACTATCTAGAATCAAAGATGATAACGAAATCGAATGTGAAATTAAATACCAAGATAATTTACATCGGTAATAATACATTCATTACCATACATCAATGATCCAGCAATAATAGAAATGCGGCCTATAAATGATCCAGTAAATCACTATTCTGGTCATCGAGATAAACAAGAATCAAATAATTATATAAAAATAAGAGTCATTTGACATTTGGATAATCATAAACTAAAATTATTGTTATAAAAAATATATTAGAGTTTTTGGATATTTATAGCATACTCATGGACAATATTTTCTTACAAATAATGATTAAGAACTCCAGAGGATTCTTCAATGGTATAGTAATCAAAAAAGAAAAAAAAAACAATTATAATTTTTATATTGTTATGTAAAATATAAAAAAGCGGATGAACAATAATTCTTGTTATACAAAGCTTTTTTGGGGTTATTGGAAATAAATACATGCGGTGATTGTAAGAATACTTTCTTACAAATAATGATTTAATGTGTGGAGAATTTTCACTGCTTTGGTAATCCCAAAAAAACAAACAAGATCCAGGAATTAATATGTCAAATATCAAAAACTGGATAAACAAAAATAATTTTTAGAATCAAAAAAATTACTAAATAAAAATAAAAAAAATTGTGTGCGAATTTTAGCTTACAGAAGATTGAAGAGATAAAAAAAATGAAGTGACTGCTATTTAAGAGGAGAACCTAATTTTTTATAAATTTAAATAAAGGAAAATTTCTCAACTACTCTAATTTAGGAATTGAGTGATCTTTGGTGTTGTGTAATTTGGTTAGTTATGGAATTTGCAAAGATAATGAATTAGAGAGAGATAAAGTTGGGGACAGATGAAAAGGAAATGGAAAGAGAGTGTGTGCATAATTATATAAGTTAATTAGTGTATTTATGATGTAAGGGTGGTATTGATAATTTAAATATAAATTTTGATTAAATAGGAAGTATTTGGATTATATGGGAATAAAAAGAGTGAATGGATTAAATGGTAAATGAGAATTATGTATTTGTATTATAGGAGAATTTCCCTAAATTGTATTACTTATGTCCCGTTTTAATTGTTATAATTTGGAATTTCTTTTATTCAATTCCATCTACCGTATTTACATTTTTAAAAGATAATTATTATTGTTTTTTCATTTTACTAATAAAAAACAAATATTAATTTACTATCTTTACCACTACCTTTATTACTTCACACTTTTATTTATTTTAAACAAAATAATATTACGATATTTTGATACCTTATAAGTATAAATAAAATTACAATATACACTGATTGGTCACCTCTTCTTTCTAAAAGTAAATATACTAATCATATTATAAACCTAATCCATCGCCTTCATTGACTTAACTGCAACCAAAGTTTTTTGTCACACAAGTCTGCCTATTCTAGAAACCTATGAAGCACCGAAAATTTTACGAGCATGGTCGTATATGAACCAGATATTTATTGGATACGACATTTATGCGAACACGTATTAATATGTACTCATAAATTGTTAGTGTTTTAAATAAAACTTTGACCGCATCGACTCCTAAATTTAATAAATAAAACGTAATAAAATTTTTTTTATTACGTGTGAAGAACAATATGGGGATTAGTGTGAAGAGTGGTGCCCAAGTGGCGTAATCGAAGTATGCTGGGACAGAAGTGTTTTTTTTAACTCTATTATGATTCTTTAGTTTCCTGGCTATATTAGCATGATGTGTTTGTAATATTGAAAAGTCAAACTTTCAAGGATTTTTATGAGTATGAATAGATGGAGGCAGAGAATTGCTGCCAAGCAGACCCTCGTGATTTGATGGTGGGGTGGTACTTCTCCTCGTTATTACATCTACTTCATTAGTGAAGAAAATGTGAAAGTATCACAAATATAGTGAAAATTATTATAATTTAAAAGTATCACAAAATTATTTAAAAGTATTACAAAGTGTATTAAAAGTATCACAAATTAAATTAAAAGAATTACAATTCTTAGGTATAAATACTGTATATTATAGTTTATTGTAAATTAAAAGTAACACAAAACATTGTTAAAATATTACAAAATATTGTCAAAGTATTACAAAAGATATTTAAAGTATCATAAGTTTTTTATACATATTTTTACAATAAAGCATAATTAATTAACGTTTTTAACTCAAGTTATTTGAGTATCACAAAATATTGTTAAAATATCACAAGTTTTTTTATACCTATTTTTAATTAAAGTATAGCTAAGTAATGTTTTTAGCTCAAGTTGTTAAAGTATCACAAAATATTGTTAAAGTATCACAAGTTTTTTATATATATTTTTACAATAAAGCATAGTTAATTAATGATTTTAACTCAAGTTATTTGAGTATTACAAAACATTGTTAAAGTATCACAAAAGATTGCTAAAGTATCACAAAATATTGTTAAAATATCACAAATTTTTATACATATTTTTAATTACAGTATAGTTAAGTAAGGTTTTTAACTCAAGTTGTTCAAGTATCACAAAATATTGTCAAAGTATTACAAAAGATTGTTAAAGTATCACAAGTTTTTTATACATATTTTTACAATAAAGCATAATTAATTAACATTTTTAACTCAAGTTATTTGAATATCACAAAACATTGGTAAATTATCACAAAAGATTGCTAAAGTATCACAAAATATTGTTAAAATATCACAAGTTTTTTATACATATTCTTACAATAAACGTAGTTAAGTAATATTTTAACTTAAATTATTTGAGTATCACAAAATATTGTTAAAGTATTACAAAAGATTGATAAAGTATCACAAAATATTGTTAAAATATCACAAGTTTTTTATACCTATTTTTACTTAAAGTATAGCTAAATAATGTTTTTGGCTCAAGTTGTTCAAGTATCACAAAACATTGTTAAAGTATCTCAAGTTTTTTATACATATTTTTACAATAAAGCATAGTTAATTAATATTTTTAACTCAAGTTATTTGAGTATCACAAAAGATTGCTAAAGTATCACAAAATATAACTATAGTATTACAAAACATAATTTTTCTATATTTATATTTAATTTTGTTTACATGAAAATCATACCGAATATAAATGTTTTCCATGAAAGCTATACAAAAAATCATACTGAATATAAATATTTTTCATGCTCTCAAGTCACAGAAACCAATTTGAAAAGGTGAAAGAAAACAAAGGAAAATGGTCAAAATATCCACAACACATTTTCTTAAAAGTAATCACAATATGCTGCAGGCCTTTTAGACCTTTTCTCTTCCTTTTCTTGTTTTGCTTAGGTGGCTGCAGAACAACCTTATCGCCGCATAAAATACAGCCTTCACACTCTGTAACATGAGATGATCATAGATACTTTCAACGGTCTAAGCTCACGCGAATAAGTTGTATGATTCCAAAGTAAAACACGTCACATGTGTTTTTGTAATGGATTCAATGTAAGCAGCTTATCCAATCATACCTTCAATGAAAAATAAAAAACATAATAAATAAATAAATAATTTTTTAAGTAACCAAACATGAGAAAATAATACCTGTGCGATCAAGATTGGCACTTCTCCAGGGTGGTCTACGAAGAAATGTTAACCCACTCGAAGATCTGGAAGGAAAAAAAATGTTATTTATTTAAATTGCGCCACAAAATAATTCTAAAAAGTAAAAATGAAATACAACTTCGTATGATAATAGACACCAATTGCCCAAATTAAAGGATTAATCAGGATCCAACCAACAAATATTTGTAAAAATCGATGTTGTTCAACAATTCAAGGCTCATAAGAACGGTATTAAAATATAAAAACCCAAGGTATCGGATTTTTCTCAATTACAAAAGAAATTGGGGAATATAAATACTTACGGAGACTGAAGAGATCAAACATGAAAGATGAATAACCGATTGGGGAAGAGTGAACGACAAAGTTTTCTCGAGAAGATGAATTCTCTCGTCTCTGCGCCGTGTCTTCAATTTCTGTTTTTATAATAAAAAATAGGTCAGCGGGTCAAGTATGGTGTGAATGGTTTAATTAATAGATTTGGTAAAATATGGTCTCATTCTATAAGACCGATCTCCCCCAAACCTACTCGAAAACTTTAATTGTACCGTGAGGAGTCACTATAGAAGTTTCCCATATTATAAACCTGATCCATCCCTTCATTGACTTAACTGCAACCAAAGTTTTTTGCCACCAAGTCTGCCTATTCTAGAAACCCATCATTCAACTATAAATATTACTATGGTTTACCAGGCCAAGAAAAAACACATTGCTGTTCACGAGAAATTGTTCCATTCCCCAATATTCCATATATTAATTCTTTAATCAATAAAAGATTTAGAACCCGCTGGCATGACCACCACCACCACCGCCGCCACCACCGTGGTTGAAACCTGTCTCGTTCCACCTCCGCCCACCGCCGCCGCACTCTCACTACCTCTTACTTTCTTCGACGTCATCTGGACCACTTTCCACCCCATCCGCCGCCTCCTCTTCTACAGCCACCCCTGTTCCAAGTCCCATTTCTTCGAAACCATCGTTCCCAAACTCAAACAATCACTCTCTCTCGCTCTCGAACACTATCTCCCCCTATCCGGCAATTTGCTCCACCCTTCCAACTCCGACCAAAAGCCCGTATTCCGCTACGTGCCCGGAGACTCGGTCCAGCTGGTGATCGCCGTCTCGGGCCGTGGTTTCGACGATCTCGTGGCGAATCACGCCCGAGACGCCGACCAATTCTACGATTTCGTCCCCGACATGCCCCCCGTAAAAGACGAGCCCGATTACAAAGTAGTCCCCGTTTTCGCCCTGCGGGTCACCCTGTTTCCCGATCGCGGCATATGTATCGGTTACGCCAACCATCACAGTATCGGCGATGCGAGCTCGATTTTCAGCTTTATGAAGGCGTGGTCTTCGATCGCCAAACTCGGCGAATACGATTCGTCCATTTCGCCAGTTTTCGACAGATCTGTTATAAAAGATCCGCTCGGAGTAGTTTCCATATTCTGGAAAGTATTCAAAGAGATTCCATTCACGTCTTCGTCTTTTCCCCTGCCCACAAACAGGGTACGATCCACATTTACTCTCCGCCAGTCCGACCTAAAAAAGCTCAAGGGCTTGGTTCTGGCCAAGAAACCAGGCCTAGTCCAAGTCTCGTCTTTTGTCGTCACAGCGTCCTACGTTTGGAGTTGTTTGATGAGATCCGAGGTTGAAGTTGGAGAAAAAGTCGGCGAAAACGTGCCTTCGGAAGAAATGTTCGTTTTCACGGTGGATGTCCGGGGACGGGTCGACCCGCCGGTGCCTGAGAACTACTTCGGCAACTGCTTGGGCTATGGTATGGCGAATGTGGAGCGTAAGGAGCTGGTTGGGGATGAAGGGTTTGTGATCGCTGCGGAGGGAATTGCGGAGGATATTAAGAACAGGGTGAATAAAAAAGGTGAGGTGTTGAAAGGAGTCGAGAATTGGATGTCGGGATGGGAGAAATATGTGGGGAGAAGGGTGCTTGGGGTGTCGGGTTCGCCGAGATTCGATTTGTACGGTTTGGATTTTGGGTGGGGACGAGCGAGGAAGCTTGAGGTTGTGTCCATTGATGGGGAAAGTTATTCGATGTCCTTGTGTAAGTCTAATGATTCGGATGGAGGGTTGGAGATTGGATTGTCTCTGCCCAAGGACCGAATGGAGGCTTTTTCTGCTATATTTGCTGAGGGCTTAAGGTCTTGTTGAATAGGGGCAGAATTGGGGTTTTATGTTTTAAAATGGGTTGTTGTTTTTTCAATAATTGTTTGGATGATTTTCCGTGTTTTTCTTTAAAAGATGATAATGAATTTTCTAAAAATAACTGGATAATTTTAATTTTAGTAGCTGAATTATACAGTGTATTTAATTTTGGTGGATGAAATGTGACGGATGTAATTCAAAAATAACATATTTGGTAATAAAAATGATATGCCTAGAAAGTGGAGTACCAAAAGTGAAAATATGATAAAATATAGGTACTAAAATTACAATTGTCCACGTATGCAAATACACAAACTATACTTCTAATTTTTTATTTTAACGGAAGATTTTATAAATAAACTCAAGAATGTACAAGTTGAGGCCAAGAAGGTCACGAATCTCTTGATAACGGCAAGACAATTAAGTAGATTCTGGAGAACCATAATGCAATTCATATGGCATAGATGAAAATTAAAAAAAAGACAAAGCAACACAAACCACAACCAAGGACCAAAGAAACACTTGATGTTTTAGGCTATTGGCAGTGTATAAAACACAATGATCCAATAGCCTAAGCATCAAATGATTAGATAACAACAAGCGTAGCCACCAAAAAACACACCCAGGACAAACCTAAGAGTAAAGCTAGTCACCAACAAAAAACACAACAAATGAAGAACGCGGAGGAGCAAAGCAGCAACAAATCGGGACTGAGAGGAGATGTGTTGGTTAATCTGCATTGCCCATCCTAAATTTCTGTCATGAATTTGGGGATTTCGTTTTCACAGGAAGAAAAGGAGAAGAAATTAGAGTCGGGAAATTGAGAGATTCAATCGAAAGGGGAAGAGATGAGGGCCATAGGATGTGAATCGGGCCCAAGGCAAATAGGTCGGGTACACTAATTGACGAGGCACGTGTTGGGCTGGTGCAAGGCATGAACAATGGGTCGGATAATAATTCTTAACAAATGGACTTATAATAGCATTGGTGCATTATGTCATTAATACCCCTTTAATTCTAGTTGACAAATGTCATGTTTTAATTGGTCATGGTTCCGTTAAAGGGTGGATCAAGTTTGGATGCTTTTGGTCCCCCCCTCTTTGTATTTATGTATGAGGTGAAGCAGCAAAATTGATAAGCAAGAATTACATTCCTATTCTATCTCCTTCCTCAAGCATTCTCCTCCCCTTTCTCTCAAATTAATTACAAATAATCCTAGAAGAAAATTACAACAATTCCAGAAGATTTACTAATTAATACAAAACATAACAATTGGTAATCAAAGCCCTCGATCCTCCTGAATGGGAGAAATCACTCGTTTCAAGGACTTGCAGGAAACCCAGAAGCGCTTGGATCAAATTCTCCAAACCGAAGCTGCAAAAAGAGAAGCAACCGAGATGAAAATACAAGAACAAATCATTGGTAGCAATACTAACATGACAAGAAAATTTGATCATCTTTCTCAAACCCTAACATCCATTCAACTACAGCTGCTTAACCTAGACAAAGGATCCAAACAGACTGAAGAAGGTTCAATCCTAGGGGATCCAAGTCCAGGCTAGTCCTCTTCTAAAACAAGTCCTAAGAAGCAATTCATAGCTAACAGGATGATCCAGGATCACTCCCCCACCAACATCATCAGTCCATTACCCAAGCTAGATTTTCCCAGATTTGATGGATTCTGGCCCAGATCATGGATTCTGAAATGTCATGGGTATTTCGAGCTCATACCTAATATCCCTGACAACCAGAAGGTAACCTTAGCCTCTATGAATTTTGAAGGTAAGGCTGCACAGTGGTATCAACAGTTTTCTATGAAGCAATTTGACCTAACCTGGCCCCAATTCCTAGAAGTTGTTTCAGCTAGATTTGAAGAGATAAAAGAGTCAAAAGTCATTGCTGAGTTTAACAAACTGAGACACACATAGTCATGTGCAGAATATGTGGAAAATTTTGAAGAATTAAAGGCTTGTATGCTGTTATTCAACAGTGGAACCTATTTAAAAGATTATTTTATTGCCAGTTTCATCAGTGGGTTGAGTGAAGAGTTGTAGGCATTTATGCAGATATTTGAGCCCAGGACCTTACAGCAGGCCATTGAACTTGGGCAGAGACAGCTACGTACTCTAGAGGCTTTGGCCAAGAGATTCAGAACACCAGCTAAACCTACTACACCTTTCAACCTTAAGAGCGGTGAACCCAATACTGTTCCAAGACCACCCCAGAATATCACTAAACCACAATTCAAGCTTCTCACTACATCTGAAATGGCAGCCAGAAGAGACAAGGGGCTTTTCTATAACTGTGATGAGACATTCTCCAATGGTCAAAAATGTAGGAATATGACTTCTTATATGGTCATGACTGAGGAGGAGGAATTACATTATATGCATGAGGGTGTTGAGAAACAAGATAGTTTTGAATCAATAGAAGAGATACAAATGACTCTAAACTCAATATCTGGTGAAGGGGGAGTGACTACTATGAGGCTTAATGGGTCTGTGGATGGTGAGAGATTGCACATTCTCATTGATACAAGGAGCACTTTGAGTTTTATACAAGAACCTACAGCCATAAGGTTGGGCTGTATCCTAGAGAATGCCAAACCAATCATGGTCAAAGTTGCAAATGGACAAAGAATGATCAGCTTTAGCAGAGTGACTGGGTTCAAGTGGAAGATTTAGGGACACATCTTTTCTTTTTTCACCAAGAGTTCTAGTTAATGAAAGCTGTGATTAGATATTAGGTGGGGACTGGTTAAAGTCTTGCACCCCCATTGAGTTTGACTATGATAAGATGACTTTCACTGTCACTCTCATGGAAAAAGGGTCAAGATCCAGGCTATTTCTACCCCTACTGAGTGCCAATTAATTTCTAGCCCTACCCTTTCAAAATGGTTCATCAAGATATACCTAATCAGATTAAAGAGATGTTTTTGATTAAGGTGAAACCTGATATTGAGCACAGTAAGGACAAGCTAGAGGACTTATTGCTTGAGTTTCAGGATGTTTTTTAGGAGCCCAATGGATTGCCACTTGTCAGGGGGATTGAACATCAAATTGTGCTGAAGGATGGCAGTAACCCTACACACCAGTTTCCTTATAGGGTGTCTCACAGCCAGAAAAATGAAATTGAAAGAATTGTGAAGGAATTGCTAGAATCTGGAGTTATTCAACATAGTAATAGCCCTTTTACCTCCCCATTGCTATTAGTCAAGAAAAAAAGATGCTACATGGAGGATTTGTGTGCATTATAGATATCTCAACAGCTTAACTATCAAGCATGACTACCCAATTCTTGTTATTGATGGATTATTGGATGATCTACAGGGAGCTGCACATTTATCGAAAATTGATTTAAAGTCAGGTTATTTTCAAATATTAATGAGGCCTGAAGACAGGTATCTTACTGCCTTCAACACTCATAATGGGCAACATGAGATTTTAGTTATGCCTTTTGGGCTTTGTAGTGCCCTAGCTACTTTCCAATCATTGATGAACCAAAATTTTCAGCCTATGTTGAGGAAGTCAGTACTAGTCTTCTTTGATGATATTCGTATCTACAGTAAGAACAGGGAGGATCACTATAAGGATGTGAGAGCAGTTTTGTGCTTACTCGGGAAATATTCACTCTTTGCAAAAAAGAGTAAATGTCAGTTTGGACAAGAGCAGATTGAATATTTAGGCCACATAATTTCTAAAGAGGGTGTTGCTACTGACCCTGGTAAGATCACCAGCATGGTGAATTGGCCTAAACCAGCTAACATTAAGCAACTTAGAGGATCCTTGGGTCTCACAGGTTACTATAGGTGATTTATACAAGGTTATGGATTGATGAGTAAACCCTTAACCAATTTACTCAAGAAAGGAGGGTTCCTTTGGTATAAAGAGGTTTAGGTTTATTTCAACCATCTCAAGGAGGCTATGGTTACAAAACCTGTACTAGCTCTCCCAGATTTTTTAAAACCATTCATCTTGGAAACAGATGTTAGTGGCACTGGTCTAGGGGCTGTTCTAATGCAGGAAGGTAGGCCTATAGTCTACATGAGTAAAGCTTTGTGTATGAAGAATCAAGGGTTGTCCATATATGAAGAGGAATTTATGGCTGTGCTGATGGCCATTCAGAAATGGAGGCATTACCTACAGTGGTATAAATTCATCATCAAGACTGATCGGCAAGCACTTAAGCATTTACTAGATCAGAGGATCGTTAACCCAATGCAACAAAAATGGATAACCAAGTTGTTAGGGTTTAACTATGAGATACAATATAAAAAGGGTGTGGAGAACAAGGTTCTTGATGCCCTATCCAGGAAGGAGCATTCTGAAGAACTTAACTTAGCCATATCATTGGTCACACCAGCATGGGTACAACAGGTGGCTGACAGCTATGAAGGGGATCCATTCTTTACAAAAATCTTGTTATCAAAATCAGTGGACCACCGTCATACCCAGAGTTTGAAGTACATGGTGAGATAATTAAGTATAAAGGGAGGATAGGAGTGGGGAACAACACCAAGCTCAGGAGTAACATTCTTGCTGAGATACATAACTCTGCCTATGGGGGACACTCTAGTATTTTAGGCACTTACAAAAGAATGGGTAGAGTTTTTTATGGCCCCAGATGAAGAAAGAAGTTGAAACTTGGGTCAAGCACTGTGATGTGTGTGCTAGGAGCAAGTTTGAGGGGGGTGCCTACCTTGGCCTATTATAACCCCTGCCCATTCCCCATCAAGCATGGACTCACATTTCTATGGATTTTATAGAAGGGTTACCTAAGTCATTTGGGAAAGATGTAATCCTAGTGGTGGTGGACAGATTCACTAAGTATAGCCATTTCCTAGCACTATCTCACCCTTTCACAGCTACAATTGTAGCTAGGTTGTTCTTGGATTTCATTTATAAACTACATGGACCACCCCTGCATATAGTCACTGACAGGGATAAGGTATTCTCCAGTGCATTTTGGAGAGAGTTTCTTAAAATCTCTAGACTCAGTTAGATTTCACCTCAGACTATCATCCTCAAACAGATGGACAGACAGAAAGAGTGAATCAGTGTCTGGAAAACTATCTCAGGTGTATGGCCCAAAAACGTATGAAGTTTTTTGCAGACAAAGGAAGAAAAGAGAGTCACTTTGAAATCGGAGATTGGGTATATTTAAAACTCCAACCGTTTAGGCAAAACTCAGTTGTACTCCGAAAACACTTAAGACTTTCAGCAAGGTTCTATGGATCATTCCAGATCCTAGAGAGAGTTGGAGAAGTAGCTTACCGGCCGAAGTTGCCAGAAAGCGCCAAGATCCATCCGGTTTTCCATGTGAAAGAAGCTCAGCCCCACCGCACTTCCAATCCCATGCTCTGAACTCCCGGACACGAACGAAAGTAGAGATTCTTTGATTCACCTTGAAGAATCAATTGGTCAACGACTAGTGCGAAGAAAAAAAAAGACAGTGCATCAATTTCTAATTAAATGGTACAACAGTGGAGAGGAGAACTTAACCTGGGAAGATGAGAGGTATCTACGCAAGAGATTCCCAAAGTTCGATCCTTTGAGACAAGGATCTCAAAATGGGGAAGGTATTGTCATGAATTTGGGGATTTCGTTTTCGCAGGAAGGAAAGGAAAAGAGATTAGGGTTGGAAATTGTGAGATTGAATCGAAAGGGGAAGAGATGAGGGCCATAGGATGTGAATTGGGGCAGCCCAAGGCAGATGGGTCGGGTACACTAATTGACGAGGCGCGTGTTGAGCTGGTGCAAGGCATGAAAAATGGTCTGGATAATAATTCTTAACAAATGGACTTATAATAGCATTGGTGCATTATGGCATTAATACCCCTTTAATTCTAGTTGCACAAGTGTCATGTTTTAATTGGTCATGGTTCCCTTAAAGGGTGGATCAAGCTTGGATGCTTTTGGTCCCTCCCTTGTATTTATGTATGAGGTGAAGCAGCAAAATGGATAAGCATGAATTACATTCCTATTTATATCTTCTTCCTCAAGCATTCTCCTCCCCTTTCTTTCAAATTAATTACAAATAATCCTAGAATAAAATTACAACAATTCCATAAAATCTACCAATTAATACAAAACATAACAATTTCAGACCATTATATTATCGTTGCATCAACTGACGCTTTCTCCAGTTTCTAAATATTTTGAAAGACCCACAAATCTTGCATTTTCCACAACCACCAAAGAAGGTACGTCGTGAGTGTAAAATTTGAAGGTCTATGGTTTTAAAAATAAGTCTCATATTTACGATGTTGTTATCAATGTTTAACAACACTGGTTAACAATATCGACCAGAGTAAAATAATAATATGCAGCGGAAAATAAATTTAAGAACACGGTTTAACAAATTCAGTTCACATGTAAAAGTACTTGTGAACTTGGGTGTACAAATCCGAAAACTATATTACTTCCTTGTTTTTTGATCAATACAGAAATATTAAGTAATATATGAAAACTAAGGTATCAAAACACATGATACTAAATACTTGTCGCCTAGGTTGAACAAGCTCTTCTCCGTTGGTCACGCAACTTTGAATCACTTTCGATCTCGATTAATGGCTCCAAGTAGTCTTCGTGTTCTTCAGTTCTTGCCGTGCATCTTGCGTCTTGCTTTGTGTCGATCTCCTCTTCAAAATCCCGTGTGTAAAGATCGTAGGTAGCTTTAGGATTCTATTGTCTTAAATAGACAATCCTAGAATCCTAAACTAGGTAAACAAATAAAAACAAATCCTAAACATAATATAGGAAACTAATAAAGTTTTAAACATAAACTAGGAAACACAATATATTCCTAAATCTAGTTTCCTAACTTATTTTTTGCCCAAGAAAGGCAAATAACAAAATAGGAATTATTGCCAAGAATAAATTACTCAACAATCTCCCCCTTTTGCCTTTATGGACAAAACACTACGACGCAAACACAAATGAAAATACTAAATCCCCCTAAGTTAGAAAACTCCCCCCTAAACAAAACACCCAATGTTGTTAAAAATCAAACCAACATTACATACCAACATTATTCAAAATAACACTTACTAAAACAAAACAAAAATAAAGGAACTTAATGAATTCGAACCCTCTTCAAACGACGAGGGGATGTCGAAGTTCCTTCACCCCTTTCCTTCCTCTTCCTCTTCTGCATTCGCATCATTCTCCTCAAAGCCTTATCGCGAGCGCAAATTTGCTTCCTTCGCTTTTCCTGAGCAAGGCTGGCCAAGGCTTCGGCAGCAACGACATCTTCTCCATCAACAACATCACCTTCAGCAGCAGCATCTTCAGCAGCATCTTCAGTAGTGTCAACATCTTCAGCAGCAGCGTCATCCTCTCCCCCTTTTTGACCAGAAAGCGAAAGGGCCTTCAAGAGAGAGCTACGAAGAGCCTTCAGCTGAGTCATCTGCAAATCAATGGAAGCGACATGGGCACGAAGAACCTTTGCAGAAATGTGGACCATGTTGGGATCGCCTCTCCCAACATCACTAGCAACATCAGCTTGAAGCGGCGCTTGCCATGGCAGATCAATGACTCTGGCACCAGTAACATGCTGACCTCTCAAAGCAAACCAATCAGCCTCACCCGTGAGCACATCATCGGGAAGAAGCGTCAACCCTTGGTTCTTGAGCAAGATGAAAATCAAAGATGGAAAACACAACAAGGCCGCAGACTTCGTGGTGGAAAACTTAGCAATTGTGTCAAAAACATGCTGGCCAAAACTAAAAGGAATTCCCCTCCCATGCTTAAACAAGAACTGGGCCTGAGGCCGCATAACACACATCGTATTTTTGGAGGGGACACAATTACAAATAGCAAGCTTATGCAGAATAGAATAAAGAGAAGACAGGCGAGTACTAGGAAGCTGTTCAAACCACGCATGAACCAACCCACCAGACAAAAATGAAACAACCTCATTCATATCATCGACAGCCGAGTCACCCCGGTATGGCGCAGTGCCAAACAACTCATCAATCAAAGCCGGGGTGAAAGAGAACACTTGGCCATGCACAAAAACTTTGCCATAGTTCACAGACTCCAAACCAACAATAGAAGGAAAAAGATTTTCATAAAACTCGACCACAATATCCCGGACAAAAGGCATGGCAGTTGAAACTGTGGAGTACATACCTTTGTGTTGAAGAAAAGCGATGAGGTTGTGATTCTCAAACATTTCAACCGGGACTCGCCTCTCGGCGATCATATGGCGGGCTTGGTAAGAAGCAAACAACTCCGCAGCCTCAGCAGTAATAAACTTCTCCAAAAAAGCATCCATATCCTCAAGTTCAAGGACCGGAGTAGGAGTGCCCGTGGAGGACTGGGAGTGATCAGAGGCATCGGAAGAAGCTGGCGTGGGAGCACGAGAAGCAATAGGAACAGAGGCAGCGCTGGAGGATGAAACGGACGGTGAATGATGGGATGTTGGTATGGGGGAACCAACATGAGTAGCAACATCTTCCTCCACAACAACTTTCTTTTTCTTCTTGTCCTTCTTGCAAGCATTCAGAATATCTCGGAGAGGCACATCAAATGAAGAATCAGGGGAATACTCAAACAAATCTGGATCAAATGCAGGTTGATCCTCATGAACCGAAGACGAAGGAGAAACATCGGTAGGCGATTTGGCGGAGCTGGTGACTTCGCCGGTGATAAAATCTAGAACAGTGTAGTGAGGGGATGAATACTCTGTCGCAGTGGAGCCAGGAGAGACCTTGACCTTATCCGGGCTAGGTCTCTTGTCAGTCTTCCTCACAAGCTATTTCCGGCGAGTGAACTTCTTTTCCGGCAGACTCGGGGCAGAAGAAAGCGGTGGCTCGAACCCTTCAACCGGAGCAGCAGGAACAAAATCTTCATCATCAGGGTCAGACATCACAGTGACATCCTCCTGGAGGTTCATATGTTTAATAGGCACATGGCGACGCGGCCCAGCCTTGCTCTTCGGTACTACGGGCCGCACAACACCGGGAGGAATATTGTGCAGGCGCTCGACCTTTTCAAAGTAGGATTCCCAACCCGACCGAAAGTCTCAACAAATGCCAAATTGGGGGGGATCATCAACATCAATTTCGTTCCCGGGCTGTCCTGGGAACACTTGCGATACAGGCGTGGCGTCAATCGGCGGCGAAATTGGAACAGCAGCGCGAGAATCTTTCGCCGGCGAGGGTGGTGGCGATGTTGATAGCGGTGGTGGGATGGAAGAGGAACCACCACCGATTTCAGTGCGAATATCCAGGCCACCAACTCTCACATAGGGTGCAGGGACCTGTTCGCCGGTGCGGCGGAGTTCTGCCGGTAATTCTGGAATAGACGAAGGCGACGGCGGGTTTGACATCCTGCAGATTCTCAAAAGCACACGAGGAAAAACAAGAAAATCGAGAGAATCGGAGAAAGATAAGGAAGTTTGAGAGTTCAACTCGCAGAGGGTTTGAGTTGTGATCAAATGGTAAAAAGGTTCAGGTTTTTATGCCCAAAAAAAATGACCGTTGCATAATGAGAGAGAAAGTAAAAATAAAAGGAAAAAATCCCTAATTTTACTACCCAGCGGATTTTAGAGCCTTAAAGCACGATTTTTATTTCCTTTAAAAAAAACGCCACTCCCCCTTAGATTAAGCTACGTGATCGCATAACAAACCCATTATCTCTTCCCATTATCTCCTTTTTTTTAAATAAAATTGCACAACCCATTTTACAAAATCGACCGAAAATATAAAGCTGGGTTTAATGAACCATCAGCCCAGTAGTACCAATCTTGTGCAATGTTAATTTTCACTCACCAAATTCACCTCATTATTACCTGTCCAGACATCCGATTTTAACTCCACTGAAACACTTGGTTAGCTACAATCAAAACAAAATTAAGAGTTTTCAAGATAGACAAAGAACACAAGCAACACAATGCACAGCAAGATGGCATCTTCACAAAGTATGAATGTCTTACGGGACGCCTAAAAAACATGACCTAAAAGATTATTCAAAAACATATTAAGACTTCAGTGACTTGATCCAATGTTGCTTTTTATTACTGACAACATTATAAACCAACATCGCCTTAGATGAAGTCAATGGAAACTTACCCCTTAACCCAAGTTAATGACTACGTCAAGATCTCTCAAGAAAGTGATATTTAAAGATTGGATCATTTTTTTTAATCCAGATTTACTTCATCCTTGAAGGGATTTGAATCTTTTAATCTTCAGCAATTGCTGTTAAACACCTCTTATTTTTGGACCTGGGAGAAAACCAGTTTCTGAGGGCAAGTTCCACAACCACCTAATTGAAGAGGTTGGTCCTTTTTGCCATCACTTTTATTGCAACACAGGACCTTATCGCACTTTCAATCAGACTCAATGCATTAGAACTATGTATGAAAAGAAAGATAAAAATGCATGCAAAATTATACAGATGTTGTGACTGATGTTGATATTAGGTGTCACAACATCACAAACCAACATTGGTTCAGACAATGCACATACCGAGATCTCTTCTCAAACGAGAGAAGGTCTCAAAATCTAATGCCTTAGTGAAGATGTCAGCAAGCTGATTATCCATTCCAATATGTTCAAGGCTAACAATCTTCCTCTCAACTAGGTCTCAAATAAAGTGGTACCTTATGTCAATGTGTTTGATTCGAGAATGCTGGACTGGATTTTTGGAGATGTCAATGGCACTGGAATTGTCACACAGCACGGTCAAGATACTACTGTGCAGACCGTAGTCCTCTATCATCTGGTTCATCCACAGTAATTGTGTGCACGCACTTCTAGCTGCAATGTACTCGGCTTCAGCTGTAGAAAGAGAAATACAATTTTATTTCTTGCTGTACCAAGATATTAGATTGTTACCCAAGAAAAAACAACCCCCGGTAGTACTCTTTCTATATACCACATCCCCAGCCTAGTCTGAATCAGTGTACCCTACAAGTTCAGTACCAGTATCTTTTGTGTACCACACATCTAGTTCAGTTGTACCAGCAATATACCTAATTATTCTTTTAACTGCTTTTAAGTGTGACTCTTTTGGATTAGACTGATATCTAGCACATAAGCACACACTATACATAATATCTGGTCTACTTGCTGTCAAATTTAACAAACTCCCTATCATACTTCTGTACATGGTGTTATCAACACCCTTACCAACATCGTCTCTTGACAGCTTCACAGTTTTTCCCAGCGGCATTTTCTTGTGAGTTTCAATTTTTAAACCAAACTTTTTAACTAAGTTCTTAGCATATTTAGCCTGGGAAAGGAAAATACCATCATCAAGCTGTTTGATTTGTAAACCAAGAAAGTATGAGAGGTTACCTTCCATGCTCATCACGAATGTATCGGACATCCGAGTAACAAACTCCTTGACCATCTGCTCGTTAGTGGATCCAAAAATAATATCATCCACATAAATTTGGACGATTAAGATGTGCTTATTGGATTTAAGAAGGAATAAAGTTTTATCAACTTCCCCTCRTCTAAAGTTCAAATAAAGCAAATGTTGAGTTAGCTTTTCATACCAAGCTCTTGGAGCTTGTTTTAAACCATAAAGAGCCCTTTTCAGTTTTAAAACAAATTTGGTTTTTGAGGATCCACAAATCCTTTAGGCTGCTCAACATACACTTCTTCATTCAAGACTCCATTTAAAAAAGCACTCTTAATGTTCATTTGATGCAATGAAATCTTCATATAACAAGCAACAGAAAGCAAAAGCCTTACCGACTCAATGTGGGCAACTGGAGCAAAAGTTTCATCAAAATCGATTCCTTTAATTTGCGTATACCCTTGTGCAACAAGTCGAACTTTGTTCCTCACAATGTTTCCAGCCTCATCAGTCTTGTTCTTGAATATTCACTTTGTTCCCGTCACGTGGGAATTTTCTCGTCGTGGCACTAAGTCCCAAACATCGTTTTTGGCAAACTGATCCAGCTCTTCTTGCATTGCTCGAATCCAGAACTCATCCTTGAATGCATCCTCCACTCGCTTGGGCTCTATTTTAGAAAGATACAAAGACTCACGAATCTTAGAACAATTAGTAGACAGACATAAGTACCTGAGCATCTCCTTGAAATTAATCTGTCTCCGTCTTGTACTCCTTTTGTCTAAATCACCGATAATTTGGCCCACGGGGTGGTTTTTCTGGATTCTGGATGGAATATCCCTTTGATGAAGATCAATGGGATCAGCTGGATCTTCTTCTTCTGAATCAAAATCAGATTCTACGACTTGGATCGATGTTGGTTCTGATGTTGGTATCCCAGTAATAACATTGGAATCAATATAACTCAATTCTCTGGGCTCAGCACCTGCATCTCTGTTCTCAATACCTGCACTATCAATTGAAGGAGAAGTGACATTTTCTTGAGGATTTCGATCATAAACCAGATCATTATTCGGTAGGTTTGACTGCACTAGTTAGATCGTCGAACTTGACATTAACTGACTCAAACATACTTCTTGTTCTAAAGTTAAATAACCTATATGCATGACTGTTTTGGGAATAACCCATGAAAATGCATTTATCACTTTTTGAGTCTAGTTTAGCTAGATGATTTCTGTCATTGAGAACATAACAAATACATCCAAAAATATGAAATAGTTCAAGTTCGGTTTCTTTCCCATCAACAACTCATAGGGAGTAGCACATGACCCTGGTCTAAAATAAACCCTATTTGTAATATGACATGCAATGTTCATTACTTCAGCCCAAAAACGTTTTGCAATACCATTAGAAACAAGCATAGTTCTAGTCATCTGAGCAAGAGTCCTATTCTTACGTTCGGCTATGCCATTTTGTTGTGGAGTAATAGGTGAAGAAAATTCATGACTTATGCCCTCAGAAGTGCAGTATTTAGAGAAAGATGCGTTTTCAAACTCTTTTCCGTGATCAGTTCTAATCCTACCAATGTTCACATTAAACCTTACACACAGCTTCTTTGCAAGTTTTTTGAAAGCCTCAAAAGTTTCAGATTTTTCTTTTAGAAACTCTACCCAAGTAGATCTAGAAAAATCATCAACAATAACTAACACATACCTCTTACCACCAAGGCTCTCAACCTCAAGTGGTCCCATCAGATCCATATGTAGAAGTTCAAAGCAAGATGATGTAGTGAGACTTTGCTGGACTGGATGAGGCACCCTTACTTGCTTTCCTTTCTGGCATGCCTCGCACACAGGAATGATCTTGGTGTTGAGTTTAGGCAGTCCACTCACAGCTTCTTCTTTGGCCAACCTGTCCATCATCTTGTAATTCACGTGTCCAAGTTTTTGATGCCACAACTCAGCATCACTTAATTGGGACAGTCTGCAAAAAGCATCACTTTGGATTTGGTAGCAATTATCTGAAGGCCTTTGAATAGTGAGAATACATGATCCATTCTCCTCGTAGACTTCACACTTATCTCGATTGAATTTGACACTGAAACCTCCGTCACACAGTTGACTTATGCTAATCAAATTTGCAGTAAGTCCTTCTACCAGCAGCACATTCTCAAGAGTCACAATGCCTGGAACATAGAGAGTTCCTTGGCCAACAATTTGGCCATTTGCACCTCCACCATACTTTACTTTTTCACCTCGAAATCTGACAATGTTGGAAAGTAGCTCCTCGGACCCAGTCATATGCTTGGAGCACCCACTATCGAAATACCAGGCTCCAGGAACGTGGGACTTCAGGGAGGTATGGATCATGTTACACTTGAAGTTATTCTTCTTGACCCACACTTGTTTGAACCTGGTGTTGGTATTGATGTTGGTATGACGGAAACTAACATTGTATTTAGCAGCCGCATTAGTTCTCTGAAATTGCCTTCTCTCGCCTATGATCTTCCAGCAAAAAGGCCGAATATGTCCGGGCTCGCCACAATGATGGCACACGAATTGTCTCCTCTTCTTCTTATGTCGTTTGGGCGATTTCTGCTCCTGACTTGGCACTTAAGGTGGCTGATTTGGTTTTAATCCTATTCCTTGCTTTTAGGTTTCAGGAAAGCTAATCTCCAAGATTTCATCAAGCTTACACTTGCCTTTGTTCAGATTTGCTATGGTTCCTTGGACCTTTGTCAGCTCGGTTCTCATCTTCTCTAGCTCAGCATCCTTCTTGGTGAGCGATGTTTCCAGTCGAACAATTATGTCAGTGTGATCATCCTTTTCTTTGGTAAGTTTTTCTACTTCTTTCACGAGATCCTTGACCTTGAGTACCTGTTTTCCCCAACTGACAAACAGTTGCTGGTGCTCAATACTCAGCAGCTCGTACTCCTTATGATAATCAGGGGTTTCAACATTCAAGCATACGATGTTGGTTTCAAGGCTATCAACATGGACATCATCGTCCCAAACAACATGGGTAAATAAGGATGGAACAAGTTCAGTTAACTCGGGATCATTTACATCCTCGGTGAAATCAGTAGCAACCATGCTTTTCTTCCTAAGAGTGTTAGGACACTCATTTTTGTAGTGTCCCCAACCTTTACATTCATGACCTTGCACTTCACTGAGAGGTCTCGTGGGATTGGATACGTTTGGAATTGAAGAAGTGGACTGAGATCTGGGAAGAGCTCGTCCAGTGAATTTTAGCGTTGACACCTGTGGCCTGGTCTTCGTAGTTGAACCTCCAAGGCTATTCTTCTTCTTCAAAAAACTGTTGAAACGTTGGGTAACAAATGACAATTCGTCTTCACAAAGCGTAGTAGATTCCATCTTCTACAGAATTCCATTGAAATCAAAGTCCTCTTCATCTTAATCGTTGTCTGGATTAGTCTCGGAAGAAAAGGAAACACTCTTTTCTTTTGAGTTGGACCCAAGGTGTTCCATCTCATACTGCTTAAGATTTCCAACTAAGGTGTTGAATTCAATGTTATCAACATCTTTAGATTTTTCTATGTCAACCACCTTCATATTGTATTTCTTTGTAATAGATCTCAGCAACTTTCCTACAAGACGAGAGTTAGTTATTGCCTCACCAAGCTCTCTGCAATCGCTTGTGATTTCTGACAGTCTCATGGAGTAGTCCATGATTGATTCTTTCTCATCCATTCTCATTGCTTCGAACGTGGACATCAGCATTCTTAGCCTTGATTTCCTCACGCTTGCAATTCCTTCACACACCCTTTGGAGTGCGTCCCAATCGTCTTTTGTTGAATCGCAATTCTTGATGACTCTATAATAGCTTGCATCAACATAACTGCACAAGGTGTTGATACTTTTGGAATTTCAATTCGCAGCATTCATTTCGTCAGCAGTCCAGTCTTCCTCCTTTTTTGGGATAGTGTCGCCTTCTCCATCAGTGACACGTGGCTTTTCCCATCCAACGAGGACGGTTCTCCATGCTCTTCATCAATGCTCTTTAAGTGCCAACGCATCCTTTGTTTCCAGAGAGAATAATTCTCCCCGTTGAGGATCGGTGGCCTTGGGTTGCCTTGAGCATCCATAGCAACTAAAAATAAGGATCAGTACTTAAGAGGTTAAGTAACCCGCTCTAGATGCCAATTGTAAAGTTTGAAGGTCTATGGTTTTAATAATAAGTCTCATATTTACGATGTTGTTATCAATATTTAACAACACTGGTTAACAATATCGACCAGAGTAAAATAATAATATGCAGCGGAAAATAAATTTAAGAACACGGTTTAAACAAATTCAGTTCACAAGTAAAAGTACTTGTGAACTTGGATGTACAAACTCGAAAACTATATTACTTCCTTGTTTTTTGATCAATACAGAAATATTAAGTAATATATGAAAACTAAGGTATCAAAACACATGATACCAAATACTTGTCGCCTAGGTTGAACAAGCTCTTCTTCGTTGGTCACGCAACTTTGAATCACTTGTCGATCTCGATTAATGGCTCCAAGTAGTCTTCGTGTTCTTCAAATCTTGCCGTGTGTCTTGCGTCTGTTGTAAATTGGATTAATTATAATTTAATGGTACAACGTAAATTTGTATTAACAAATTATATAAGCTTAATCTACGTGTCGTGTAGATAATTATAGCTTTTTGAATTTCTCAAATCCATTTATTGGTGAGTGAGAAATGGTGTTTGGAAGTTGAATGGGTGCTTTTATACTTTAATGTTCATCCCACTTTGAATAATATTCAATGTGGAAGGGAGTTTAAAAGTGTTTAACTTTTAATGAGTGGACATCTAGTGGGCCAGCGGGTATTGTGGGCTTTGTGTAAACGAAGCTCACGCGGGCTGTTGGACTTGGGTTCGCCAGTCCGCCTTCAGCGAAGCTGATGGCGGAGCCGAGCGGATCCGAGCCCGAGCCCAGACCCGGACCCGGACCCGGACCTCGGACCTCAGACCCGCATTCTCATATTTCTATTTCTGACTTTAGTTTTACGTAGCTCAGTTCATTTTCTTTCAGTTCGCTAGAGCCCTGATTTTTATGGTGCTGTAATATCAGGGACGAAGTCATTTTATCTTTGGGAACGATTTGCCAAAAACCGAAGGGTACTACCGGGGTAAAATCATTTTGCAGAAAGAGACCTTCTCGACTCGACTTATTATTTTCTTTGTATTATTTTCCAGGTTTAGTGATTATTACAAATTCCCTGTTTGTGCTCGAATTATTGTAACTATTCCGACAATCGCAAAACGATTTTATGTGTTGTAATTTTAATTTCTGTAATTTGTAATCATTACTGGGAAGATGTCAACCTCCAGCATTCTGACAAGCGACACTATTCCGGCCATCACCTCCACTACTTCGGTGATGAACACTGCCCCCGCAGTCATGAACACCACGACAATTGGCATGTCTACGCCAATCTTGAACACTACTCAGGCTGAGATCATTCTCAACTCAGGAACACTCGATTTCTTACTCGAGACGTTGACGAAGAGCATGACCCAGTCGAACCCATCCATAGCTTCGGCTGCTGGAACGATCCCTTTTGGGATAGGGACTTCGGTCCAAACTATGTCAGCTCCGGCTATGACCCATCCCATTGGGATGACGGGAACTTCAGTTCCGAGTTTCTTTGCAACTGCTCCCCAAACAGATTCAACTGTTTTGAACACCCATTCAACGGGTTCGATGGGGACTTTTGTACCAACGATGAACGCGCCGGTGCACTCCTCTCGGATCATGCCCGCGGCGGAGAGAAGCCTCCAAAATTCAATGGGGAAGGCTTCAAGAGGTGGCAACAAAAGATGTTATTCTACCTCACGATGCTTGGCTTCGCTAACTTCGTGAAGGAAGACGAACCACCTATTCCGGACAAGGATGAGACTAGTTTCCATGTTCACGCTGCCTACGATAATTGGCACAATGGGGACTATCTGTGTAAAGGTTTTCTTTTAAGTAGCCTAGAAGATAGCCTGAGTAATGTGTACTCGGATGTAAAGACCTCCAAGAAAATCTGGGAGGCACTTGAGAAGAAATACAGTTCCGACGAGGCTGGAACTAGGAAATTTGTAGTCACGAACTTCATGGACTACAAGATGGTTGACTCTCGCCCGATTATGGAACAAGTTCAAAAGTTCCAAATGCTGGTGAATGATGTCCACGCTAAGTGGATGATTCTTCCGGATGCTTTCACGGCTGCTGCCATGATTGATAAACTTCCACCGAGCTGGAAAGACTTCAAGAAAAACCTCAAGCATAAACGAAAGGCGATGTCACTTGAAGATGTTATTCGGAAGGTACGAATTGAGTCGGAAGTTTGAGTTCAACACAAGAATTCAAAAAGTTCGGATGAACCTCGAGTGAACTTGCTTGAACGAGGAGACAACTCGAAGAAGAGGCCGCGTCCCGGCAACTCGAAGCCTAAAGCTCCCTCTTTTAAGAAGTTCGAAGGCAATTGTTACAATTGCGGTTATCCTGGACACATGTCTAAGAAATGTCGCAAGCCTAAGCAGAAGAAGGCCAATCCAAGTGCCCAACTAGCCGAGAGGGAGCTGACTAGTGATGACCTCGTTGCGGTTATCACTAAAGAAGCTAACATGATCGGGAACCGTGGTCAATGGTTCATCGACACTGCTGCAACCGCCCATGTGTGTGCTGATCGGAGCTTGTTCTCCAAATACCTTCCTTGTGATGGAAGGAAGTTGAACATGGGGAATCAAGCTTCTTTTTAAGTTGCTGGTACTGGTACGGTTGTCCTCAAAATGACTTCCGGCAAGGAGATCACTCTGAATGAGGTGCTGCACGTTCCGGACATCCGGAAGAACTTAGTCTCTAGTTCAATACTAGTTAGCCGTGGCTATAAACTTGTATTTGAGGCTAATAAGTTTGTATTATCTAAGTTTGGGACACCACTAGGTAAGGGTTACCTTACAGATGGTTGTTCAAACTAAGTGTAATGGCTATACGCCCAAAACAAGTCATTAATAAAATTGCTTCTGATTCCTCTTACTTGAGTGAGTGCTCTAGCTTATGGCATTGTAGATTAGGCCACGTTAATCTAAATGCAATAAAACGTTTATCAAATCTCAATTTACTTAAGGTAAATGAATTTGTTAATAAAAGTAAGTGTGAAATTTGTGTAGAATCAAAAATGACTAAGTTGCCATTCAAATCGGTAGAAAGGAGCACGACACCTTTAGAATTAATCCACACGGATGTATGTAATTTAAACTTTGTGCAAACTAGAGGTGGTAAAAAGTATTTTATTACTTTTATTGACGATTGCACAAGATACTGTTACCTTTATCTTTTGAGAGGTAAAGATGAGGCTATTGAAGCTTTCAAGAACTTCAAAAATGAAGTCGAAAATCAAATTAACTGCAAAATCAAATCTATCCGGAGTGATAGAGTAGGGGAATAAGTAGCTCCATTTGAGGAGTTGTGCAACGAAAGTGGCATAATTCATCAAACTACAGCTCCGTACTCACCTCAATCAAACGGAGTTGCAGAACGAAAGTGGCATAATTCATCAAACTACAGCTCCGTACTCACCTCAATCAAACGGAGTTGCAGAACGCAAGAATCGTACTTTGAAAGAGATGATGAATGCGTTGTTGATTAGTTCTGGGTTACCTCAGAACATGTGGGGGGAAGCTGTTTTAACAGCTAACTATATCCTCAATAAGATTCCACTTAAAGGAAGGGACGAAACTCCCTATGAGTTGTGGAAAGGATGGAAACCTTCTTATAAATACCTCAAAGTGTGGGGGTGTTTAGCGAAGGTAGAAGTGCCTCTGCCGAAGCAGGTGACAATCGGACCAAAAACGGTTGATTGTATTTTTATTGGTTATGCACTGAATAGTAGCGCCTATCGATTTATAATCCATAGGTCAGATGTTCCGGACATGAATGTCGGAACTACCATTGATTCAAGGAATGCGATATTCTTTGAAGATATCTATCCTTGTAAGGATAAAGCTGCGTCCAGTTCAAACACTGGTAATGCTGAAGGAACTACAAGTCATGGACTTGTGGGGGTTGAACCTAAGTCTCGCAAATGACCCGGTTCAGAACTTGAAGCTCTAACTCCTAGACGGAGCACTCGAACTAAAGTTGCGAAGGACTTCGGTCCCGACTATGTGGTTTTTTTCTTGGATGAAGAACCAAATTCACTGAAAGAAGCTTTCTGACGGACTGATAGTTCATTTTAGAAGGAAGCTGTACAAAGCGAGATCGATTCGATCATGCAGAACCATACATGGATTCTGGCTGATTTACCTGAAGGTTGTAAACCTTTAGGTAGTAAATGGATTCTGAAATGAAAGTTCAGAGCTGATGGATCAATCGATAAGTATAAAGCTCGTTTAGTTGTGAAAGGATTTCTCCAGAAAGAGGGTTATGATTTCTTTGACACATACTCTCCTGTGACGAGAATTACCTCTATCCGGGTGCTTCTAGCGATTGCTGCTTTTCACAATCTTGAGATTCACCAAATGGATGTAAAGACTGCTTTTCTAAATGGCGATTTAGAAGAGGAAATATATATGGAACAACCTGAAGGTTTTGTAAAACCTGGACAAGAAAGAAAGGTGTGCAAATTTGTTAAGTCTTTATATAGCTTGAAACAAGCACCTTTACAATGACACTTGAAATTTGACGAAGTGATGATGTCAAATGGCTTCAAGATAAACGAGTGCGAAAAGTGTGTATACATTAAGAATACTAATGACGGATTTGTTATAGTATGTCATTATGTAGATGATATGTTAATCATGGGTAGCAACCTACAAGTGATTAACGAGATGAAACTCATGCTTAAAAGAAATTTTGACATGAAGGATCTGGGAGTTGCTGACACTATTCTTGGCATAAGAATCATAAGAACTCCAGATGGAATTGTCTTATCACAATCTCATTACATTGAGAAAGTGATCAAGAAATTTAATGCTCACGATAGTCTTCTAGCTAAGACACCTATGGAACTCGACGTTCACTTAAGTAAGAACAGAGGCGATCCTGTTGCTTAGAAGGACTATGCTAGGATCATTGGATGTTTAATGTACATCTCCAACTGTACAAGACCTGATCTAGCTTGCTCGGTAAACAGACTGAGTCGATATACAAGCAACCCAAGTGGAGCACACTGGAAAGCACTTGTTAGAGTATTAAGATACTTAAAGTATACTTTAAACTTTGGACTACATTATGGTAGATTCCCCAGGGTACTTGAAGTTTACTGTGATGCAAACTGGAGGACTCTTTGTCTACAAGTGGATATGTGTTTGTAATCGGGGGAGGAGCTGTTTCTTGGAGATCTACTAAACAGACATGTATAGCCCGATCCACCATGGAATCTGAGTTCATCATTTGGACAAAGCGGGTGAAGAAGCAGAATGGCTTCGTAACTTTTTAGAAGATATTCCATGTTGAGAGAAACCCGTGCCGCCGGTCATGCTTCACTGCGATAGTCAAGCTGCCATTGGAAGGGGAAGAAGTGATTTGTATAACGGCAAGTCTTGTCATATTCGTCGGAGACATAACACCGTGAGACATCTGTTATCGAGTAGGATTATCTCAGTTGACTACGTAAGGTCGATAGATAATCTAGCGGATCCATTCACTAAGAACATAGCTCGAGATCAGATGTACAAGTTGTTTGAAGGAATGGGAGTGAAATCCACATCTTAAAGATGATTGTAGTGGAAACCCAACCATGATGAGTGGAGATCCCACAAACATGGTTCAATGGGAAAACTAAACTGCAAAAGTCTGGGTAAGTAAAACTCTACGACCCTATTCCTTAACGCAAAAGTAGAGTTTATAATCTGTCATGTGGTGAAGTTAAATYTCTGATTTTTAATGATTCTTGTGCAGGTCTTTGACTTGAGTATGGCAGAATGCTGATTTGAAGAATCACCTATGTAAGCGAGAAGTGAGGGCCGCTTCTACTGAAGCTTATGAATCCAAAGAAGTTGTCCATGGCCAGAAACAGACACAAACGTGAGAACGGAAGAATTTTGAGACCTTAGTGGGTTGGTACTATTGTCTAGTATACAAAAAGGGGAATAGTTCAATAATTATGTTCACTAATCCACCGGTATTCTCGGTAGTATTAACTAAGGAGGGTTCAAGGCCACAAGCCACCTATCCCTATTCTCTATTGTCTCTTAAGGACTGAGCTATGTATTTGCATTCATACATTTTGTTTTTGGCGTTTCTCACTCATGTGGGGGATTGTTGTAAATTGGATTAATTCTAATTTAATGGTACAGTGTAAATTCGTATTAAATAATTGTATAAGCTTAATCTACGTGTCGTGTAGATAATTATAGCTTTTTGAATTTCTCAAATCCATTTATTGGTGAGTGAGAAATGGTGTTTGGAAGTTGAATGGGTGCTTTTATGCTTTAATGTTTATCCCACGTTGAATAATATTCAATGTGGAAGGGAGTTTAAAAGTGTTTAACTTTTAATGAGTGGACATCTAGTGGGCCAGCGGGTATTGTGGGCTTTGTGTAAACGAAGCTCACGCGGGCTCTTGGACTTGGGTTCGCCAGTCTGCCTTTGACGAAGCCGATAGCGGATCCAAGCCCGAGCCCGGTCCCGGACCCGGACCTCGGACCTCGGACCTGGGTCCTGGGTCCTGGGCTCTGGGCCTGGGCCTGGGACTTGGGTCTTGGGTCTTGGGCAATTGGTCCGAATTGGCTGGTCCGATTGAGATGGTCCGTCAGGGGTCCTGGTTTGGGTTCAACCCTGGATAACCTTTTAGCCACGTGTAGTTTTGACCCCTGAATTATTTTGTAACTCCTGACCGTTCAGGTCAAACGTCATGCTATTTATTCTTGCATGGACGTTACTTTGACCAATCACCTGGCTGCGTTTGAATTTACACGCTGAACCTATCCAGGTTCATGCTGTCAGGTGCCAGACGTTTTTGAATGTCTTAATAACATTAATTCAGGCTGTAACCTTCCCTGTTTGATCCCCTATAAAAAGGTGAGGCTCATGCATTCCCAACTTTACTTTTCATACGCAAGAAATCACCTGAGAATAGCAGAGAACTCCCAGCATACATCATTCTCATATTTCTATTTCTGGCTTTAGTTTTACGTAGTTCAGTTCATTTTCTTTCAGTTCGCCTGAGCCCTGATTTTTACGGTGCTGTAATATCAGGGACGAAGTCGTTTTATCTTTGGAAACGATTTGCCAAAAACCGAAGGGCACTACCGGGGCAAAATCGTTTTGCGAAAAGAGACCTTCTCGACTCGACTTATTATTTTCTTTGTTTTATTTTCCAGTTTTAGTGATTATTACAAACTCCCTGTTTGTGCTCGAATTATTGTAACTATTCCGACAACGTCTTGCTTTGTGTCGATCTCCTCTTCAAAATCCCGTGTGTAAAGATCGTAGGTAGCTTTAGGATTCTGTTGTCTTAAATAGACAATCCTAAAATCCTAAACTAGGTAAACAAATAAAAACAAATCCTAAACATAATCTAGAAAACTAATAAAGTCTTAAACATAAACTAGGAAATACAATATATTCCTAAATCTAGTTTCCTAACTTATTTTGTGCCCAAGAAAGGCAAATAAAAAAATAGGAATTATTGCCAAGAATAAATTCCTAACAGTGAGTTTAACTCTTTCCCCGTAAATCCACAAATGAGATTTTATCAAGATCAGCCCAGTCCTACTACAGAGGTACGTGTTTCCCGAATCTTTTGGCACGTTTACATCCAAGGAAGATGTGTTCTAAATTTTCATACTCCTCATCACATGCTTTACAGATAGTATCAAGTTGAGCTCCTCTCTTGGACAGTTGCAATTAGAGAGAAGAATCCCAGAATAACGCTTCCACAAAAATACTTCACCCTACCATTCACATTCAGTTTTCAACTTCTTTTTCCGATGGCTTGTAGTTTCATCGAGGTTCTACTGCACTCAGTCACATTCAAGTCAGGAATTTTAGATTTCAGGAGGTGTAGGTAAGCTGATTTAACAGAGAATACCCCTATTTTATAAAATGCCAGAAGAGTATCAGAGTTACCAACCTTCATTATTTTAATTTTCAGGATGGAGTTATAATCTTCATAGGAGAAAAGTTGATCAAGGACCTCACCATTCCACTCAGTATCAGTCTCATCCAGCAACTCATGCACCCACACAATATAATTATGGGGCAAGTTTAAAGTTAATAGCCTCTGGATCCAAGGATCCTTCTAAATTCGCAGTTTCCTCCTATATCCTACTTCAGATCTAAGCCCGTCTTTAAGAGTTTTTCTAGAAGCCATCAACCTTCTCCACAACCATGAATCATTCTAATTAGGTACACAATCTATTAAGTTCACATCGGGAAAGTATTTTGCTCTTAGGGCTTTGCTGACAACAAGTTCGGGATTAGAGATAATTCTCCACAGTTGTTTAGTAATAAGTGTCTCATTACGTAATTGCAGGTCGTGAAATCCCCAACCACTACAATCTTTAGGGACATTTAAGAACCTCCAGGCCTTCCAGTTTATTTTGTTTTGGTTCTGATCACCAGCTCCAAAGCAGAACTTCACAACTACTTGTTCAATTTCCTTGATTGTCCCGATGATAGGCGAAAAATTGTGCTTTATTCAATGGTTTAATTCCTATATTTTTATTTGCTTAATATTCTTATATATATTTATTTCTCGCATATTTATTATTATGAGTGGTCGAGCACCAATTGTGTATTTTTCTCTTATTCTGCAGTAATTAGGTGATAAATTGGTGAATTAAATATTTAAGGATGATTCATAAGAGTTGCACGAGGAAACGAGAGACAAAACGAGTGAATTAGCAAAGAAAGGACGATTTTGGGCTATCTAGATGGGTTATCGCTGTGATAAACCGTTATAGAAAGAAGGGAACAACTAACATCACTGCCAGTCAAGAACCGTTATAGTATCCTACTGCCCAGTCCTGCTGACCGGCCTGCCGACCAGCCCTGCCGACCCTGCCGAGCGCTGCCTGCGTCGCCTGCCCAGTCCGCCGGCATCGACAATCTAGATCGGTTAACTCCAGAACCATTATAGAAAGTCCTGACCGATGCACTTGCACACGAACTCTCTGTCGCGTCGATCCGAAATGCGTCGGTCGACGCGACGTCGACGCAACTGCCCAGAAAACACGTTTTTAAGGGTTTCTTATTRCCCAAGACTTCCTAAACCTATAAATACCTCTATTAAACATCAAAAAYGGATACAACATTAATCCTAGGGTTTYTAAGCCCCAAAAGGAGTCCAAAACACCCAACCAACAAGGGAGMTTGAAGATTGAAGATCCAAGACTCAAGATTCAAGATCTAAGCTTTCTTTTCTCTTCTTATCCTAGAACTATGCTTTTCTTAATTATTCTTCTTTTATTACTCTATGAACTCCATGAGCGAGTAGATTGTTGATTCTAGTCCTAGGTATGTTGAGACCCTCGTGAAATTATGTTTTAATTAATTTATGCGTATTTCTTTCGTTCTTCATATGAGATTGCTTGTGTTATTCTGTTTACATATCATGATTGCTAAATTCATGACATGATTGCTGAATTCTTGGTTTGGATTGGCCACCTAGATTAGGGATTTTGTTATCAAATGCTAGAAAGAAGACTGCTTCCCGTGTAATTGTCGTAGTTTTGATTTCTCTGAAGCAACTAATGGTTTCGTATCATTATGGGTAACACAAAATAGGTTGAATAAACCGAGCTTATGCGTTTATTGCTTAGATTAACCTATTTGCCTAGATATTAATGCTGTTGTTGGGTTGAATCTAGAGAGCTTATTCTAGGTTGTTCAATAATTAGAATCAATCTAAGAGCTTATTTTAATTGAGTAAACGGTAAGGGTAAATTCGAGTAGCAGAGCTTATTGTTACTCAGGGTTTTTAGTTTCATATGATGAGTGGATTTTATATTGCAATTGGTTAAATGAATTGAACGAGGGTGGAAACTGGACCAGGACTGGAAAGTTATTTTATTATTATTAGTATTTATTTTCTTATTTATTTCATTTTTTGATTTTAATTGTTTTCGTTAATTATTTAGTTATTTAATTTTCTTAGATTAATTAATATTATTTACCCCCGTTTCCTTAGTTTATTAAAATACAAGAAAATCACAAATTAACCCACTCCTTGTGGGATTGACCCTTGCTTGCCGCTGCTACTAGTTAGTAGAGGAAAGTCGAGGACTTTTATAAATATTATTTTTGACGCTTCAACGACGAGTGGTCAAATTTTGGCGCCGTTGCCGGGGAGTGGCGCGTTTAAGTTTTGATTTTTACTTATTTTTTATTTTTATTTTTCGTTTTTTTATATATATTAAAAAAAATCCCTAAATTTTTCTTGAAGTTTGTTACTATGGCAGGAGCGAAAGAACGCACGTTGAAGGAGCTAGCAAATCCGGATCTTCCGCAACAACAACTATGCATCACGTTTCCAACCTTGGAGGATGCTAAATTTGAATTGAGATCCGGATTAATCTATCATTTGTCGGCGTTCCATGGATTGGATGGCGAAGACCCGTACAAGCATTTGAAGGAATTCCATGTTATATGCACGAGCATGAAGCCCGCCAGAGTGACCGACGGATAAATTAAACTTCGGGCATTTCCATTTTCATTGAAGGGTCTAGCCAAAGATTGACTTTACTACTTACCTCCTGGTTCTATCACCACGTGGATAGCATTGGAAAGGGTTTTTATTCAAAGATATTTTCCCGCATCGCGAGTGGCGAGCATTCGTAAGGACATTTGTGCAGCAATGCAGTTACATGGGGAGACATTGCATGAATATTGGGAGCGTTTCAAGAGACTCGTCGCTAGTTGCCCTCAGCATCAAATGGGCGAGGAGTTATTAATACAATACTTTTATGAAGGTCTCTGTCTCACTGATAGAAACATGCTAGATGCAGCAAGCGGAGGCTCACTCATGGATAGGACACCGACGGCGGCGAGGGTGTTGATCTCAAACATGGCGGCTAATTCTTAGCAATTCGGCTACCGTGATAATTCATTGAGGTTGGTAAATGAGGTAGACAGTGGTTCGTTTCAAGCTCAGTTAGATGAGTTGAAGGCCACTATCATTAAGAGGGCTACGGTTCGACCATGCAAATTATGCCTTACATTTGATCATGTCACCGATGATTGCCCAACGCTACAAGCCAATCTTGAAATGAACGCCTATGGAGTGAGGCCTAGAAGATGGCAAGAGGGGAACTACGATCCTTACGAGCCAAGGTGGGGGGACCCTCCAAATTTTCAAAGGGGACAAAAACTTTCGAGACAATATGATGATCATCCCTAAGCACAAGAACCATCCCCAGCCCTCATAGAGATGATGGAGGCTATGATAAAGAACACCAAGAAGCTCGAAGCTCAAGTGAGTCAAATGGAAAAGCGCATAAACCAATTGGATGCACAAGGGAATGAGCGATTGTCTTCTCAAACTGAGGAACGCATAGAGAGTGTGAGTGCCATCATGATGCAAGATATGGGAAAAATCGATGATACGAAGGGCCAGACATTTGAATTGGAGGACGAAGACGAGATGGAGGAAGAAGAAACGAGGCGGACACGTGTTGATCATAGTCTGCCTGAGCTTACAAATGATGTTCCTTATTCTATCATTTCTCCTATCGAGGCCAAAGCCGAACCAAAGCCAGTGCCACCATGGACCGTGTGTCAAGTGTTGAAGGAAGAAAAAGAGACTTGCGTGCGAGATGATGTTTTTGAGAAGGAGGAGACCAATGATCTTCCGTATGTGGTGATAGACAGAACCATGTTAGCGGAAATCTATGTGAAGCCACCACAAAGTCGGAAAGATCCAGTTAAGAATCCAACGTCGAAATAGATGCAAATTATGGAGGATGAGGTCATTGGCATTCCGGGCACTTTGCGACCTCCCCTGAAACCCCCATGGAATTGAGGGGTACCACGTCGAGCCGACGATATTAAGAAAAGGCGCTTGTTGGAGGCAACCCAATGTTTACTTTATTATTATTTTCTATTTTATTTTTATTTTGCAGTTTAAGGGAGAGAAAACTTGGTTGATTTGGATGATTGGGCCATATTTAAAAAAAAAAAAAAAGATCATCATTGGAACCGAGACCCCCTCGACATTTATCCCGGTTGATTTCTTTTCCTTGCTCTTCCCTTTTGATTTATTTGCTTTTTACTGTGTTGTTTTCGCTTGAGGACAAGCTAAAGTTTATGTTTGGGGGAGTGAGAATTAATGATTTATTATTGAGGACATTGTGCTAAAAATTGATAAAATTTTGAAAATTTTTGTGATAAATTCCGGGAATTGAATTAAAAGGTTAAAAGTACTTGCTTGAATTGCTTTGATGAATTATGTTTTGGTTAAATTCTTTAGTCATCATTTGATTTAGGAATTAATGGTACGCATGTTAGTACTTTTGTGATCTATTTGTGGGGCGTCAACTCTTGATTGTTGCGTTGTTGATGTGTATTTGTGGTTGTCGTACTCAATATGAGTTTGCGTGGGGCCTTGAAGTTGGCGGTTGTGTGAAATTATCTCGTTAGTCGAAACATAAGTCAAATAAAATCCGATTGGGGTATACCGGCATGGCGTAAGTAGAAAATTGAAAAATAAAAAAAATCAAAAAGAATTGAGGTGCTGAAACAGCTGCCTATCCGTATTACCAAGTGCAATTCGCTTACAAATTCTAAGGGCGAAAATCCAACGAAGATGCTAGTAGCTCAACAAATTCTATGCACTTACTCAAGTGGCGCAATCCAACTACAATCTCAAACATGGCGGAGGTGAACCCAACAAATCAAATACCTAATCAAGACGATCCTCCTATCCAGCGCCGAATCATTATCAAGTCAAGTCAAGAACGGTAGTGCGGAGCTGCGGGCCTCAATTAAAAAAGAATTAATTAAAAAAAATAAAAAAATATAAATGGGAGGACGAGATATTTGATCGCTACCAACGATGGATAGAGTTGAACCAACGATAAGCGAGGGGGCACCATAGTACATTGACGTGGCGTATATGAAAAGGGGTTGCCTAACTGCTGGGGTCACTTGAGTCAACACATGAAACGCTTGCGATTTCTGGAAATATAATGGTGTCTAGAATCCGGATGAGTTCATTTGATCAATTCGAGTGATTTACTTATGTTATATTTATTTTGTGATTTAATTCTGATAGTGCTTGAGTAAAATCAAGGTTTAAGTTTGGGGAAATTTGATAGGCGAGAAATTGTGCTTTATTCAATGGTTTAATTCCTATATTTTTATGTGCTTAATATTCTTATATATATTTATTTCTCGCATATTTATTATTATGAGTGGTCGAGCACCAATTGTGTATTTTTCTCTTATTCTGCAGTAATT
>BMAC01000193.1:1066663-1091886 GCA_014905375.1 Phtheirospermum japonicum
ATTAACGAATTTAATCTAAACATTAAAATACAAAATAACGTAATAATAATTAATAAGTAGAGATTAGGCACGAGTTTAAAATGTGACTTATTTTGAATTTTTATAAGTATGTAAATAAATTATTAACGAATTGAATTTAAGCATGAAGATAAAAATTTAATAATTATAATAATTAATAAATAAATTAGACATGTATAAGGCAAGAGTTGAGAATACATCATTTGAATTTTTCATTTTACATAAAAATTTGTAATTATCGCAAATATTTTTTATATTTATCTTTTGATAAACCCCGTGTAATACACGAGTATTAAACTAGTTTAGTATTATTTAATTATACATATTAATATTATAATATATGAAAGAAATTAGGTATAAAAAATTGTAGGAGATGATTTAATTTTTAAATTTAAAAATAATGAATATATGTTATTCAAAATATCAATCAGATATTTTAAACACTAGTGCTGCCCGCCTGGCAGCGCTTCGGATGTGGAAGAGTTGCCCATTCTGTTTATGCTAAAGACTACGATTTGCTAATGGCATGTTTTAGACCATGAATCATATATTAAATAACAAGAAAAAGTGAAGAAGTATAATATATCTATACTAAATAAATTATCATCATATATAATTTCCGGGATAAATGTTACATTTGCAAGTTCAGGGGAGTGAATGAGTAGTCAAATTCGGGGTATCATTGTATTTTCAGAAAAAGTAACATCTAGAATGAAAATGACAGGTGTATGGGTCCGCAAAGGTCGGCTATAATTTGTTGCACAAAGAGACAGACTTCTAGTCGTCATCTTCTAGAAATAGTTTGTCTAATCTTATCTTTGCATTATTTCAAATTTTGCATTTCAATGTCACACGTGTTATAAAGATATTAAAATTACCAATTTTATTTACTTTTTAAAAATATATATACTACTCCCCCATCTCAAAATAATAGTATATTATTAATTTAACAAATTAAAAAATAAATAATTTATACAATTAATTTATTAATTTAAATAATAATTTTTAATTATACACCTTTTGAATTTATTAATATCAATTAATACTTATATAAATAAATGTTAGAATTGGTAAATTCGTCATTGAAATAGTAAGATTTAGCATTATAATC
The DNA here is from genome assembly GCA_014905375.1 of Phtheirospermum japonicum. Taxonomy (NCBI): domain Eukaryota; kingdom Viridiplantae; phylum Streptophyta; class Magnoliopsida; order Lamiales; family Orobanchaceae; genus Phtheirospermum; species Phtheirospermum japonicum. Next base: position 1,067,793 of record BMAC01000193.1, read on the forward strand.
ATCAATTTTCAATATACGAAAATTAGTATTTCAAAAATATTAATAAAGAATATAAGTGGAAATAAAAATTAATAATATGTTAAATATGATAATTGAACTATATTTGTGAGACGAACGAAATGAATAACTGACTATTTTTGTGAGCCGAATGGAACCTGGCTTACTAGCTTCCGGAATTGAATCCGAGAACAAGGAACACTTTGGAAGAACCGGAAGCGAAGCGCTATGCCGAGGCGGGGGGACAGGAAAAGAAACGCTTGACAACGCCTCTATCTCTAAACTCTAACCTCTAAAGAAAATGCATCTCATGCCATGGTTCTTGTTTGCGTATCCGCGGTTGGTCAAACGAAGGTCGACCATTCAATTCATTTTGGGGCATAGCGGCGACCTCGCCTGGCGCATTTGCCCCGGATCGACTTCCAGATCATAATTGAGGCGGTGGTTAAATCAAAAGCACTAAGAGCCCAATAGGGACAGCACACCCCCCACTTCAAGAATGGAAGGAAGTGCTAATCATTGTTACCATGCATGCAATTTTGACTGAGGCTGAAGCCTTCTCATAACAAAGAAAGTCTTCTCGAGAGATTTCCTAAGTGCTTCCATTGAGTACCCAATTTTTAAAATAAATGCTATGTTTTTTTGTATTTTTTTTAGTATAATTTAGTCACACATTATGATATTAATAAATGTTTTGAAACAATACAGCGTATACATATTTCATTCATACTCCCTTTTCGATAAGAGTATTTGAATTTGAGAGAATAATTTGAAAAAAGATTTCAAATAACTCCATACAACCTCTTTCTTTCGGTTAACTCATACTGAAAAAAAAAATTATTTTATCGAGGTGGCTAGATAATTTTTACCGAAGGTATTATTGAAGATTTGTACCTTCAGAAGCACTACTTTCAGTAAATTCCTCGAAAACACGGTGTCAATATTTTTCGTCATAATTAACAAAGGTACTACCGAAGATAACATTACCGAAGGAATTAAACCCTTGAAAACACCGAAGGACCAATATCCCCTCGATAATTACCGAAGAAAAAAAAATTTCCTCGAAAATTACCGAAGGAGGAAATTACTGAAGGGACATTGTTCCCTTCGGGAATTTTCGAGGGGAATTTCTCCCCTCGTTTTGTTTGAAATTAAAAAAAAACGAAAAAAAATTAAAAAAATAATATCGTAAAAATGAACCATATCCTATCATTTTAGGCACGTGCTCTTGATTAAATGTGTTTACGTACAAGTTATCAAATCTTACATATTTACTTTTATAAATAAATGAATTAATTGTGTGGTAACCTTCTTTTTAGAATTATTCTTTTGAATTTTTCCTTTTGCAGATGGAGAGAGACGGTGATTCAAAAATGGAGAAAAAGGTCGAAAGAATGAAACACGAAAAATACTATGATTAACAAATAAATAACCCTCGTGTTATTTTCACAATTGTCAAAAGATAATAAAATATGGGCGGGAAGACTAATCATTCTCCCTCCATTAAGTGTTTCCTTATGAAACATTCCTTCTATATTCACAAGACCAGATGGATCTGCAGCCTTGTTTCATTTCTTTCTCCTGAAAAGCCTTTTCCATCTTTATCGAACCCAAAAGCTTGTTTTTCATATTATCCTTCTTTTTTTTCCTTCATCTGCCTACCTTTGTTACTCTGCATTATCTGTAAGAAGAAGTCATTTATATCAAAAAGGAGAGACAATTTATTGAGACCTTTTTGGAAAAATTTTAAAAAAATTTCATTTCAGACTGGTTACGGTAAAGTGCCTTTTATTTATTTTTTTATTTTATTTTATTTTATTTTATTATATTACTTTTGGTTTGACTTTTCTATATTTTCTTTTTTTTTTTTTTTAAATCAAGGGGTTAGTATTCACTTCAAAAATTACCGCAGGGAACAAATTCCCCTCGGAAATTACCGAAGGGAAATTGATCCCTTCGATAATTTTCGAGGGTAATTAGTTCTCCTCGATTTCTTTAAATTAAAAAAAAAATCAAAAAATAGAAAAAACGTAAAAATAAACCATATCCTATCATCTTAGGCACGTGGTGTGGTTTTGACCCGATTTCGATAGAAAAATATCAACTAGCATGTGCGTATTTACACGTGTTGTGTAATTTGACCAACAATCAAGATACGATTGATCGATCAACTTGTTAAATTGGAAACGCAAAGCAACGAAGTATCGTGATTTTTTGAAGGTGCCACGAGGTCTTGTTTCGTTGTTATAGAACCACAAGAATCGGGTATTGATTGGTAAATATGCATTTTCTATTTTTTTATTGTTTATTATTTAAGAAAATTGAAAAAAATGGTAAAAACATAAAATTAAACCATATCCTATCATTTTAGGCACGTGGGGTGGTTTTGACCCGGTTTCGATAGAAAAATATCAACGAGCATTTGCGTATTTACATGTGTCGTGTAATTCAACCAACAACCAAGATACGATCGATCGATCAACTTGTTAGGTTGGAAACACAAATCAACAAAGCGTCGTGATTTTCTGAAGGTGACACGAGGTGTGTTTCGTTGTTATAAAACCACGAGAATCGAGTATTGATCGGCAAATACGCCTTTTCTATTTTTTTCGATTTTTTATTTAAAAAATCAAAAAAATAAAACAAATAGAAAAGGCGTAAAAACAAACCATATCCTATAATTTTAGGCACATGGGGTGGTTTTGATCCGGTTTCAATAAAAAATATCACTAAGCGTGTAGATATTTACATGTGTCGTGTAATTTGACCAACAACCAAGATACGATCGATCGATCAACTTGTTAGGTTTGAAACGCAAAGTAACGGAGCCTCGTGGTATTGTGAAGGAGCCACGAGGTGTGTTTCATTGTTATAAAACCACGAGAAATGGTATTTATCGGTAAATAAGTCTTTTCTATTTTTTTGATTTTTTTTTGATTTTCTTTTATTTTAAAAAATCGAGGGGATCATATTCCCCTCGGAAAATTATCGAAGGGATCTAATTTGAAAATTACCGAAGGGAAATAGTTCCCTTTAGTATTTTCGAGGGGCATTTTGCCCTCGGTCCCAAACCTAAAATAGCAGCGGGCAGCCCCGCTGCTTTCCCTCTGCACAGAACCCAAAAAAAAGGAGAACTTACTTGCTCCACCGCACTAGCCGCTCCAGCCGCCAGCGACTAGAATCCGCCACCACCGAAAGCAGCCACCTCCATACGAGCCTCAATACACCTCCGTTTCAGCCGTCACCGCTCCGCCTCAAGGCCCCGTTCCTGCCGCCGACCTCGTAATTGTGATCTTTTTAATTTTGGGATTATGATTTAATTGTGAATTTATATATTTATTAGTAATTTGTTATATGAATTGAGTTTTAATTAGGGGGGTATGTATTAATAATGAAATTAGGGATTTTTATAAGTTCAAATTTATAATTATGATTTAATTTAGGGTTTAATGTATAATTAGGGTTTAATTTGAGGTTTATTGTATAATTAGATTTTAATTTAGGGTTTATTGTATATTAGATTTTAATTTAGAATTTAATGTATAATTAGGGTTTAAAGTATAACTATGGTTTAGTTTGGGGTTTATTGTATAATTAGATTTTAATTTGAGATTTATTGTATAATTAGATTTTAATTTAGGGTTTAATGTATAATCATGATTTAATTTAAGGGTTTATTGTGTAATTACATTTTAATTTAAGTTTTAATATATGATTACGGTTTAATTTAGAGGTTATTATGTAATTAGATTTAAATTTAGGATTTAATGTATAATTAGAATTTAATTTAGGATTTAATCATGCAATTAGTATTCAATTATGCAATTAGGGCTCACTTATGTAATTATGATTTAATTTAGGGGTTTATTATATAATTAGAGTTTAATTATGCAATTAGGTTTCGATTATGCAATTACGATTCTTTACTGTTCATTAATCTTTTAATTGTGAAATTATCTTTTAAAGTGTATGTGATGGTGGTTTTTTAATCCCGTGGTGATCGGTTGTGTTTAACATATATTTTATGGTTTGTTGATATCGTAAACATGTTGTGATTGATTGATGTTGTGACTGGTTGGGAAGACGTTGGCGATGACGTGGTGTACGGTGCCGACCGGGAGGTTTCGTCCCTCCAATAACGATTTTTAAAATTATTTTAAAAAATGAAGGTGGTTTTAAAATATTTTAAATTGTTGGTGATGGTGGTTTTGAAATACCGTGGCGATCAGTACGTGGATGTTGTGTTTAATATATATGTTATTTTGTAGATATTGTTTACATGTTGTGATTTATTGGTTGATGTATACGTCTGTGATGACTTGGTTTACGGCGCCGGCCGTGATATATTGATCCATAATATAATCTTTTTTTCTACACTCAAACAATATACCTTAGACTCGATTGAGATTTAGTACCAAATAGAGAACTTGGCACTAAATCCCGGATTGTCCACTTATTTAAACAATTTGAGAGCGTGATTGTAATATGGCTTATCTTATCTATATATATTTTTTTGTTGATTATAAAACTTTGGTTCATTAGCTCTTTATTGTTCTCGGGTGCATTATAATATATGTGTACTTAGAGAACTAAAGGGAGATGCTTCCAAAATTTTTAGTCAACAAAAATTCATGTATTAAGACGTTGTATTACTGGAAAATCACAATTTCGAATGGGATTGGGCCCTTACCAAAAATCCAATCATTTTCTAGGCGCTCTCATGTTTCCCATGTTTCAATAAATCAATATAACAATCGTGGAACGATAGGAGGAGTTCCGATCGTAGTTGGATATACAAACCAATCATCAACGGCCTTATCCTCACAATTAGTAGATGAAGTCAAGAGCTTTATTGAATTTGCTCAAGCACATTCTGCACATAAGGACGGAGAGAGGCTGAAGTGTTCTTGTAATCATAGTAGATGTACGAATCATAAACTTCTCTACATCAATGAGATTAAGTACCACTTGGTTAGACACGAATTCGAGGTGAATTACTATATATGGATTTACCACGGAGAAAGTCGGCCCGCCACCTCTGGACGCCATCACGATTTTCACGCTGGAGGACCCTCTTATATCGCTTCTGAATAATCATCAAATGCGTACATTAATATGGTTCAAGATGCAGCTGGTCCCGATTTTGACGTGGTTATCGATATGGAAGAGTCGCCGAACCTTGAGGCTAAAAAATCTTACGACATTTTGAAAGCTCGAAATTAGCCATTGTATCTGGGGTGTGAGGGACATACTCAGTTGTCATTAGTTTCCTGTCTCATGAATTTGAAGTAAGAAAATCACATGTCTCAGAAATGTTATATGATTAATTGAGTGAATGATCAAAGAGATCGTACTGAAAGATAATCTCGTACCCAATAACTTCTACAACAATAAAAAGTTGCTAAGGGGTATGGGCTTACCGGTCGAGAAGATAGATTGTTGCAAAAATAATTATATGATCTATTGGAGAGACAAGTTTGATTTGACAATCTACACATTTTGTAATGAACCTCGGTTTAAACCCGTTTCTCAAGTCAAAACAAAATGACAAAAGGCTCACGTCGCATACAAGAAGATGTACTATTTTTTATTAACTCTTTGTCTACAGAGGTTGTACTCATCTAATGCTACAACAAAATATATGAGGTGGCATGCTGAACACGTGGTTGAAGATGATGTTATGCGCCACCCATCCGACTCAAAAGCTTGGAAACATTTCAACCAAACTCATCCAGATTTCGCGATTGAAACTCGAAACGTGAGATTGAGTTTTTGTACAGATGGTTTCCAACCATTTGGAAGTTTTGAAGCACATTATTCATCATGGATTATCATAGTTACATCTTACAACTTGCCTCCGTGGATGTGCATGAAAGAGTAGTTCATGTTCCTTAGCATTCTTGTACCAGGGCCAAAGAATCCGAAAGACAAACTCGATGTGTTTCTGCAATCTCTAATCGCTGAATTGAATCAGTTGTGGGCGGTTGGGGCTCCCTCATATGATATATATAAAAAACAAAATTCCCAATTGCGAGCAGCACTTATGTGGACAATTAGCGATTTTTCTGCGTATTCTATGTTGTCCGGATGGAGTACGGTCGGTCGAATAGCTTGTCCATACTGTATGGAACGCTTAGACGCCTTCACTCTCAAGTGCAGCGGGAAGCAATCATGGTTCGACAATCACCAGAAATTTCTTGAATTCGGTCATGGTTTTCAAAAGGATAAACGATGCTTTCGAAAAAGAAGATCTGTTGAGACTCCACCGCTAAACGTCCGCCCATGGCAGAAATTCTGGTAGAGATGGAAAGATTGGGGCTTCTGAAAGTTATTGAACTAGATGCAGCACTCGTTAATGCACAGATTTTCAAAATGTTTGGTTGGAGAATACGAAGCATCTTTTGGGATTTTCCATATTTGAGGAAAAACCTAATTCGCCACAATTTAGATGTTATGCACATAAAGAAAAATGTGTTTATTTTATATTATTTTTGAAATATTTTTATCTAATCTTAAAATATTTTGGGATTTATTTTATATTATTTTTAATTTTTATGATCTTTGTGATTTTTCTTTTAAAATCTAATTTATTTAATAAATACTAATAATTTAAATAAAATTTTTTGTATTTATTTAATTAGTTTTACAATGTTTTCAAATTTATATTTGAAATATTATGTTCTTTCCCCAATTAATGGTTGATTTAGTAATTGAGTAATTATGTTAATATAAATTATTCAATAAATAAAAATACAAAATAATTATATATTATTATATTCTTTTTGGGTTCTACCCTAACCCCAAAATAAAAAATGAAATTGAAATGTCTAGTGTTTATATATATATATATATATATGAGAAATTCCCAACTAGGTCAATAGTTAATTAAACTATCCCAAATAATCCAATTACAGGTATTAATTTCCACTAACTCACGTGTACGGGACAGTATACCATGGACCCAGGTGCACCTTATAAGGTGCATCTGTAATTTAATTTATAATCGTATATAACTGGTACATATCATCACATATAACTGGTACATATCATCACAAGTAATTGAAATTCTAAATCTAAAATTTAAGATCCTAAAATTAAAAAAATAAACCTAAAACAAAAAATTAAACCCTAAAAATGGAAAATTAACCCCTAAAATTAAAAACTAAACCCTGAAATTGAATATTAAAATCTAAACCCTAAATTCCTATTGCATATCATCACATATAACTAACACATATCATCACATATAACTAACGCATATCATCACATATAACTGACACATATCATCACATATAACTGACACATATCATCACATATAACTGACACATATCACTACATATAACTGACACATATCATCACATATAACTAACGCATATCATCACATATAACTGACACATATCATCACATATAACTGACACATATCACTACATATAACTGACACATATCATCACATATAACTGGCAGAATGATAGAAATAAAATGGAAAATTAAATTAAAAAAATAAAAAATTAAACCCTACAAATGGAAAACTAAACCCTAAAATGTAAAACTAAACCCTAAAATGGAAAAATAAACCTTAAACTCTAAATTTTTGACACATATCATCACGTATAACTACCATATATCATCACGTATAACTGTCAGATATCATCACGTATAACTATCAGATATCATCACGTAAAACAGGGTGCACCTAGCAAGGTGCACCCAGGTCCACCTAATAAATTGCCCACGTGTACACAATTTTAGACACCGATACCCCCATATCAAATTAAATCCGAAAAATAGGTACTAATTAATGAAAAATATAACCCCCTCTCACACGCCCACCTCCCACGATTCATTCCACAAAATCAGCGATACAGATTCCAACCCCAAATTCTGTATTCCATACACATGTCGGAAAATCACATAATATCTCAAATCTCTTTATCCACAAAATCATAGAATATCTCGACTCTACATCGAAAACCCTCAAAACTAGGTAATATATTCTCTTAAGGCGTGTGGCTCCACCCATCGGCCAGAAATCTTGAACTAAATATTTTTGGTAGTAGGATTTGAAAATTTCATTCGTTGGAGAAAGTCTTTACCAGTCATTTCGTGGAAGACCCATAGAAAATATGGCAAGCAAGACGTACCCGTAATACCACCTATAAGTAATTCTTGTTTTATTGATAGTATGAGATTCGTAATTGATATTTAATTAATGTAATTTTTTTTTATTTTGCCGACTCCTAATGATTTTTTTAATATTCAATTATAATTTGGGGTTAGTGTGTAATTCGTAATTTCTATTCGATTAATAGGTACAATATAGGAGTAGGCACGGCTTGTTTATGTGATTTGTGGGTGTGGATTTTTTTGTTCGACCTTTAAGTCTTAGTTTCATATTTTTGAAAAACACTTGCACTCCAAAAATAGTTTGGAATTCAGTTTTCATTTATTATCTAGGAGCAAAAGTACACCAGTATGCCATTTTGCAAAGCAGTTTACAATTCCAAACTATACTAATATGCAGTTACAAACTACCCAACTTCCATAAATATGAAACTTTGAGAAAATTAGCAGTTTACAATTGCATATTGCTGGAATTATTTTGTAGATGACAAGTTTCTAGTTTACAATTTGGTTGTTTACGATAGGTAGTTTGCAATCATTATCTTTTTATTGTGAAAATAGGGTAGTATGGAATTGTTGTGGTGTTGCTGGTTTTTTAGTTTCGAAAAATAGTTGCTGGTATTGCTAGTTGTTTACAATTGCCATTTTGCAAATTAATTTACAATTACACTAATATTAAATTACAAACTACCTTACTTTCGTAAAAATGACACTGCGAAAATGAATTGGTAGTTTACAATTACATTTCTGGAATTATTTTGTAGTTTACAGGATGATAGTTTACAATTTGGTAGTTTGTAGCATGTAATTGTTTGAAAAACCTGATAAAACTGATATTCTGTTAACTTAAAATAGTATGTAATTTTTTTTTACACATTATCATTTTTTTTTGTGTGTGGTTCTTAGTCTTTTTAATTTATGATTTTAAGAATAATAGATTAATTTATGAGAATCTCAAAGTTTGAGAAGTAGTCAAGATGTGCATGATATTATGAGTTTGAATAAAAATTTATAATTAACCCATACTACTTGTTTGTTTTTATGTATGTAAATGACGGATATAGAAAAATAAGTATGAATTAAAGTTTATCAATACTACTCCCTGTTATAAGTTTGAAATCTATGTGAGTTCCATGCTGCTCTAATAAAAATATACTACCCTAAATCCACTCTATTTTCTTTGTTAAAAAAAAGAGGGGTATTTGGTGCTTGCAATATCTTAATTTCATACTAATACCTTTTGGTTGTTGTGTGTGCAAATGATGAAATAGAGAAATTGAAGTATGCATCTGAAATATAAAAGCGTATTGGTTTTAGTACCATGGTGTTTGGAAGGGAAAAACTAGTCTTTGGAAATGTAGAAGTTCTTTAACAACACCTAATATTAGCATAGATGTTATATCTGATCACAAGTTTAATGTTATTCTAGTGTTATATTTAGCTAGTACGGAGTTAAAAAATATAAGTTTCAGTTACATTTAACTATTTTAATTCTATACTTGCAAAAGTTCTTAAATAACAACTAATAATTGTATAGTGAGTGTTAATGTCAGCTAGAATGGGTTTGAAATTATATATTGTATGATTTGCGGTTAAGAATTGAGATTCCATACTTCTTATGCATCCATAGTGTATCCCGAATTCCATACTGTGATTTTAATTTCACACGACTCTAATAATTCTATACTGCCCTGAGTTTTGCTACTGCGGGCTTTAAGCAAAAGATCGGATTAGATAGAATGCATTTTATTTTGTGAAAAAAGTAGTATTTGGTGCTTGAAAATATCTCAATCCCATATCTAAATATCTAAATTCATACTAACTTGTACACTTTTATTCGATTTGTCTTTATGTTTAGTTTGTATTCTTGATCTTTCAAGCAGTAAAAATAGTTGTTTCAATAATGCTTGAACAATTGCGCAATATTTGCCTATTACATCAAGAAGTCAATAGCGCAACAAGATATACCAAAGAGGTTGTAGAAAGGCAAAATATAATGATTCAAAGTTGGAGATATTGAAGCAGTCTTGTCATATGATCTTGTATATGAACATTTCTTGTGATAACCATAAGATATGGGAATTTCCCTTGATCTTGTAGTCAGTATGTAATTTTCCAAATATTATAATTTTTTTGGATTTTTCTAAGTAGCATGTAATTTTTCAAATTTGGCAGAGTAGTACATAATCTCCCAAACTTTGCAAACTAGCATGTATTTTTTCAAGTTTTGAGACTTAGTATATAATATCCCGGATTTTGCTAATTATTATGCAAATTTCCAAATTTTGCATCCTCATAATTCATAGTATGATTTCAGTATTAAATTGACTAGTATGATATCAAAGATTAATACATTGGAGATCTCTTAATACAACTTTACAATATCTTAACTCAATTTTAAAATTTCAAATTAACTAAGTCAATATCACTTAGTAATTCTAAGATTTCATACTAACTGAGTCAACATCGGTTAGTACTTCCACACTTGATGTACCAATATGGATGTTTCATTATGCATTTTAGAAGTCTAAGTATAATTTAAGATAAAATTCCATACACACACACATAAAAAAAGCACTTGAATATCCATACTAATTTACAAAAATAATACTAAATTACAAACAACATACAATTACATACTTAAATTACGAAATATCATGAAATTCCATATAAAATTAGAAAATGAAATGAAATTCCGTACTAGTTTACAAAAACAACATGAAATTCCCTGCTATTTATAAAGAGGCTTGGAGTTCCATACTAAATTACAAATAACATGAAATCACAAACTAAATTACAATCAACATGCAATTTCATACTAAATTACAATATACAATGAAATTACATGTTAAAAGCACATACATTATGAAGTTCCATATGAATTACAAACAACATCCAGTATCATACTAAACTACGAGCTTGACTAATTAAGCTCAATCATTTCATCACTGTCCAACCTCCAAATCATTTGTCGTCAGTTGTAGCAGCTTCGTAATTCGCTAAAATACAAAACCGTTAATTATCATATTTTTTCTGACTACATAAAGGTTTTTGATTTTCTCAGTCCTATTACCTAAAATACAAATTTAGTTGTTGATACTCGACAATGATTATCATAAAATCTAGGTTAATCAATATCATAAAATGTGTGCACAGTATATTGAAAGAGCCGAATAAATCATTAACATTATAGAAATACAAGATAAAATGGTTTCATTACAAATCAATATTAGAAGTAGGATGACGTGTAAACAAGTATTATTTATTTATTTATGATAGAACTACTCCTTCAATTTCTTGTTTAGAGTATGAGCATAATAAAAAAATTGGAATCTGACTACACTTGAAAGGTTAAAATATGATGAGAGAAACATAATCAATGCACCCAACTTACTTTTTATCCATCACTATATCATCACCTTTAAGGCCTGTGCCAATGAATCAATAATACAACACAATAAAAATTAATTAACCACATAAGTGAAGCAGAGAGTTCTCCAATAAGCTCAAATTAATGAAAGAAACTCACAAAAGTCAGGATGTTTTTCCAGACCACCTAAATCTTGGATTTTTTTTCTTATAGAACTCCAACAATTTTTGAGCTTCAAAAATCAAAATATTTGAACTTGCATTATTGGTAATGATGATTTAAAAAAAAAAAAATCTAATTTCTCACCACCTTTTTAGAAGGCATATTGAGAAAACAACATCTTAGATATTTAAAGGCATACTGAAATCGACACTACAAGTTTTAATATTTTTTTTCTTTCAAAGAAAACTAATTGGTAAGAGTAATTAAAACACATAGTAGTATTTAATTCCAATTGTTTACATACGGAATTTAGTATATAAACATAATCAACCATTAGTTTTTCTCATACTATAATGATATAATTGGACACTAGTTATTTCTCAACAAGGATTATATATAAAAATGGTTGTAATTGTAGTATGGAATTTTCATTATATTGAGAAAATCAATTGTTAATTTAATTTTGTACTACTATCGCACACTATATCTCAATTGTTTTGTACTAGTAGAATAAAATCCCATTGTAAAATAATTCTACATACTAGTATAATAAAACTCCATACTACACGCTCAAGAAAATTTATATTGGGCGTTGTGTAGAAGAGAGATGATTATTATTGATTTTTCTTTACTTATCACTTTGCAAATTGAGATGATTCAGCAGAAAGTTAAGTAAGATGAATTGGATAGTTGACACTACTTACCATGAATAACATAAATATCTGCCATATTTGTTAATGTTGTTGACACCCTAACGTATGTGTCAACTAGCTATTGTTTCGGATGACATGTGTCATCACTTGGTAGGTTCGGATGTTGAGTTGTCCACATCTAATGATTTGTGTTAAAATGTTACCTTTTGAGGTTTTTTAGCCTGGGTATAAATAACAGTTTTTTTTTTCATTTGTACTGCAAACCTGGGGTTCTAACCCTCTCCGTCTCGCCCCTCTCTCGCACGAAGGTGTTTTTACATGGCCGTTTTTCCTAAAAACTAATTCCTTCCAACTTCAAACATTCGGTATGAATTATCCCGTCTAATTATTCCGCCCAAACTTCAAAGTAATTCTTCGATCTACTTTAAACTTTTTGAACACAATTAATTGCTATTTGTATTTTGAATTAAAATGAAATATCCGGAGCCTTCAAATTGATTCTCAGATTGAGATTATGGTTTGATTAAATGAATTCTTCGATTGAATTTGTTCAGAATTCAATTTATATTAATATGTTTTTTTTTAGATTCATATTTGTTATTCCACATAATTGCAGAGTCATTCTGTTATCGACTTGATTTTTTTTCGAGATTCATAGTCGTTTCTTTTGATATATAAATTGCAGGTCTGGTCTTTTTTCAATAACTTGATAAATGGCGATATCCTCTTCTTCGCGTGTCAATTCGTGGGCGGAGTGAAGCAAAATTAATGATTCGGACAATTTGTTAAACTATCGTCAAGGATCTAATACAATAAATCTAGGACAACACGCTGTTTGGGTTTTATTCTTCATTTACAAAATATTGGTTGATAATTTCTTTTAGAATGGGTTTGTCCATTCTAAAAATTAATAAAGGGTTTTGATTATACATTTACGCTGTGTAAGGGGTTTGGTTCCCACGCCACGTTTATAAGGTATTTTTGTTTCATATTTTCCAAGATTATAATCTATAGGTTTAATTAGTATTCTTTTTTGTTATTTTTGTTTTTCATGTTTTACACTTAAAATAATTTTTAATTTATGAAAATTGATTTAGCTTTTGACTACAAGTTCAATTCATTATTGTGTGTTTGGGGGGATTTTGTATTGATCGGAGATTATTTTATTGGTCTTTTTCTTGATTATTAATATAACATCTTATTTTGAAGAAATTAAATGTGTTAATCATAAGCTCACCATGGTATATTATATCTTCATTACGTAATTTAATCCTATTTGTGATTATCTTAATAAATGTTTGTTTTTGTATTGATTTATTTTGCTCTCTATGCATTTCGGTAATTGAAGTTTTAGTAGAAATGTATTGATGAATGGCTGAATTGGTATACAATTGGATTAATATTTGAGGGATGTTTAGCAATTAAGTTTATTATATTTTAGCAAATAAGTTTGATTTGTTCAATGTAAATGATATAATTTAAAATTGTCAATTTATGTAAAATGATAAGTAACTTAAATTATGGGATACGATTTGTTCATTTTATCTATATTTACCATTCTATATGTGTTGATTGGTAATTAGCACAAATTATGGAACAGTAATAAATTTAACAATAATAACTTAAATTTGTTGAAAGTCAATATTTTTAAAATTGTCATTTTTTTAAATGACAATTAAAGTCAATTTTCACTATAATTAAGGATTATATTTTATAATGTAAATGATTAAAACCTTCCTAATGAGATTTAATATTGATTATTATAATTTAAAAAAAATCCTATAGTAATTTTATAGATCATTATTTTAATATAGAAAGTCAATTATGAGTTTTATTAACCGAATTATTTCTCAAATCTTAATGATTAAAGTCTTTATAATAAAAAATAAGATTTATTATTATGATCAGTTAAATTTCTTAAGACAAGTTATTATCCTAATTATTTTATATCTTACAAAAATTAACTATATAAAGTCAACTTTCCGTAATTTAGGAATCTTGTTTCAACAATTTTTTAAAAACTACCTTATTCGCTTTTTAGAGATTTAAATTATTTATTTTCATAGAAATATCATTAATACAAACTCAATAATTAGAGTTACTAATTTTGAAAATTATATACCATTTGTTTTATATTTCATTTTATTAAAATATCATTATTCAAATTTTCTTACCTATAGTTAAAACATGGTAATGTCTGAGTTTTGATCAAAAAAAGTCTATATTTATTTAATTTTTTTTTTGTTAATTTAGTTTTATATTCAAGTTTTATCATGTTTATTTGTTTAGATTTAAATATTTTTTAGTGGAGAAAGGTATTTATTACATTATTCTGAATTATATAATTTTGAAAAATATTTATCATTCATTTAGACTTTTTTATTTGATCAAAACATCAGTAATCACATTTTTTTAATTTTCAATCAATAGTTTTAATTGAATACTCAAATATATTCAAAATAAGTCTATATTCATTTAGGTACAAATCATTTCTATATAAAACGAAAATCTAATTGATGGGGTGATTTATATAATAATGAAGTGCAATTAATATTATATTTATACTAATTAATACAATTACCTTTTTGGTTGAAATCGTGCAATATATATATTATAAATTGATATTGACATTAATGATAAGATATATATCAAATCAAAAAAAAAAAAATTATTATTCAATCTCATTAGTTAAAATCAATAAATTTGGTATCTACATTTAATGTATATTTAATTTAATTTTGGGTGATTAATTGATTGACTCTCAATCTATATCTTCGGGCCTCGACCAATTTTTCATCCGACAAGAATCTTTTCCCTGCGTCTGAGAAAGCTTTGCCATTATTTTTGAAAATAGATAGAATGTTTGGATCGTCGTCTTCATCATTTTGAACTTCTTCATTACGATTTAAGTTTGTTCTTTTTGTGTAGACATTATCGTCGAAGTAGTACGAAACAATATTCGACGCCTCTTCAATTAGATATGCGTTTGCTATCGAGCCTTCAACACACGCTTTATTCCTTACGTTGTTTTTAAACTTGCGCAGATACCTCTCGAAAGGATACATCCACTTATATTGCACTGGACCATCAATTCTCGTTTCGTATGGTAAGCGGATGGACAAATGTTCCATTGAATCGAAGAAATTTGGTGGAAATATCATCTCAAGTTGACAGAGTATTAGGGGAATGTCACGCGGCGGATGGCGGAGGGACGGCAGCGGACGGGGCTGGGCTGGGACGGCAACGGACGGACGAGCTGCTGGGCTGGGACGGCGACGACGGGGCTGGGACAATGGGGCTGGGCTGAGCTGGGACGGCGGCGACGGAGTTGATTTTTAGGTTATTGGGAGGTGTTGACAGAATGAGGCGTGGAAGGAAGGGGCACTGTTTTTAGGTTAGAATACTGATGGCCATGCCCGTCAGGACAGCCGGTACTTAGACGCTGACGGGCAAGGCCGTCAATATAATTAAGCGGGATAAATTCTCACACTTTCCCTAAAGGGTTATTGACGGGTAAGACGGCCTAGGCCGTCAGCATATCATTCAGGAACGTAATTTGCCCGGAAACCCGCCAGTAATTCTGACGGCCTTCAGGCCGTCAGTATTTCTGCCAGTATAGTCGGGATTTTTTGTAGTTTCAATGCACTGCAAGCCCTAGCGATCTAGATATATTGATGCTTTCTACTATTGGACATATACAGTTGAAACATATACGTGGTCGTTATTTGAACCACGGTACATGGGTATTATTATCCTTTTTCTATATGATCCTGTGGTATTTCTTTTAAATCAGTTGCAAGAAAAAAAAAAGAAGAACAAGAAAACTAACAATTTCAGTGTTTTGTAAGGGTTAATATAAATTAGACTAGTCTATAAATGCTCATAACATCCGACGAAGCTCAATGTAAACGAAAACAATATTAATATCAAATTGGACAATTCATGTGGATCACAATATATCCAATTACAATGAAAATCCAAAAGTACTGCACTAATGATAAAGAAAACGAAAACAACATAAATCGGAACGTGGAAATTAATCTTGACATGTAGAAGTCCAATGAATTAGCTAGCTAGGCACAAATAAAATCCTTAGGGAGGGTCTTGCCACAAGTGTTGATGAGCAAGCTTAACGAAATGGGAATGTTTAGGTTAATGCCAAGAATATTTGCTTTCAAAGCCGTGCAAAGGCAAGCCGCAACTTCAAGATCCAACAGGCCACCAAGTGCTGAGCAGCATGGGTGGTCCGGTGGGCTCCCGACTTCAGCCCCAATGCTGCCATTTAGCAGCTTCGCGCATATGCCTAGCTTTAGGGCATCCCTTGGGCAGCTGCCCTTTGTCGGGATAGGGCTAGGGTTTGGGTTTGGGTTTGGACTTGGCTTTGGAACTGGGCTGTTACAACCAAAGTAACAGCCTCTTGCAAGGGCAAAGAACGTAAGGTTAATGCAGAGAAAGAGAAGGGAGGAGGAGGATTTCTTGGAATCCATGGATCAATAATTTCACACAAGGGACAATTTTTGTTGTTTTTGTGAGTGGGAAATATTCACAGTTAGAAAAGGTATTTATAGGGGTGCAATGAAATGAGAGAATATGCTATCTAATATAGATTTATTGGTGCACATGTGAAACGAAGGTGGAAAGATTCGATAATGTAAACATATTAAGAAGAAAACTCTTGTAAAATTCCATGTTATGATTTTATATTAATGATAATGAGAAATTCACTGAACTTTTCGAGTATGAAGATATCAAGTTACAATGACATTCTTGAAATGCATCAGGACATGAACTTTTAAGGTATGAATTTGGATTTGGTTTTTTATTAATCCAATTGAATAGTAAAAATAATTACTCCCTCCTACCGCTTATTTATTATATGGACCTGGATCCACCTTAAAAGGTACACCTGACAAAAATATATTATCGTTTAGTTATATATGATTATATATGTCAATTATACGTAATGATATGTATATATATGATGATTTGTTATAAAAATCTAAATTAGGGCTTGGTTTTTCATTGTAGGGTTTACTTTTCTATTTTATGGTAATTTTTCATTTCGGAGTTTAATTTACATTTTAAGGGTTAGTTTTTCATTAGGGTCCCGACAAAAATCTATCATCGTAACAGTTATTTGTGATAAATATGTCACTTACATATGATGATATAATGTCAGTTATGCGTGATGATATATGATAAAAATTTGTGTTTTAGTATTTAATTTTTTATTTTAGAGTTTTTTTTTCATTTTTAGTATTTAGTTTTTGATTAGAGTTTATTTTTTAATTTTAGGATTGTAAATAAAAATTTTAGAATTGCAGTTGTTTGTGATATATATATCATTTATATGTAATGATATGTATCAGTTAGATATGATGATATGTGTTAGTTAGTTATTTATTTCATACATTATTTATGTGTTTCTATTTAATGCAACTTGTATCAATAATTAATAAATCATTAGTGTTAAGAGAAAATATTTAATTGAGAATTATAAGTAAAGTTTAACTTTTGAATTATATTAATTACTTTTCTAATTTTTATGAAAATAAAAATATATTATTAATTTGGTACGGAGGAATATATGGATTCGGTTTTAACGCAGGCGTTGTTGGCAAATGTGAATAATGGAAGTTTTTGCATCATTATTTTATATTTGTTTTACATGATAATTGATGAATGTGTTAATTATGAATAAATATGTATTGTTACTGAACTTTAAAGTCGTAAAACATACGTTGTTATTTAGATCTTTCAATCCTAAATTCCTAATCCAGGACTACTAAGTGCCCACAACAAAAGACAAACTTTGTGCAGGTTTTCTTTATTACAATGGTGGAACCTATATACTAAAGTAATGGTCCTATTCATTTGCTTTTTCTTTTTTTACTTGTTTGATGAGATTACAAGTCTGATGGATAATAATTCATCTTAGTCAGATATACTAATCTCCTAGTATAATTAAGTATGCTTTGTGAACAAGTGGTTTGTTAACGTTTAGTATGAGTTCTGATTAAATGGGACTGATATTTGGGTCACAGGATGGACCAATTACAACAGGAATGCATGCCCGTGACCTCGTTGGCATAGATGTTCGTGCCACTCCTTTTCCGCAACTGATTGTCCTATTTTGTGCTTTGTATTTCAACCTATGGTGCATGCCTTGAAGTCCAATACCAACAGTGACACCTTATTATTTTAATTATTATTTTAGATTTTTATATTATTAATTTTTTATTTTTATATATCCTCTTTTTATATTTATTTTGTATTATATTATTCCATTTACCTAAACTAAATTTTACGAAGATCGAGAAACAATAAATAAATACTCCCATCTGTTTCACAATATAAGTCGTTTTGGAAAAAAACACACTTATTAAGAAATCTAGATAAATGAGTAAATATTTAATTTTTATTTTCGTAAACTACCCAACTTCCTTTTATCTTACACTCTTTTCTCAAATATCTCAATTTCCAATTCAATCTTTACCTTTTTCTTTCTCTCTCTCCTCAAATATCTCAATTCTCAGTTCACTTTTTACCTTTTTCTTTCTCTCTCTTCTCCTAAATTTGTGAAAAAAGCAAAACGTCTTTTATTGTGAAACAAGAATTTTATTATAAAATGACTTATATTGTGAAACGGAGGGAGTAATTAATTAGTAATGTGTACCTATATTGAAATTTAACTATATTAACCAATATTTCTTTTATTTTGTATTAATTAACAATACATCTATCTATCTATCTATATAGCTATACTATATTAATTTTATATTTAGTGAATCTAAAATTGTGCTTTGTGTATGATAAATATGAATGTTATATGTGGTGAATGTGTATGTTTCGAATTAAATTTTTATCGAAACAAATGAAAATTGTTATTCCATATATGCAGGGGCGGATCTATGTCTTGTTTAGAGTGGGCCACGGCCTCCCCAAAAATTTTCAAAAACCCTACCACCATATGTGATTATTTGATTAAGTGTATAAATATAAACAGCCTCCCAAGATTTATATTTATTTGGTTGGTGGAGTGGTAAGAGTTCTTTTGTATTTCTAAAATGTCTTGGTTCAAACCCCACCAATTCCTAATTTTAAGCCTTTCTTAATCTTTTCTCTTTTATTTTAGGGAATTTTTACGATGTCTTTTCCTTTATTTTATTTGATTTCCTCTTTCTTAGGTTTTTTCCTCTTTCCTTAATACCATAGCCCCTTATTTATTTTTCTCATTTCCTTTGTTTTTTTACGAAAAACTTTGATCCCTATAAATAGCCCTTATTTCTTAATTCTTTTATTCTTCCTTTTTTTAATAGAGATTTTTCGATCCTATAGATAGCCCCTTATTTATTTTTTCTTTACTTTTATTTTTTATAAAAAAAAAAAAAATGATTCCTATGATTCATTATTTCTTTTTTCTTTCTTTTTATATTATTACAATATATATATATATTCACGGCCTCCCCAAACATAAGAATCTGAATCCGCAGCTGCATATATGTATGTTACATTTGATGGATATATTTTATGTGTGATAAATATGATTGTAATATATTGACTCTGTGAACATTGTGATCTGTGTACAATCAATATGACTTCTCTAGTAATAAATATGGATTTAATATTTATTGAATATGAATTATGTCTACAGTTCATTATGCACTCGGGAATGATACACAACCTCAAATTATGATCATCTGAGGACAATGAGGTTGGTCCAGTGATGAAGACATCTACATATAAGACAGAAGTCCTGGGTTTATATCAACTGGGTTAGATAATGATGATGTTACTATTATTTTATATTAATAAATATTGTTCTTATAGAGAGATGTTTTTTATTTTGTTAGTTTTGTTATTGTTTTTTATTCTCAACGAGACTTCTGATGATTCGATTATTTTTATTGAGTATTATACATACTCCATTGTTAATGAATGTATTATTATGCATAAATATATGAATAATTATAAAATTTTACAAACATTAATAAATTACTAATGTATTTAACTATTGGTCTAACAACTAGATCAGAGAGGACTAATTGTGATACCAAGCTTTAAGAAAATGAAAATTTCTCGTCCTCCTCTTTTTCTAGATGTAAAGCCCTTTTCATCAAGGACATTTGATTTGATTGGTGTATTTCTCATTTGATCTGCTCTTCCAGATGAGGTTGTATCATATTAATTTGCATCAACTACCGAGTTCAAATATATCTCTTGGAAATATTTGCCTTTTAGTTGAAAACAATTAAAAAATTAATATTCAATCAATACTTGCAAATTCAATCAGTTGTAGTATTTGAATGCATGTCAACCTAAACACAATTACATATTCAAATTGAAAAACTAATGGACACAGAGTTAATTATTTTATCCAATCTATCCATTACAAAATAATGAATATTATTATATTATGTTCATATATTACTAAAAAATAAATAAAACTTAAAATATGCGTAGAACATTATTAGATTAATAAATAACATCTAATTTATGAAATCACTAAAACATCTTACTTATACGGTGGATGCATATTCGGATAATGTTAAGATGTATTGTAATTCTGCATGACATTTAAACCTTAACATATATCTGCAGTTAAATAATTATTTTTAGCTAATTGCATAATAAATCATCACATTTATTAGTGTTGCAAATGAAACTTAATAGATAGCGACCTGATCAGTTTAGGTCGTCTGGTCATATAATACTTGGCGACCTGAAGATGAGTGCAGTACCAGATCGCAAAGTTAGCGACCTCTCAGGTCGTACGAGGGGTCGCCCAGAGGTCGAACGTACTACTAGCAATGGGCCTCAGATGAGGATAACCTACCTGACGTCCGTTGATGATGTCAGCCCTAATCTAGTACATTTAGCTGTTAGGATGTACTGTAGCAATAGTGACCACACGATTTGAAATAGTGTACTGTAGTAATCTTAACCACATATTTTAGGGTTACATTTACTATAAATAGTGACAACATTCCATGATGTAATTATGAAGATATGATTGGATGAAATCTAAGAAAAGTTGAATACCAAATATTTCCCAAATATGAGTTCTTTACTTTCTTTCATTGTATCAGAGTAGGTTTTTACCTGACTCTGAACACCTCTTCTCTCGTCTCCTTCTTTCCTTCCCTTATATCTCATGGAGAGTAACACACCTCCATATCACGAGGCTCAAGCGAGCTCTCACTCAACAATTTAGAATACTTCTTCTTATTCTCAAAGTTCAAACTCAACTATCCAACTGCAAAATCAACTCATCTCAATCAAATTAAATGACTCAAACTATCTACTTTGAAAAAAAATGCAAGTTTACACAGTCGTCCGAGGATACGGGCTTGAAAGCTATCTCACTGGAGAAATCAGACCTCCATCTTAGATCGCCGAAGGATCATTAAACCCGGAATTCCTGCTCTGGGTTCGGCAAGATCAGTTGTTAGCATCCTGGCTTCTCTCCTCTTTTTCTGAAATTCTACTTACCATGATGGTTGGTCTTGCATTCTCAAGAGAAATCTGGAAAACTCTGGAGGCCAACTTTTCCAGTCAAGCTGCAGCTAGGAAGATGCAGTACAAGATGCATCTCTCCTCTATCAAGAAAGGAATCATGAGCATTAGAGAATATGTTAACAAAGTCAAAACTTGCTGTAACATGCTAGCTTCAGCTGGTCAACCTGTTTCAGAAGAAGATCAAGCAATGCATGTTTTCACCGGACTTGGAGGAGATTTTGACCCGGTGGTGGTAGCAACTATATCCTGGAGTGACTCGCTCACCCTTAGGAACATTCTACCTATGTTATTAAGTTTTGAAAACAGACCAGAAGCTGGAAATGCATCCAACTTCATCAACACAAAAGGATCAAACCTTACTATCAACATCGCCAATCAGTACTCTGGTCAGAAAAAGGACACCTGGACTGGTGCAGGAGCAAACAGAGGAAGATGTCGCCACCCTGGAAGAGGTGGCAGAGGAAGGAACAACAGCTACAGAGGACGAAGTGGAAGAGGTTTCAGACTAGAAAACAGGTCGCCTTGTCAAATCTGTGGTTACTCTAACCACTCTGCTGCCAAGTGCTATTATCGATTTGATACTGCCTATACCGCACAGTCCAATGCACAGAACAGTCTTAACACTTCAGCGAGCTCCTACTGCGCCTATCCCGTGACTCAGTGCATTGATCCCTCTGCCTTATCACTGATGTCAGATTCAGGTAGCGATGCGAGCTGGTATGCAGACTCTGGAGCCTCTAATCATGCCGCAAATGACCTTGCTAATCTCAATATCGCCTCAAGATTCCAAGGAAACAACAAGGTTCAAGTAGGGAATGGATCAGGTTTGTGTATTTCTCATATTGGTAATTCTCAGTTTCATTCTAGCAACAAATCCTTTTTACTCAAAAAACTTCTTCATGTTCCGCGCATCACTAAGAACCTCATTAGTCTCTCTCAATTTGTTCAAGATAACTCTGTTTACTTTGAATTTCATCCTACTTCTTGCTATGTAAAGGACCAGGTTACACATCAAAATCTTCTCCAAGGCTCTCTTAGGAATGGCCTTTACAAATTTGACATCCAGCTTGCCAACACCTCCAGCTCGTCATCAACCCCATCTACCTCTTTCATGAGAGAAGACCCTAGTATCTTCATCACTGAGTCCAGTGAATTGAATAAAGAAGCAGATTTACAGTTGTGGCACCTTAGATTAGGGCATCCTGCCAATAATGTATTACAAGAAGTTCTCAAAACCTGTAATCTCTCCATTTCTAATGTTAATTTACATTTTCTACTTGTTGTGCTTGTCTTCAGGGTAAAAGTCATAAGCTACCATTTTCTCCTCCAGGAACCGAATATACAAAACACTTTGATCTTGTACATACCGATGTATGGGGTCCTGCTCCTGTGAAACTCTCGAATGGATTCTCCTACTCTGTTTCCTTTATTGATCATTATACTCGATATACCTTGATCTATTTGCTAAAGTATAAGCCTGATGTGCTCGCTGCCTTCACTCATGACCGCCCGTCGTCAAGCGTCAAATTTAAATGTTTATTTTCCTCAGCTTCTCTCCACTAACTGGTAGTAGCGATAAGTAAGGGTCGAACCCACGAGGAGTTTGGTTAAATTGTGATGATTCGTATTTTATTTAAATAAATGATTGGGGTAAGGAATTATGGATTAATTCAACTAATAAAATAAACGAGCAATTAAACTAGTAGAAGAACAATCAACGAAAAATTCAATAATAATAAAGGCCTAGTTCTAGTTCAGTTTCCACCCTCGATTCACTCATTTAACCAACCATAACTTCGTAACCCATTCATCACATGCGATTAAAAACCCTAAGTAGCAATAAGCTCTGCTACTCGAATTTACCCTTACTGTGTACTCAATTAAAATAAGCTCTTTAATTGAATCTAATTATTGAATAACCTAGAATAAGCTCTCTAGGTTCAACCCAAAAACAGCATTAATAATTAGGCAAATAGATTAATCTAGGTAACAAACGCATAAGCTCGGTTCACTCAACCTATGTTGTGTTGTCCCTAACGATTTACAATCATTAGTTGCTTCAGAGAAATAGTAATTACGACAATTACACGGGAAGCAATCTTATTTCTAGCAATAGATAACCAATCCCTAATCTAGGTGATCAAGACAAATTAAGAATTAAGCAATCATAAAGTGAAAATAGAACAACACAAACAATCGCATATGACGAACGAAAAACAATATTGCATAAATCAATTAAACATAGTTTCACGAGGGTTTCAACATCACTAGA